>CM065714.1:151061158-151093658 GCA_033310375.1 Conus canariensis
GCTGGGTTCCTTCACATTGTTGTGGTCCTTTGCATATGCGTTCCTGAGGGCAGGAGAAAGGACATAGGAGGAGAGAAATGAAGTTGAGACTAAGTGGAAAAGTCGACTAGCCATTAGCAGCCTAGACAGCCAGAACGTCACTGTGGAGAATTTCGTCCTCTACCAAGGTCACACAAAGTCTGTATCAGCCCTATCAATCAATTTGGGAAAGTAACAACATTACTTTTACCACCAGGGGAAGTTAAAGTTGCTACATACTGAAAGAGTTACTCCCCATGTGCAAATTCTCATCGGGCATGAAATTACAAAAGTAAACATTTATATAATTAGGAAATTTCAGTATTCCATGGAAATATCGGCACCTTTGGTTCAGTTTGTATCTTTAAGAAAGAAGATAGATTTATGCCAACACTGCATGCATCTGGAAGAATCTAAGGCAACAAGGAAGTTTGTATATTTCATCAACCTGGGGAGAAATGAAGTGTTATTGGTCTGGAAAACTATGAGCCTCTAGATTTAAATAAACCAAGGATGGTATTATACTACAACGACGTACTTTCCCCGGCGAAAATCAATCCAAGTTTCAATAATAGAATCTTGAAAGTATAACACAGCATGCTGTGTAATGTGACACACAACAGTGCAGACTGCTAACCACAATACAATCTTATATAACACAATAAGAATTTATGCAATGCAACGCAATACGATATAATGCGGTAAACTGCAACATACTACGAAGCAGTACAGTCCTTATATATTACAATTGTTTTTGGACACAACATAAAGCGTGTACACCTCAAATAACCTGACTCAGGGCTACTGGCCGGTGCCACTGAGGTCAAGAACTACAAAAGTAGATGCTGAAGATAAGATCTTTTGGCACTTAGACTACTGGGAAAACACAGATGGGAAATGAACCAGCACAAGGGGTGCGAGGATCCTTTCTTTTCATTAGATTTGGGTTTCCCTTGCGGGTCGTTGATCCAGGAACAGCAGCTCCTACCTCCAAGGGGACAATGACGGAGGTTATCTTAAAATAGCTCGCATTTCAGCTCTCTGTGACGTCATAGGACAGCGTGGTGGCCATGTGTGTGGTATATCAAGAAACAGAAATAGACAATCCCAAACAAAGAGCAAAGATTCGTCTTTCTATGACTGTCCAGGTTTCTCTCTGAATATGTCAAGAAACAAAAGATAGATATTTGATGGTGAAAAGAAATACAATTGTAGACACCACCTCTATTCATTTTAAGATCGTTATCATTATCGTTATTGTAATCAGATCAGGAACTATGCCCAAATTCCTGATCGTTTGCTGTGGTTTTGTTTCGTGAAAAAATGTAAGGAAAGCATAAATGTCAAAGGAGAAAAGCAAAAACATAAATGTCAAAGGAAAGCATAAATGTCCAAAGGAAAGCATAAATGTCAAAGGAAAGCATAAATGTCAAAGGAAAGCATAAATGATATATGTAAGCTACTGAAAAAGGAGGAGGATTTTCAAGTTGTGTTGACTTACTTGTGTTCAGGCCTAGCTAGACATTACTTGTGTTCAGGCCTAGCTAGACATTACTTGTGTTCAGGCCTAGCTAGACATTACTTGTGTTCAGGCCTAGCTAGACATTACTTGTGTTCAGGCCTAGCTAGACATTACTTGTGTTCAGGCCTAGCTAGACATGGCAGCTTCACAGTTTACCTACAGTGAAAGTCACAGGAGGAGGATTTTAAATTTGTGTTTACTTACTTGTGTTCAGGCCTAGCTAGACATTACTTGTGTTCAGGCCTAGCTAGACATGGCAGCTGTACAGTTTACCTACAGTGAAAGTCACAGGAGGAGGATTTTAAAGTTGAGTTTACTTACTTGTGTTCAGGCCTAGCTAGACATTACTTGTGTTCAGGCCTAGCTAGACATTACTTGTGTTCAGGCCTAGCTAGACATTACTTGTGTTCAGGCCTAGCTAGACATTACTTGTGTTCAGGCCTAGCTAGACATTACTTGTGTTCAGGCCTAGCTAGACATGGCAGCTGCACAGTTTACCTACAGTGAAAGTCACAGGAGGAGGATTTTCAAGTTGTGTTTACTTACTTGTGTTCAGGCCTAGCTAGACATGGCAGCTGCACAGTTGACCTACAGTGAAAGTCACAGGAGGAGGATTTTAAAGTTGTGTTTACTTACTTGTGTTCAGGCCTAGCTAGACATTACTTGTGTTCAGGCCTAGCTAGACATTACTTGTGTTCAGGCCTAGCTAGACATTACTTGTGTTCAGGCCTAGCTAGACATGGCAGCTGCACAGTTTACCTACAGTGAAAGTCACAGGAGGAGGATTTTAAAGTTGAGTTTACTTACTTGTGTTCAGGCCTAGCTAGACATGGCAGCTGCACAGTTGACCTACAGTGAAAGTCACAGGAGGAGGATTTTAAAGTTGTGTTTACTTACTTGTGTTCAGGCCTAGCTAGACATGGCAGCTGCACAGTTTGACCTACAGTGAAAGTCACAGGAGGAGGATTTTAAAGTTGTGTTTACTTACTTGTGTTCAGGCCTAGCTAGACATGGCAGCTGCACAGTTGACCTGCAGTGAAAGTCACAGGATGAGGATTTTAAAGTTGTGTTTACTTACTTGTGTTCAGGCCTAGCTAGACATGGCAGCTGCACAGTTTACCTACAGTGAAAGTCACAGGAGGAGGATTTTCAAGTTGTGTTTACTTACTTGTGTTCAGGCCTAGCTAGACATGGCAGCTGCACAGTTGACCTACAGTGAAAGTCACAGGAGGAGGATTTTCAAGTTGTGTTTACTTACTTGTGTTCAGGCCTAGCTAGACATGGCAGCTGCACAGTTTACCTACAGTGAAAGTCACAGGAGGAGGATTTTAAAGTTGTGTTTACTTACTTGTGTTCAGGCCTAGCTAGACATGGCAGCTGCACAGTTGACCTACAGTGAAAGTCACAGGAGGAGGATTTTCAAGTTGTGTTTACTTACTTGTGTTCAGGCCTAGCTAGACATGGCAGCTGCACAGTTGACCTACAGTGAAAGTCACAGGAGGAGGATTTTCAAGTTGTGTTTACTTACTTGTGTTCAGGCCTAGCTAGACATGGCAGCTGCACAGTTTACCTACAGTGAAAGTCACAGAATCCAGTGAACAAAACACGTGAAGTGGCTGGGTTACCTCCAGGAGCATGGTCAGCTAGTGAAAGTCACAGAATCCAGTGAACAAATCACGTGAAGTGGCTGGGTTACCTCCAGGAGCATGGTCAGCTAGTGAAAGTCACAGAATCCAGTGAACAAATCACGTGAAGTGGCTGGGTTACCTCCAGGAGCAATGCCAGCTTACCTACAGTGAAAGTCACAGAATCCAGTGAACAAATCACGTGAAGTGGCTGGGTTACCTCCAGGAGCATGGCCAGCCTACCTACAGTGAAAGTCACAGAATCCAGTGAACAAATCACGTGAAGTGGCTGGGTTACCTCCAGGAGCATGGCCAGCCTACCTACAGTGAAAGTCACAGAATCCAGTGAACAAATCACGTGAAGTGGCTGGGTTACCTCCAGGAGCATGGTCAGCTAGTGAAAGTCACAGAATCCAGTGAACAAATCACGTGAAGTGGCTGGGTTACCTCCAGGAGCATGGTCAGCTAGTGAAAGTCACAGAATCCAGTGAACAAATCACGTGAAGTGGCTGGGTTACCTCCAGGAGCAATGCCAGCTTACCTACAGTGAAAGTCACAGAATCCAGTGAACAAATCACGTGAAGTGGCTGGGTTACCTCCAGGAGCATGGCCAGCCTACCTACAGTGAAAGTCACAGAATCCAGTGAACAAAACACGTGAAGTGGCTGGGTTACCTCCAGGACCATGGCCAGTTTACCTACATTGAAAGTCACAGAATCCAGTGAACAAATCTCGTGAAGTGGCTGGGTTACCTCCAGGACCATGGCCAGCTTACCCAGAGTGAAAGTCACAGAAACCAGTGAAAAAATCACGTGAAGTGGCTGGGTTACCTCCAGGAGCATGGCCAGTTTACCTACAGTGACAGGCACAAAATCCAGGGAACAAATCACGTGAAGTGGCTGGGTTACCTCCAGGAACATGGCCAGCTTACCTACATTGAATGTCACAGAATCCAGTGAACAAATCACGTGAAGTGGCTGGGTTACCTCCAGGAGCAGTGCCGGCTTACCTGCAGTGAAAGTCACAGAATCCAGTGAACAAATCACGTGAAGTGGCTGGGTTACCTCCAGGAGCAATGCCAGCTTACCTGCAGTGAAAGTCACAGAATCCAGTGAACAAATCACGTGAAGTGGCTGGGTTACCTCCAGGAGCAATGCCAGCTTACCTGCAGTGAAAGTCACAGAATCCAGTGAACAAATCACGTGAAGTGGCTGGGTTACCTCCAGGAGCAATGCCAGCTTACCTGCAATGAAAGTCACAGAATCCAGTGAACAAATCACGTGAAGTGGCTGGGTTACCTCCAGGAGCAATGCCAGCTTACCTGCAGTGAAAGTCACAGAATCCAGTGAACAAATCACGTGAAGTGGCTGGTTTACCTCCAGGAGCATGGTCCGTTGACCTGGAAGACAGACTGGTCAGTGACTTCCTACATGGAGGTGTTGTGATGTTGCATGGCCGACATTTTTAAAAGAATTTAATATTCATTTATCGGTTTGTGTTTGAATGAGAAGGGGAAAAGGGCGAAGTCGATTTTGGGGGAGTTGGAGGGTGGGGGTGGTATATAAATATGAAGGCCACACTGACCTGTGATAGGCATGGCATACCTCCAGGGGAGATGCAGTGAAGATATATGGAAAGAGGTAAAACATATTATAGATATGAAAATTAAGGGTTTATACAATGATTTAAAGAAGAAGGTTAATTTTTATTGTGTTTTTGTTTCAGCAACTTTTATCCAGACGAGGGACAAACATGTTACTGTTTTAGCTGAGAGGAGCACAGGCATAGCATGTATTCTGTAATTCGATGTAAAGTCGTGGAGATGGTGACGATTTCTGTGGCATTGCTCAGACCAAATCTAGGAATAAAAAATGTTTTATGGGTCTGAGAGGATAATGATGTTTCGATTCCTAAGGAGATTTTCTATGTTGCTGTTCAGGGCCGACTGGTGCAAGGAATGTATTTGAGTCCATGAGGACCTGGCCTGTGTATGTATTGGTAAAGTACTTCGCGTAAATAGTGTAAACATAAGCTGGTAGTTTAGAAGAGGGAACTCTGTTCTCTCTGTCCATTCGTTGTTGTCAGTATTGCACGAGCACGAGTGTGACCATTTTTCTTCTTCTTTTTCTTCTTCTTCTTCTTCTTCTTCTTCTTCTTCTTCTTCTTCTTCTTCTTCTTCTTCTAAGCGTATAGTTGTCACTTTAGTGATGTTAGTGTCGGAAACTGTTTTCTACACTATCGTCCAGTGTTATAACTGGCTCCCTACAGGGGCAGCCAGGTAGAAAGTCTTTGCATTTATCTAATCCTTGTTCCCCTATTTCCCCTATTCCCTGTCCAATATGCCCGGGAACAGCTGGGCTGAAAGTACTGCTAACAACGTTACTACTATTTTCAGGAAGAGCTATGTTGACAGCACTGTTATTTTTTTCCTTGGTCTCTGGTCGTCTCTTTCACCTCGTCCCCCTCGTTCCTTATTCAGTATTGTCGTGGAGTGCTAGTATTCGTCTGTCTTCTTGTGTTATAATATCATTGGCTTTCTAGCTTGACTAACTTTTAATATTCCCTCTTCTACCCAACCCTATCTCCATTTTAATTTTCTTTTTTTTTTCTCTCATAAACTCATTTTTCATCTATAATCTTTCCTTCCCCTTCTGCCCCCATGTGTCCTTTGTACTGACCAAGAAGAGACCACTCCCGTCAGAGTTCCTGCTCACACAGATCTTGCTTTCCAAACCAAGCCTTCAGCAATTTCTTTCTCGATTTTCACCTCTGTTTTATCTGTAGGAAACTATAAAAGATACTGTTTCTAATTCTTTTTCGTCTTATATCATCATCAGCGATAGGAGAGAGAGAGAGAGAGAGAGAGAGAGAGAGAGAGAGAGAGAGAGAGAGAGAACCGAGTAACCTGCACCTCCACCTTCAGTACCCCCACCCACCCACCCCCAACCCCTCCCTCAGCTCCCTGCCACTCGGCCTAACAGCCGTGAACACTGAACCAAATCAAGTACACTCAGCCCCCACCTGACTACCTATCACTACCGCTCTGCCCACTGCCTGGTGAGGTAAACGACAGCACAACACTACGTTGTAATGACAGTGCAGACAATAGCCTCTTCTGCTCCTCCCAGGATGCCAGACATCCCTTGCCAGCCAAGCGCCAGAGAAGGAGAGGGATGGGTGGCCACTGAGAGAGAAGGTGAATGAGACAGAGGCCTTGAGGCCAGGTCACAGAGGGCGTTCCCACCTCATCTGCATCTCCTTCATCGTCAGCGAAGAACACCATGTCTGGTGAGTACGCATGTGCGTGTTTATATGCATTTGTGAGTTCATGTGTATTCGTGTATGTGCGCACGCGTGTGGGTGTGGACGTGCACACGCACGCATGTGCATATATGTGTGCGTAGGAGCGAGGGGACTTTCGCGCGCTCCTTTGAGTGTGTGTGTGGTGTGTGTGTGTGTGTGTGTGTGTGTGTGTGTGTGTGTGTGTGTGTGTGTGTGTGTGTGTTGTGTGGTGTGCGTGTGTGTGTGTGTGTGTGTTGTGTGTGTGTGTGTGTGTGTGTGTGTGTGTGTGTGTTATCGTTCTGTCCCTTCTGCATTCTTTCTTGTCTTGATCATTCTTCTCTTTTCTCCTCCTTTCAGCTTTTCCTCGCTGTGTGTGTGTTCCCTTTGTTCTCATCAGAGAACTCCGACTGTCGTCTCCAGCACCGACCAAAGCAGCAGTCCCTTTTTTGACCCCACCCACCTCGCAGACAATGTACCATTCACTTTATCTATGGGGCAGTACTCTTCCCCTCTGGGACATTGTCGTACCATCATTGTGTGCGCACTTTCAAAGATTAGCGCGTACGGTTGAGAAAGGCGGTAGTGATATATCAAAGTAATTGTAGACGGGGGAGAGAAAACTCTGCTTAAACAGTATAACCCCATAAATCAGCAGACAATCCCCTGAGAGTGATGCTGGTCTTCTTCACGTTGTTGTGGTCCATTTTCATAGGGTTTCTGACGGAAGAAAGAGACCAGAACACAAACGAAGCTCAAGTCGGTCTGCGCGCAAACGATGGAAATTAAAAGTTCAGGTAGTTTAGGAAAAGTAGGTATGGAATCGTTTCTGCAAAATAATGTAAGCAATTAATTTAATCAATACACAATTTTCTGGGAGTGATGCTTGGGCTTCCTGCAGATTCATGTAGAAATTTGTTAAAAAATAAAAATAAAATAAAAAAAAAATTAAAAAAAGAAATTAAGAGAGGAGGAAGAACAGAAAAAGGGAAAATTGAGGAAAGAAATTTGTTCAAGAAACAGTTAAACATTTGCAGTTCAGAAAGTACATCTGGGAGAGAAACCAAGTTGGTCTTACTAAAGCCAAATGCCAGTAGTGTATACAGTAAGAAGGAAAAAGAACGGAAGAGGAAAGAAACGACACCTAGACTCATGAAAGAGCAAGCCAACCAAATCCTCGCAGCTCAGACAATGAGATGATAAGAGCCAGCAGAGGAGAGACACAGAATTGAGGCCATAGTAGCCCAGACAATGAGGAAACAAGGAGAGAAACAAAGTTGAAACTTTCTACAGAAATGTCAGCAAAACACAGGCACCCAAAACAGGCAGATGGGAACAAAGGAGAGCGCTGACCCCTAACAAGGTCGAACAAAACCTGCATCCGCCTTTTGAGTCAATTCATGAGTGAAAACAAATTGTGTGCGGGAAGTGATCATAGATGCAGACCAAAGGGCTGCTTCCACTGTGCGGGAAGTGATCATAGATGCAGACCAAAGGGCTGCTTCCACTGTGCGGGAAGTGATCATAGATGCAGACCAAAGGGCTGCTTCCACTGTGCAAGAAAAAAACAGGTTATTAAACAATCAACAAAATGTCAGTAGATTTTTTTTCATTTTCCATGAAAATATGCTACGTCATAGATAGTTTCAATAAATGCCGTGTTCAGGTGCTAGTTTAACGTACATTTATAGATAGTTTCAATAAATTCCGTGTTCAGGTGCTAGTTTAACGTACATTTATAGATAGTTACAATAAATTCCGTGTTCAGGTGCTAGTTTAACGTACATTTATAGATAGTTTCAATAAAAGCCGTGTTCAGGTGCTAGTTTTACGTACATTTATAGATAGTTACAATAAATGCCGTGTTCAGGTGCTAGTTTAACGTACATTTATAGATAGTTTCAATAAATTACGTGTTCAGGTGCTAGTCTAACGTACATTTATAGATAGTTACAATAAATTCCGTGTTCAGGTGCTAGTTTAACGTACATTTATAGATAGTTACAATAAATTCCGTGTTCAGGTGCTAGTTTAACGTACATTTATAGATAGTTACAATAAATTCCGTGTTCAGGTGCTAGTTTACCGTACATTTATAGGTAGTTTCAATACATTCTGTGTTCAGGTGCTAGTTTAACGTACATTTATAGATAGTTTCAATAAATTCCGTGTTCAGGTGCTAGTTTAATGTACATTTTAATGCTTTGGTAACGCTAGCACTCCAATAAAGGAAAAGCCACAATACCAATGTTTCACTTATGTAAAAGAATCTGCGGCAAGAAAGGGATTGCACCTATCAACAGTCTGTCCACGAGTCCATTGTCTTTGGTAGAGAAGACCAGGTGTAGATAAACTTTAACAAACAGCAAACAAACAAAAACACTCATTATGACACTCTCAGACATTTGATATTATACAAAACCTTGACATACACCACAGTGCAGCGTGACAAGGCAGTATGTTGCAATACATTACTGTACAAAACAAATCGACACGAATACTGCACAGTATAGTGCAATAAAATTTAACGCAATGCATAGATCCATACAATGCAAGGCAATACAACGCGTGACAGTGCTGAACAATACAATGCAGCAGAACACAACACAACACAACAAACACCACACCACACCACACACCATCCCGTCACATCACACAACACAACAAACACCACACCACACACCACAACACCACATCACATAACATAACACAATAACAATAACAATTGCAATACAACACAATGACAACAGAATACAATGATAGCATTACGCAGCACAATACAATTACAATACAATAGGTACAATACAATTACAAGACAACACGGCCCATAACTGTTCCTGCTTAACCCAGGAAGCTGTATAAACGTTCCGAATACTGTAATACACTCCAGCCATCTGACTCCCAGCCAACCGAAGGCTGGAACTGATGATTCTACACTTCTCCTCAGCTCCACAGACGCCAAGAGATATAACAAAAAAGACGTTGAGGAGATATTTTGACACCCAGACTTGTTGCAGACCACAGCAAAGAAATGAACCAACACACTCGGTGCCAGAATTCCTGCTTTTTATCGGATTATGGTGTCCCTGAGGGTCGTTGATCCAGGAACAGCAACTCCTCTCTCCAGGGGAACGATGAAAGAGGTTATCCCAAAATAGCCTTTGTCTCAGCCGCTGCCGTCGTTGGACAGTATGATGTATGTGTATTATGTATCAAGAAAACAAAAAAAAAAAACAAAAAAAACTTCCCTAAACTATTCGAAGAGCAACAAACAAACAAACAAACAGATAAACAATGAAATAAAACAAAATTTAGATAGAGAGGGGTTTAGTTACCGCCAAGGACACAGACAAACAGAGTACAGGACAAGACATAATGCATTTCGACCTGTTTGGCCTTCTTCAGGAGAACAAATAACATTTAGGACAGTGACAACGAAGAACAAGAAACCACTTATCTTCTCATGTTCGCCGCACGATCAAAATGGCCGCCGGACGGAAACTGTGTCCTTGGCGGTAACTAACCCCCTCTCTTTCTAAATCTTGCTTCAATTTCCGCCCTCAGTCACTCCGTTTTGAAAACATAAAATAAACAAGCAAAACAAAGATTCGCCTTCCCCTTCATTATGTAATGAATAAGATATGTATGTAATATTGATGGTGAAAGGAAATGCAATTATAACGAACACCGGTATCATCATCATCATCATTATCATTATTATTATTATTATTATTATCATCATCATCATCATCACCATCATCATCATCATCATCATCATCATCATCATCATCATCATCGTCGTCGTCGTCGTCGTCGTCGTCGTTATCATTATATTTATTATTATGGGTTTATTTTACCATTAATATCATCATCATAATCATCATCATCATCATTAGAAAGGCAGTTGTCATCTTAGCACAATTAATGACGGTGAATATTTTCCTCACTATTTCGTCGTTCAGTATGGAAACTGGTCGACTACAGAGACAGCTAGGCTGAATTATTGTTCTGACTCTCATGGTCCTATTCCCTTATTTTCCATAGTTCTTTTTCACATACGTTCTCTAGTTGTTTGTTCAGTGTTCCATGGAGAAGTACTTGTGTGCGTATGTGTGCGTGTTTCAGTGCGTGCGTGCGTGCCCGTGCGCGCGCGCGCGCGCGTGTGTGTGTGTGTGTTGTGTGTGTGTGTGTGTGTGTGTGTGTTTGAATTTTGTCAATTAGAGGTCATGTAGAGCTTACAGGTTGAAACTAGTTGCTTCTGCGGTATAATTTCATAGGTTGTCTTCTTTGTTGGTCCTCCAACCTCCAATGTTTTCCCATTTTTTTCTGTTTTCTTTCTTTTCTTTTTCTTTCCTTTTCCTTTTTTTTCCAAAACCGACACACACATCATACATTTTATAGGATAGGTATATTCATCTGGGGACTGAACTTTTATCAAATCTCCTTTTGAAAATCTGGGGATGAAGGTGGGGATGGTCTAGGCAGCGAAATTCTATCAAACAGGAACACCAACGGAACATGTTGACAACGACAGTTACACCCCCTACACTCGGCCATTCTATCGAACAGCGACACCTGCGGAATGTGTTGACAACGACAGTTACACCCCTACACCTCGGCCATTCTATCGAACAGCGACACCTGCGGAATGTGTTGACAACGACAGTTACATTCCACATATCTTGACCCTTCTATCAAAGAGGAACAAGCACAGAGTATGTTGACACCCACATGATTATATATCAGAACATGGAAGTCTCCAGATCTGGAGTGAATGATCATAAACCTGACCTGACCCCTATGCACACCCCGACCCAAACTCACACGTAACCTGATCTAAACCTAACCTGAACCCTAGCCAGACCCTTAACCAAACTCCCACATTACCTGATCTAACCCTAACCTGAACCCTAACCACACACCATCCCAAACTTACATGTAACCTGATCTAACCCTAATCTGAACCCTAACCACACACCATCCCAAACTTACATGTAACCTGATCTAACCCTAACCTGAACCCTAACCACACACCAACCCAAACTCACACGTAACCTGATCTAACCCTGTCCTGAATTCTAACCAGACTCTAAACCAAACACATATGTTACCTGATCTAACCCTAAGCTGAACCCTTACCACACTCCGACCCAAACACACACGTTACCTGATCTAACCCTAACCTAAACCCAACCAGATCCTAAGCCAAACACATGTGTTTCCTGATCTAACCCGAAGCCCAGTCCGATTCTAGCTGTATTTTAGATCATTAAAAACTTGACTAAAACGTGTGTGCCAGCAATGGGAGCAGTGGAGTTGTCTTCTCCATTCTCCCTCCATCAAAGACAAAAGGTCCTGTGTCAGAGGGACAGACAGGCTGCCAGAGGGAGTAAAACAATAAGCAGGCAAAAAAAAAATAATAATCGGTATAACTGTACTAAGGTAAGAGATTCTGTCCGGGATGATTGTGTCTTTCTTTTGTTTAAAATTATTCTCTCTCTTTCATTTTGATAAAGTTTCAGTCTTCACCATCATCATGCACTCAGTCACCTAGGACTAGTCCACATTAAAGAGGGGGTGGCCCCCATAAAGTGACACCGTCATTCTTATCTTGACGAAGTCATTTCCTTAACGAACAACAGAACATGGAGGAGATGGATGAGAGAGAGCCCAATTTGAGGAGATAAGTGATTCTTCGTTCTTCGTTTTCATTGTCTTGAATGTTGTTTATCTGAAGAAGACCAAAGAGGTCGAAACGCGTTGTGTGTCTTGCAATTTGTTTGTTTCTCTCGTTCATTCGTTTTAGTTTGTTTTAATTTCCACCTGCGTCACCTCGCTTGCCAGAGGGAAGCTGCACTCCATGCTTCCTTTCTTAATGGATTCCACCATCGACCGGGCCCGACAGATACGAACACCTGCGGTGTTGGTAAAGAAATTTCAGCAACACTCGGAGATAAAAGGATACAGCTTGCAAATGTGAATTCAGACTTCCCAAATGAGACTACAGCACAATTTATTAAGAATGGGAGCCGACTGAATCTGAAAAAAAGCATAAATAAATGTGTCTGAGGGGAATACTGTCTCTGAAAGGAATGGACGTCCACAGCATCACACACACACACACACACACACACACACACACACACACACACACGCACGCACGCACGCACGGGCACGCACGCACGCACGCACGCGCACACACACACACACACACGAACACACAAGATGGCGGCTATGATCAACAGCTAAACAACACGCCTGCTGAGTTTTTGCCAAGGTTCCTGAAAATGACCAGGTTCTCCAAAACAAGACCCTGGACGCGAAGTCCTTCAGCGTTGACCACTCTGATTTTGGACAACAGCGATCAAGGAAAAAACAAACCAGCCAAGAACATGAGAGAACGAAAACCGCGAGCTGAGGACCGTTTAGTTGCCTTGAACCAAACGACCTGTGGAACGCTTGGATCTGCCGGTCACAGGCCTGCTAACCGGTCAAGCGAAAGCTTTGTAAGTGCTGTTTCTGACATGGAAACAGTAATAGAAACGCTATGCAATCGAATTTGCAGCTTAGAGAAAACTATACAAAATCAGAATGAAAAAATTGACCTGATCGTAAAGAACAAAATGACGACAATGGTCAGCGTTGCCACTCAGACTGCCGAACAGCCAGTTTATACTTCATATGCTGAAGCAGTCAGCTCGGGGCCAGTACCATCACCCGCGGAGCAGCAGAAGAGTGGCCCACAGCAAAAAAAGACCGACCAACAAGCCTGAAGTCAAAGAAAACGACCATAAAATGACAAATAGAACACAGCAAAAACAACAAAGTGACGCAAAAAAAAAAAAAAACATCACGTCAAGGCGACAGCAAAACGTCAGGATTCTGCTTCTAAAGGAAAAAAGAATGACGAAAGTGAGTCTGATCTGCCAAGTCTGCTTTTCATACACGATTCCGTGACAAAGTCAATGACAAGAGACTTGGTGATTCCTTTGGATTTCAAGCAGAATCTCGGAAAACGTTCAAAATCAATGATATACGACAAACATTTGAATCAGCATATCAAAAACACGACGTGCTACTGATTCACTGCGGAGTAAATGATTTAAAGTCAACATCTCCCACGGACTGCAGTAAAGATCTGGTGCAGTGTATCAGAGGCACTAAGAAAGAAAATCCTGGTCTCAAAATAATCGTCAGCAAGTAGTAGAAAGAAACTCGTGGAGAGCGTGGCAGCAGAGAGTCCTCAGAAGAGAAGCCCCCTTCAAGCAAGTGTTTCGGCCCTTATCTCCTGACACTCTAGGGGGTTGGGCCACACCCGGTTCATGACTCCGGATGTCCCTCTGCTGCCCCTTTTTTTTTTCCATCTTGGGACGAGCCATGGCTGGGATTCGAACCCATGACCCTCTGGACATGCTCATTTTCCACTTAATGACTCGCGCTTTAACCACTGAGCCACAGGGACACCTGATATTTATAGGGAAATTAAGCCTTATGAAGTTCACTTTTGTTCCTCCTTGACCAGATCCAGCTTGAACACCTCTCTGCCGCTTCTGCCATTGCTTTCAGGGCTCTGGTTTTTTCCTTCCCTGCAACTGAGAGCTGTTTCATGAGGCTGTATGCAGACGTTCCTACAAACCCCCTAGCTCCAATTTCTGCAGTGAGGACTTTGACCTGATAGCCTTCTCTCCTCAGGCTGTTTGCCAGATCAGCATACCTTTCAGTCTTGTAGATTTGAGCTGCCTCCATTCTGTTCTCATATGGCACCGTGAGCTCGATCATGATCAGCTGCTTGGTTGACTTAGAGTGGACTACTATGTCTGGTCTCATGCCACTCTTGCTGATGATCTCTGGGTGACTATTCCATTCTGGGAGGTCTGCAGTGCACTCCCAGTCATCTGCTCCGTCCAGCAGACTCTGCCTGCATGTTTCGAGTGGCACTGTTGTTCTTGGCCATGATTTGCTGCCTCCTGCCGTGAAGAATGTTGCGGGTGCTTTTGGAGTCCTGATTTTCCCTTTTGTGGTGTTGGTACTAGCCCAGACTACTTGTACAATTTCTTTGAGCACTTGGTTGTGCCTCCATGTGTACCTTCCTTGAGCCAGGGCTACTTTACATGAGCTTAGGACATGCTCCACTGTTTGTTTTTCATGGCAGAGGGGGCATGCAGGATCGTCTGTTTTCCCCCACTTCACCAGGTTTGCATTTGAGGGCAGAAGGTCATATGCAGATCTGAGAATGAAGCTGATCCTGAGAGGGGCCATGTGCCAAATGTCATTCCAAGTGAGACTTCTTTGGAGTGCATTCTCCCACGTTGTCCATTGCCCTTGCTGGCTCTGCTGGACTGCTTTTTGGAGTCTTTTTTGGTCTTCTTCTTTTCTCATCTCCTGAATCATCATGTCTCTTTTGGCTTTTCCTTTGGCCTTTGACCACCATTCAGTTTTGGTCACCCCCAGTCCCTGTCTGTTGGTCTGTGTGTGTCCTGTTATTTCTCTGATCTTGAGACTTTCTTTTGCAGAATCCATCGCCTCTTGAACTTTCCATTTTCTGCCTGTCTTCAGCTGGGGCTTAATTGCTTCTACCACCTTGTCTCCTGAGTCCTCCAGCATGCTTTGAAGTCTGATCTTCCCTGCTTTGTATTCCTCCAGGATGGATTTCAGGGGTAGTTTCAGCTTTGCTTGGCGACAGTACAGCGCTATGTCAGTCAGACAGGGTGGGACACCAAGCCATTTCCTTGTGAACTTGTTGATTTTGGCTTCCATTGCCTCCACTATGCTGGTGCAGATGTCGTATATCATCAGAGGCCATAGCAGCTTTGGTATCAGCATGAACTGCAGACACCAGACCTTGTATTTGCCAGGGAGCCCACACTGGTCAATGGTCTCCAAGCCTTCCTCCGCCATCTGCTTGGTTTCTTTTGCTCTTTGTGTGTCTTTCAGCGTATCATCATACCATCTTCCAAGGCTCTTGACTGGTTCTTCTGTGACTGTTGGAATGGCCTGGTTGGCAACACTGAAGACCACAGATCCGGCCACTTTTCCTTTCCTCAGTGAGAGACTCCGTGATTTCTTTGGCTTGAACTTCATTCTGGATGAGGCAACTATGTCGTCCAGCCTCTCCAGCACATGACGTGTCTCGTCTTCTCTGGATGAAATCACTGTAGTGTCATCCATGAAGGCCTTGAGAGGGGGCATCTTGTATCCATCGCCAAGGTCTGTTTGTCTCGCGTTGTTTGTTGCTGCTTTCAAGATGAGTTCCATTGCCAGCACGAACAGTATTGGGGAAATTGCACAGCCCATTGCAATACCCACTTCCAAGTTGATCCAGTCTGTTGTGTACTCCTTGGTAGAGAACCGCATTGAGAAGCCATTGAAGTACTTCTTGAGCATGTCGCGGATGTTCTTTGGCACATGGTACATCTCAAGAGCCAACTGTATCATCTCATGGGGCACAGATCCATATGCGTTTGCCAGATCAAGCCACACTACGTCCAGGTCTCTCTTTTCTGTTTTTGCTTTTTGGATTGCGTCCCAGATCATTGTGGCGTGTTCTACACAGCCCGCCACGCCTGGGATGCCACCTTTCTGGACTGACACATCCAAGTACTTGTTTTTCCATCAGGTACTTGGTCAGCCTTGCTGCCATGACAGAGAAGAAGATTTTCCCTTCGACGTTCAGTAGTGATATTGGCCTGAACTGGCTAATGTCACTTGAGTTTTGCTCTTTGGGGATGTACACACCATCTGCCGTCATCCACTGGCCGCTGATCTTCTGGTTTCTCCAAGCCGATCGCAGCAGCCTGTGGAGCCACTCCAGCACCTTGGGACATTTCTTGTAAAGCTGGTAAGGTATTCCGTTTGGCCCTGGTGATGATTTGGCTCTGGCTTTGTCGACCACCTTCTTGATTTCCGCCAACGTTGGAGGCTTGCCATTGAACTGTTCCTCAGGTTGGTTGGCCACACCAGACCTTGAATGTCGAGTGGTGCTTTGCTCTGTGGGTCAGAGTATGTTTTCCTCAGATGCTGCTCAAGAACTCCTTTGTCCACACTTAGGGTCCCAGATTTTGGCTGCTCAAACAGTGTTCTGGCAAACTGGAAGGGGTCTCTGAAGAAGCGCTCTTGTGTCTTCTTCTTTTGCTCTTCCTCTTCCTCGCAGATTCCGCTTTGCTGAGGGCACTGTGTTTTTCTTTCAGGTCTTTCCACAGTTTTTCCAAGCCTTGTTTTTCAGCTGGCAGTGCGATCTTCATTTGCATCTTGAGGTTTTTCTTTTGGACCCTGATCTTGTCCATCTTTTCTTGGCGTCTGGATTTCTTTGGAGGTGTTTTCTCTTTGGGTAGTTTTGCTCCATAGGCGTCTCTACATGTGGCATACACAATGTCCCATATGTGGCTAGTTTGTGTTCCAGGGTGCTTTTCCCTATCAGTGCATCGAGTCTTTGGACGATTTTTGCATCCAGTTTCTCCCAATCTTCAGTTTCGTTTGCTCGTGGCAGGTTGAGTTTCAGGCGCCTGGCATCGAGGGCCTGTGCAAATTCCTCATCCGAACCAACAGCGTGGATGTCCTTGGCACTGTGGTTTAAATCCTGGCCTTGGTCTTCCGACGTCTTATCTGCTGATGCAGTGCGCTGCTGCTCATTCAGATGAGTCTTCACACATCCCATCTTTGTTCTGTGGATCTTCATGCCACGGGTGGTAGCGAAACGCTTTCCACAGACACATGGATATTCCATTTGGTCCATGTTCATAGTCCGTTTGGGATTTGCAGTCATGATTGGTTGAGCACCGATGGATTCATCATTCTCTCCCCCTTTCGGTGAATCCTGGGAGCATCTTTTCCTTTTATTTTTAGTAGCCACATGTTTAAGGCAAAGTGGGGAGCCAGCCCACAGAGCCCTTGGTTCTGGTCTTTCCCAGTGTCCTCCGGTCTTTCCCGGACGTCCTCCGGCCTATTCCCGGAAGTCAATGGTTTACCCATGCATCAGTAGAAAGAAACTCGTGGAGAGCGTGGCAGCAGAGAGTCCTCAGAAGAGAAGCCCCCTTCAAGCAAGTGTTTCGGCCCTTATCTCCTGACACTCTAGGGGGGTTGGGCCACACCCGGTTCATGACTCCGGATGTCCCTCTGCTGCCCCTTTTTTTTTCCATCTTGGGACGAGCCATGGCTGGGATTCGAACCCATGACCCTCTGGACATGCTCATTTTCCACTTAATGACTCGCGCTTTAACCACTGAGCCACAGGGACACCTGATATTTATAGGGAAATTAAGCCTTATGAAGTTCACTTTTGTTCCTCCTTGACCAGATCCAGCTTGAACACCTCTCTGCCGCTTCTGCCATTGCTTTCAGGGCTCTGGTTTTTTCCTTCCCTGCAACTGAGAGCTGTTTCATGAGGCTGTATGCAGACGTTCCTACAAACCCCCTAGCTCCAATTTCTGCAGTGAGGACTTTGACCTGATAGCCTTCTCTCCTCAGGCTGTTTGCCAGATCAGCATACCTTTCAGTCTTGTAGATTTGAGCTGCCTCCATTCTGTTCTCATATGGCACCGTGAGCTCGATCATGATCAGCTGCTTGGTTGACTTAGAGTGGACTACTATGTCTGGTCTCATGCCACTCTTGCTGATGATCTCTGGGTGACTATTCCATTCTGGGAGGTCTGCAGTGCACTCCCAGTCATCTGCCCCGTCCAGCAGACTCTGCCTGCATGTTTCGAGTGGCACTGTTGTTCTTGGCCATGATTTGCTGCCTCCTGCCGTGAAGAATGTTGCGGGTGCTTTTGGAGTCCTGATTTTCCCTTTTGTGGTGTTGGTACTAGCCCAGACTACTTGTACAATTTCTTTGAGCACTTGGTTGTGCCTCCATGTGTACCTTCCTTGAGCCAGGGCTACTTTACATGAGCTTAGGACATGCTCCACTGTTTGTTTTTCATGGCAGAGGGGGCATGCAGGATCGTCTGTTTTCCCCCACTTCACCAGGTTGCAAAATAGCACCAGTCACAGATACTCAACTGACCATCAAGAGAGATCTCTTCAACGCCCTCCTGACATCAGAGCTGAATGAAGACAAGGATATCAGCCTGATCAGCCATGACAACCTGCGCACGAGCTCCTGGCATCTCCGTGACGGCCTCCACCCCACCAACAGTGGTGCCAGCGTCCTGGCCAGGAACATCGGGCGTCACGTGAGAGACCTGCTGTGGAGCCGACCCAGGAAGACCGGACGACCACGGTACCAGCCATCCTGGTACTACCAACCCTACCCGGATCCTCTGCTCTACAGCCTGGGCCCCTGGAGCAACAGGTTCAGCGTGCTGGGCGACTGGTGAAAGTGGAACTTTGCAAAACGCCAGCACCACTTGTGACTAGAACGCAACTCTCGTTAATATTTGAACTGCAGTATAAAAATCATCATTCATTTTCCATTGGCACAGTCATTCATTGACATATTATTGTTATTTACTATATCTCAATGTTGTTTGCACTAGCTTACAAATAAGTTCTGTTGATACGTGAAAATTTCTAATGTTAAAATACGGTTCCTTTAAGGTATTTCAGTGAACTGTCGATCTATTATAACCTCCCTTGACCAATTAGCACAAAAGCTTGCAGAAGAAAACTACAATGTATTGGCCTTACAATCCCTAAACACACATAGAAACAAATTACCTAAACTTGCTGGCTATTATCCCCCGCCCCCCCCCCCCCCCCCCCCCCCCCCCCCCCCCAAATTGTTCAACAGGGAACTCAGATGAAAAAAATCAACGTAGCCATTTACATTAAGGAAGGAGAAAACTACACCGCCTGCGCAAGTCCCGTTCCATCAGACACACCTGATTCCTATTCGTGCGCAGTCAGGGTTCAGGTAAATACTAACATCGTATTAACTGTTGTGTCAGTCTATCTACCACGGGGACCTAATGAGTTTAATTCTGAATAGTTACGATCATTACATACAAGACCAGATAAAAACAATAGATATCTTATAGCTGGAGATTTTAATGCTCATTCCCCGTTCTGGGAAAAGAATTGTCAGTCGATTACTAGTAACCGTTTTATAGAAAATCTAGTCGACTCGTCCTTATATCTTTTGAATGACGGGAGAATAACACGAATTCCTGACAACCCTAAGCACAAGCCAAGTGCAATAGATCTAACTTTAGTATCTCCAGATCTAGCGCCACTTTGTGATTGGCAAACCCTCGATGACACACTCAATAGTGATCATATTGCTATCATTACTACCTTTGAAACTTCAAGGCCTGAACCAACAGATTTAACAATGGAAAAAGTCCCAAAATATAATTATAAATTAGCTAGCTGGGGTAAATTCACAGAATTACTAAAAACATTCTACGTCGACACAAAAGAACTTGATACTCAATCTATTGATGACCAATACGATCAGTTTCAGAATGCTATGCTATCTGCTACGAATCAGTCAATACCTATGATAAAACCTGTCAAATCAAGTTCAAAAAAGCACGCAGGTAATGCCTGGTGGAATGAGACATGTGAAAAGGGAAAAAGGAGAAAAACATCAAACTGAGAGAATATTTACGAAGCAAAGGAGAGGAGCGCGCTAAAAAGCTTCTTGAGAAAAAAAAGAGCAAAAAATCATTTTAATCACATCACAGCACAAGCAAAACAGCAATATTGGTCTAACTTTTGTAAGAATGAAATATCAAATCATAAAGATGTCCAAAAAGTGTGGGAAAAGTTAAGAACAATGAAAGATGGAGTAAACTTACCAAAATGTCCTGTAAAGCTCCCAAACTCTGATTTCCCTTCTAATCTAGAAAAGGCCGAAGCTTTTGTTGACATATTCGCCGAAAATGGCAGCAAAGATAGTTTATCAACAGAAAATAGACTGCACAGAGAGCAAGAAGAAGGAAAACTCATCTACAACGATCCAGACCCTGTAATAACCCACTATCTGAATGCTCCTATAACAATTCTAGAAGTAGAAGATTGTCTTGCTAATCTGGGCACCAAAAACAATCAGTGGGTTTAGACGGTATCTGTAATGAAATGTTACGTCATGTCCCACCTAATGTAAAACGCTGTATCTCAGTATTCGTTCAAAAATGCTGGGAAGACGGCAATTTGCCCTCATTATGGAAGCGTTCTATTATAGTTCCTATACATAAACAAGGAAAACCTCGAAGTAACATAAACAGCTACCGCCCAATTGCCCTGACGTCGCACGCATGTAAACTAATGGAAAGAATTGTCCTAAACAGATTACTTTATTTTTGTAACAAACATCAAATTATCCCTATAAATCAAGCTGGTTTTCAGAAAGGCAGATCAGCAACAGAACATCTAGTAAAACTCACAACACATGTTAAACAACAGTTCGCAAGACGAAAAAACATCCTAGCAACGTTCTTTGACATAAGGAAAGCGTACGAACAAGTATTGCATGAACGACTTTTGCATAACTTAAAACTATTGGAATAAATGGAACCATGTATAACTATAACACACACACACACACACACACACACACACACACACACACACACACACACACACACACACAGAGCATACCAGCTGCATGTCATGAGCACGATATATCTGACGTTTGCCAAAGGACAGAACTTCGTGACACTACCCTATGACCAGCAAACACGTTCCTTTGTGACACACCCCTATGACAGCAAACACCGTGTCCTTCTGTGACACTACCCCTATGACCAGCAAACACCGTGTCCCTTCTGTGACACTACCCCTATGACCAGCAAACACCGTGTCCCTTCTGTGACACTACCCTACCAGCAAACACCTGCCCTTCTGTACACACCCCTAACAGCAAAACCGTGTCCTTCTGTGACACTACCCCTATGACAGCAAACACCGTGTCCTTCTGTGACACTACCCCTATGACCAGCAAACACCGTGTCCCTTCTGTGACACTACCTGACCAGCAACCTGTCATCTGGACACTACCCAGACCAAAACACCGTGTCCCTTCTGTGACACTACCCCTATGACCAGCAAACACCGTGTCCCTTCTGTGACACTACCCCTATGACCAGCAAACACCGTGTCCCTTCTGTGACACTACCCCTATGACCAGCAAACACCGTGTCCCTTCTGTGACACTACCCCTATGACCAGCAAACGACCTTCTGTACACTACCTATGACCAGCAAACACCGTGTCCATGACTTTTGCCCACCAGGATGCCCTTCACAGATCCTTGTAGTAAGGCAAGACCATTCTGAGAGGGAAATTCTATGACAGTGTGGAGAACAGACGGGGGCAGCCGGCGTGAACTTTTAAGTGATGTACGAGGAAGAACGAAAGAACCTTTGCAGGGCCTTTCACTTTGAAGTTCCTTTTCCACCTACTCAATTAAGAGCTCTCGTTCACAACTAACCCGAACAACCAGGGTCCAGGGTGGGTGGATGGGGTGTAAATAGAGTTAGAATGAGCCGGCTAGCTCAGTAAATGGCGTTCGTTGAGACAAGAAGGCAATCACCTAAGAAGTGGCAACGGCATGGAACGAGATCCTGCCACTTCACGGATCCCCAGGAAACAAGGCGTCTGGAGCACTGTGGGATGTTTTCCTGCAGCCAAGCTCCTCTGGCACGTGAAGGCCGTACAAGGGGTCATCATGTTCACTCCTGTTTTCCAGTTGTCTGGCTCTTCAGACAGCAAAGACCTTGCACTGACTGAATATTGGTGCTGAGGATTTAGCTGATGGAGGAGCGAACGCACCAATACCTTGTCTGTCAAAGGATACCACCCGTTTACCTTGTACATCTCTTCCCCCTGACTTTGCACGACACACGTCTGTGGCGTGGTAAACGCTGAGTACCAAACGCTGTTTTCATGATGGCTGGCATATTGGCTGTCAGTAAATCACCCCCAGAAACACGTGCTTCACACGGTGCCACTGGTTCTGTAGATTGGTCATCAGGTGGAGCCGCCACTGAGCTCTGTCTGAAAGTACTTCCTGCTGCAGTCACATCTTCCATCCTTCAAACCTCGTGGAAGATTGATGAGCAGACAAATCCTAGTCATAGAAAAAAGAAATAGAAAGAAAAACAAATAGAAAAGGCAAGATCCGGAGAAATGATGGGCGGAAGTCACCTAACTTAAAAGTAGCAGAATAAAATAAAACAATAACAATGATGAGATGGTTACATGCCCATAATTCATAACAAAGACTGCTTACGATATCAATTCTCCGAGCATAAAAGTTGACACAACTAAAGCACACGCAATAAATAAGGAGACCCCCCCCCCCTCCCCCCCCCCAAAAAAAAAAAAAAAAAAAAGATGTTCCAAGAATTCCCATGTACCCTCCATGTGACAGATGCACACAGCAACAACAACCGGAGAACAGAACAAATGCATATCAGTCAAGACTCTCCAGTTGCTGTGCCAATGTGTCAGGCATAGGGTATACAGATGAGTTTGAAACGATTTGCTTGGGGGATGTCTCCTTGTTTGTTCTGTGTACTTCAGTAGTGTTGGTGATTTGTGTTAGGTGATTCCGTGTTGTAAGCAGCATTCGTTTGAAATGATGGGCGTGTAATTATGTCCTGATGGGAACCAGAGTCACCCTTCTGGTTGTTGTTTACTGTTCACTCTTTCTCGCCTCATATACGATTTTGTCATGCATTAACAAGAATTAAAAAAAAACAGCAGAAAAAAGTTACATACAACGCAAAACGAAACAATCAAAATTAACCCCACCACTCCACGCATTGATTGCAAAGAGCCATCGGAATGGAAGAAACTCCATTACAACTCGCTGATGCATTTGAAGAAGGTCTGGTAGACAGTAACAATGCCAACGATGTGCTTATTATGTCTGGTGAGAGTGGAGACACACAGGCCACAATCTACTGAAAAGTAGTGGAGACACACAGGCCACAATCTACTGAAGAGTCGTTGCTGATAGACTGAAGGACAGAAACTGAACTTTGGCTTTTTCTGCAGCATCATTCTGCCGCTGCCAGCCATCGGAGGAGCATTGTTCTATGCATTTTATGTGTATTGTTCTATGCATTTATGTGTATGTCCATGTTTATTGTTTTGTTCTATGCATTTTACGTGTATTGTTCTGTGCATTTTATGTGTATTGTTCTATGCATTTTATGTGTGTTGTTCTATGCATTTATGTGTATTGTTCTATGCGTTTTATGCATGTTGTTCTATGCATTTTATGTGTATTGTTCTATGCATTTTATGTGTATTGTTCTATGCATTTTATGTGTGTTGTTCTATGCATTTTATGTGTATTGTTCTATGCATTTTATGTGTGTTGTTCTATGCATTTTATGTGTATTGTTCTATGCATTTTATGTGTGTTGTTCTATGCATTTTATGTGTATTGTTCTATCATTTTATGTGTATTGTTCTATGCATTTTATGTGCGTTGTTTATGACTGCTTCAGGAGCATTGTTCTATGCATTTTATGTGTATTATTTATGACTGCTCACGGAGCATTGTTCTATGCATTTTATGTGTATTATTTATGACTGCTCAAGAACACATGTTTGTTGAAAATTCATTTGTACATTTCGTATTGTGCATTCATTAAGCGGCGTTTGCATCTAAGTGCGTGTATGTGTGTTACTCGGGCTTGACAAAGTGTTTTAGAAATCACTGAAGCTGCGATAATGATGATGGTTACGATTGATGATGATGATGATGATGTATGATGATGATGATGATGATGATGATGATGATGATTTTACGAGAGAGAGAGAGAGAGAGAGAGAGAGAGAGAGAGAGAGAGAGAGAGAGGTGACAATTATAATGATGATGATGATGATGAGATGATGATGATGATGATGATGATGATTTTACCAGAGAGAAAGAGAGAGAGAGAGAGGGGGGGGGAGAGTTACGAATATAAAACGCAAAAACGTGTGTGCAGATGGAGCTGAACGTGTGGTGAAGACAAACCCTCACCATCAGGGGCACTTCTGGAAACAACTTTTCACCTCCCTCTCTATTCCCAGCAGACACCCACATCCCTGACACCACCCCCACCACCCCACCTCTTCCTGCTAGCTGTTGGTTGGTGGAAGAAGGCACAGTCAGTCCTGAGGTCACTCCCACCCCCACCCCCCTCTTCCTACTGGCTAAGCTGTTTGGGTTATGGTGGAAAGAAGGGCAACAGTCAGTCCCTGAGGGTCACTCCCACCCCCCACCCCCCTCTTCCTACTGGCTAAGCTGTTTGGGTTATGGTGGAAAGAAGGGCAGCAAGTCAGTCCCTGAGGGTCACTCCCACCCCCCACCCCCCTCTTCCTACTGGCTAAGCTGTTTGGGTTATGGTGGAAAGAAGGGCAGCAGTCAGTCCCTGAGGGTCACTCCCACCCCCACCCCCCTCTTCCTACTGGCTAAGCTGTTTGGGTTATGGTGGAAAGAAGGGCAGCAGTCAGTCCCTGAGGGTCACTCCACCCCCCACCCCCCTCTTCCTACTGGCTAAGCTGTTTGGGTTATGGTGGAAGAAGGGCAGCAGTCAGTCCTTGAGGGTCCACTACTAAAGGAAAGATGAGATGGCGGAAAGAGTGTTTGAAGTGTCTGTTGTCACTACTAATAAAGGAGAGATGAATGGCGGACACCAGTGTTTGAAGTGTGTTTGTCACTACTAATAAAGGAGAGATGAATGGCGGACACACAGTGTTTGAAGTGTGTTTTGTCACTACTAATAGAGGACAGATGAAGATGGCGGACACAGATGTGAAGTGTGTTTTGTCACTACTGATAAGGACAGATGAAATGGGCGGACACAGAGTGGAAGTGTGTTTTGTCACTACTGATAGAGGACAGATGAATGGCGGACACAAGTGAAGTGTGTTTGTACTATGATAGAGGACAGATGAAATGGCGGACACACAGTTGAAGTGTGTTTTGTCACTACTGATAGAGGACAGATGAATGCGAAATGAAGTGTTTGACACGATAGAGGACAATGAATGGCGGACACACATTGAAGTGTGTTTTGTCACTATGATAGAGGACAGATGAAATGGCGACACAGTGTTGAAGTGTGTTTTGTCACTACTGATAGAGGACAGATGAAATGGCGAACACACAGTGTTTGAAGTGTGTTTTGTCACTACTGATAGAGGACAGATGGAATGGCGGACACACAGTGAAGTGTGTTTTGTCACTACTGATATGGGACAGATGAAGTGGCGGACACACAGTGTTTCAAGTGCGTTTTGTCGAAAGCGGACGTAAACTTCTTTCAGCGTCAGGAACTATAAGTTGATGATAGGAATAGGAAGCAAAGAAAAGAAAGAAAATACAGGTAAAGATCGATAGACAGAATAAAGAAAAGAGAGATAGCTGAGAAAAGAAAGAAAAAGGGAATGAATGGAAAAAAGGCTGAGACAGACAAAAGCAAGAAAAAAATCAAGAACACAACAGAGCTGAAAGAAAGAAAGAAAGAAGCAAAAGCGTGAAAAAGACTGCGATTAAGGAAAGTGTGTGTGGGAGACAGAGGGAGGGAGAGAGAGGGAGAGAGAAAACAAACAGTCTGAAGAAGGAAAGAAGGAAACAAGATGGCAAGAAAGAAAGGGGCAATGAGACAAAAAACAATCTGGAAATGAAAGAAAGAGGGGGGGGGGGGGGAGGGAGAAGGGCAACAAAAAGGAGAAATTAAAACAAAATAGAGATGACTGAAATAAGAAAGAAAAGTAAATGTGACAGATAAAGAAAGAATTAAAGATAGAAATAAAGAGGGAAAAACAAGCAAGGGAAGAGAAGTACGACAAAAGAGAGAGAGAGAGAGAGAGAGAGACGAGAGAGAGAGAGAGAGAGAGAGAGAGAGAAGAGAAGAGAGAGAGAGAGAGAGAGAGAGAGAGAGAGAGAGAGAGGAGAATTCGACCACAAGATAAAAGAAAGAAGAGAATCAGAGAAGAAAGAAAGAAACGAGAGGCAGATGAAAGAAAGCATGTAGAAAAAAAAAAATTAAAGTGAGAAAGATTGACGAGAAAAAAAATGAGGAGAAAAGAACGAAAGAGACTACAGAAAAGGAAACATCACAAAGAAAGAAAGAAGGAAAGAAAAAGAGAGATTCAAGAATAGAAAATATATATGAAAATGAAAAGAAAAAAAAAAAACTTGGATGAACTAGTGACAGGAGATAAAGAGAGACAGAATCAGGTAAAGAGAAGAGGTAAAATGAAAACTGAAAGGAGAAAAAAGAGAGAAGAAAGAATGAAAATGGCCAAAAAGAGGCGAAATAAAGGGCAGCAAAGAAGAGGAAAGGAAGAAGAAAGATGAAAGAAAGAAGCACAAGCCGTGACGAAGGACAAACACAGAGAAACCGTGACAAAGGACAAACACAGAGAAACCGTGACAAAGGACAAACACAGAGAAACCGTGACAAAGGACAAACACAGAGAAGAAATCCAGCAACAAAAACAAATAGTGGGCGAGAGAAAGTCAATACAAAAGCCAAGACAGAAAATGAATAGAAAAAAGGGGGCCGGACGCGCGGAGAAAATAAAAACAACAAGAAAGAAGCAAAAAGGAAAGAAAGAACAAAAAAGGAAAGAAAGAACAAAAAAAAAGCAGATGGAAAGAATGAAAGAAAGGAGAGAAAAAAAAACACATAAATACACAGAGAGAAAGACAGACAGAGAAACAGACAAACAGGACAGACAGAGACAATCAGACGGAGACAGACAGACAGACAGACAGACAGAGACACAGCGAGAGAGAGAGAAACAGAGACACAGAGAGAGAGAGAACGATGGAAAAAAGACAGAAACAAAACAAGGACGAAGGGCGGCAGAGAGAAAAAAATAATATTGTTGAAACACTGTTATCGAAAAGATCGAAACTGATCCTACATGACCAGCACAGAAGTAATCAGAGAGAAAGCGGGAATGGGGAATCAGAGAGAGAGAGAGAGAGAGAGAGGTGGGGGAGGGGTGGGGAGGGAGATGGATGGCACTGGACAGGAAAACTGACGCAGTCACATCAGCAGAATAAAAAGGAGATGAACTGGAAAAAAAGACAACTGAGCTTTAAAACGGAAATCAGCCACAGAAAAGTGGACAATGACAGATCATGTCGAGAGAAGAACATTAGAATATGAGAGGGAAGGTAATAAAGAAAAAAAGAAGGAAGGAAAGAAAGAAAAGAAAGAAAGAAGTAAGGAAAGAATTAAGGGAAACCATTGAAAAAGGTATCTTCCTGTCAGACTGTAACACACACACACACACACACACACACACACACACACACACACACACACACACACACACAGCAGAGAGAGAGAGAGAGAGAGAGAGAGAGAGAGAGAGAGAGAGAGCGTTGGGGTGGGAAGGGGGAGGGAGATGGATGGCACTGGGCAGGAAAAGTGACGCAGTCACATCAGCAGAATAAAAGAGATGAGAGACAATGAGACTGGAAAGACAAGTCTAGAGGAAAACAGTAGGGAAAAACGAGAGGGGAGAAGAAAGACAATAGAGAAGGTGAGAGAATGAAGAAAGATTACAATAAGGGAGGGAAGGTAGGAAACAGGGTAAAAATGAAAACACGAAAGACAAAAAAAGAAAAAGAAAAAAGTCAGAACTAAAAAAAAAAACATAGCCTAGAAAAGGGAAGAAATAAGAAAAAATGTAAAAAGTCATCCACTCTGAAGAGAGAGAGAGAGAGAGAGAGAGAGAGAGAGAGAGAGAGAGAGAGAGAGAGAGAGGAGAGAGAGAGAGAGAGGAGTAAACAAGGAATTTTTGTATAAAAAATATTGAATTAAGTGTAAATAATTAATTTTCCCGTCGAGCCCTCTAGCCAAAAGGAAAAATATGAATAAAACAAATGGAAGAAACGACGACAAGAGCCTGCATGTTCTAGATAACGGATGACATGATACATGAAATGCGTCTAGCGTGTCATGGCCATAATTCTACGCCATCCATCCCCCCTCCACCATCCCTATCCTGTCCAGTCCCCCCCCCCCCCCTCCCTCCTGACCTTCTTACAGCAGCAATGTCACACGAGAAGAGGTATTTGTAAATATTTCTTTTGTCACTTCTTGTTTAACAATTCGGTACTTTGACCATAAGCACATGCATGAGTGTATGCTAGTGAAATGTGTGTATCCAGTCACATCTGTGCGTGAAGATACCTATGAATGTCAAAGTAGGACAACAGGGAAGGTAATTATGAATGTTGTGGTGAAAGTAGGAAGGAATCGGAGAAAGGGAGAACACCCAGAATGAAGGAAAGCAAGAAAGGGGCTAAGCATGACTAGAGACTAAAACTTACAGAATTGTTAACAAACAAACATATCTTCACAATTACATTACAAAGGTGATGAGTTTTTCCTCATTAACATTGAGGCGTAGATGAGTTTTAAAGAAGCAGAAGAAGAAAAAAAGATTGAAACAACAAACAAGAATGAAGGAACTGATTTCAGAGGGACAAACAATCAGCACACACAAACTCAGAATAAGCGAATGAGAGAGAAGAGAGAGACACAGAGAGAGAGAGAGAGAGAGAGAGAGAGAGAGAGAGAGAAGAGAGAGAGAGATTGATTAATTGATTGATTGATTGATTGATTGATCTTTAATACGCAAGGATGAAGATTTTAAGCCAAAGCCTAGTGTTACAATCTGTCCTTGTCATGCATACATTATTTCAGCACATAGCATTCATACTGACAATTCAACGTAGCAACATCTCAGGAAAATAAACATAACAGAAATGATTTATTGACCTCTGAAAGACAAACCAGATGTGGGGCAAAATAAAAATCCTTTGAGTGCTTAGATAGGTGGAAAGAAAGAAAGAAAGAAAAAAGAAAGAACAAACAAAAGTTTTCTTCTTTCTGCTTTAAGAGTCAAAGCTCTCTCTCTCTCTCTCTCTCTCTCTCTCTCTCTCTCTCTCTCTCTCTCTCTCTCTCTCTCTCTCTCTCTCTCTCTAACTATGTTGCAGAGGCATCTAATGTTAGGAAAAGAAATGCCCGGTAAGAACTTCTAATGTTTGAGTTGTGTGTGTTCATGCATTCCGCAAGCTTGATGACCTTATTAAGAAAAGGTTTTGTTTTCTGCACTAGTATAGTAATGATGAAGCGGACGGTGATGATAGATGTGCAGTGCAGGAAATGTTTATAACAGTGAATATAATAATGTGTCTGGGTGAAGCACTTGTGTTTATCATCATGTTGTGACTTTTTTTTTTAATTACATATTCATTTTGAGTGACGAAAAACCATGACATTATTTTCTTTTTCTTCTACAGGGTTTCGAGCCTCATCATTAACATTTACGTAATCCGTTGCAATTTATGTTTCTTTGCATCATAAACTTTCTTTTTTGCGGCGCTGCAAATATTCATGTATACCCCTTTGACATAAAGGCTATGTAGGCCATTGTCAATAAACACGTATCTGAAGCGTCTGAAGCGTCTCTCTCTCTCTCTCTCTCTCTCTCTCTCTCTCTCTCTCTTCTGTCTGTGTGTGTGTGTGTGTGTGTGTGTGTGTGTGTGTGTGTGTGTGTGTGTGTGTGTGTGTGTGTGTGTGTGTCTGTGTGTGTTTGTGTCTTACAGTCATGTTTTGCCGGGTTAAATTTGAGAGTGTGTGTGTGTGTGAGTATGTGAGTGTGAGTGTGTGTGTGTGTGTGTGTGTGTGTGTGTGTGTGTGTGTGTGTGTGTGTGTGTGTGTGTGTGTGTGTGTGTGTGTGTGTGTGTGTGTGTGTGTGTGTAAATACTCACAATTGAATTTTACTAGGTTAAACTTGAGGCTTTCCCCTTTACACCCCTCTTTCTTCCCCCTCCCTCTCCCCACCCTTTGACGCCCAGTTCCTCCCTCCTCTCTTTTAGTTTTATTCTTTTATCGCGGTGATTCACGGACCTGCCTTCATTATTTGTTCAGGAAGATATACATGTGCGCATGCGCGCTAGCGCTCAGGTATAGGGTGTGTGGTTGTGTGTGTTGATCATGTTCAGCTACTGAACTCTTGTATTGAAAAAACCCGTGCATTTTAAATAGGCTTAGTGTTTGATTTTAATTCATCAGTTGTTTACGTTTTAAGTTCGGTGTTTCATTCTTTCAGTTCGGTCCATGGTTGCAACTGAAGAAGCTTTGAACAACGCGAAATATATTTTGCACTTACTCCGGGTGTTTGTAGTTTTTTAACCATTCTCTCTCTCTCTCTCTCTCTCTCTTCTCTCTCTCTCTCTCTCTCTCTCTCTCTCTTCTCTCTTCTCTCTCTCTCTCTCTCTCTCTCTCATCACATGTGTATCGGAAGAGGAGACCACGAAAAGGAGGCAGGAGGAAAAGACGAGGATTGGAGCCAGGGGGAACGCATTAAAAAACAAACAACACAGCAGCTGTTCCTGAAATGTTGCCAAAAAGTATCCCCCAAGTTTCTTTTTGTCCAATCGGTTTAGGTGTTGTGGAATGAAAACACATTTCCTCATCATGCACGCTGTAAAAGTATCCCCCAAGTTTCTTTTTGTCCAATCAGTTTAGGTGTTGTGGAATGAAACACCATTTCCTCATCATGCACGCTGTAAAAGTATCCCCCAAGTTTCTTTTTGTCCAATCGGTTTAGGTGTTGCGGAATGAAACAGTTTCCTCGTCAGGCAAGTTGTGGAAACTCCATGCCTGGCAGGTCTGACGGGGTCAGCTGTGATGTTCCGGGGCCAGATGTCTTCACAGGAGGGGGGGGGGGGGGGTGTAATGGGCCGTGATTGTTATCGGGAGGTGCAGAGAGGTCTGACGGGGTCAGCTGTGGTGTTCCGGGGTCACATATCTTCACAGGAGGGGGGGGGGGGGGGTAGTGGGCTGTGATTGTTATCGGGAGGTGCAGAGAGGTCTGACGGGGTCAGCTGTGGTGTTCCGGGGTCACATATCTTCACAGGGGGGGGGGGGGGGTAGTGGGCTGTGATTGTTCTCGGGAGGTGCAGAGAAGCGGAAGGAAAGGGAGAAGTGGGGATGTTTGGGTGATCACGTGATGTAGTATGGGGCAGGTGTGTGTGTGTCGGTGCGTACTTGCGTGCGTGCGTGCGTGCGTGCATGCGTGCGTGCGTGCGTGCGTAGGAGAGAGAGAGAGAGAGAGAGAGAGAGAGAGGGAGGGAGGGATAGACAGACAGACATAGAGACAGACATAGAGACAGACAGACAGATAGATAGACAGACAGAGAGAGAGAGAGAGAGAGAGAGAGAGAGAGAGAGAGGAGAGAGAGAGAGAGATCGGGTTTGCTGTGTTTTGAATCAACCAAACCAACAAAAAGGCAGTTCACCCAGCAGCCACACCACCGCTGAAGAAGACAGACGGAGGTCTGTCGAAAGCTCCAAGTATGTGCTATTCCTAGCTGAGTGACCTGTTTAAATCCGGTAGTCGAAATGCACAAATAGTTATTGTGAATTAAAATACACGAATAGATGTATATAAGCTAACGTAAATCAGTAAATACTTACAGAATAACGCTTATGGAGAAAAAGGAGTAAAGGAAGAAAAAAAAAACTCCCCAAAACAAAAGAAAGCAAAACACACACACACACACACACACACACACACACACACACACACACACACACACACACACACACACACACACACACACACACACACACACACACACCCTTGAAAAGAAGCAAACAGCCGAAAATGTTACTGAGTGACAGAACAAACAAAGACATGACCAAAATGGACGAAAGAATACAGAAGAGAAGAAAGGAGCGTAATGGATGAAAGAATAAAAGCAGGGGGGGGGGGGGGGGGGGAGGGGGGGGCACAAAACAAAAGAAAGAAAGAAGGGGAAAAGACTAACAAATAAAAATTTTTAAAAATAGAAGGAAAGAAAGAACAAACGAAAGAAAGAAAGAAGAAGGAAAGAAAGAACAATACATATGTACGCGTACAAAGGTTCCAGGTCACATGCAGGCATGCACGAACCTTAAGTCATACTGTCATTTATTTTTTCCTTCAAGAGCAATGAAAGAGGAAATGTTCTAGGATCAGCTACTGAAAGATGGACAGGGCTGGTCCTGTAGCGAGTGGAAGTGGTAGAGGGTAAAGCAGGTTGAGAAAGACGGATGAGGGGAGGGGACAGTGGGACGGGGAAGGGGGTATATCAGGT
>CM065714.1:151098658-151106158 GCA_033310375.1 Conus canariensis
CACTCTGCACGCTAACTGCACGTCGTCAAACTGAGCATAGAAAATGGCACTGTGCCGTGTGCTGGAATCTACAGATGAAAGCCGCGACGAACTTAAGAGAAAGACACAATAGACGCACTGTTGTTGCACATGGCACTGTGCCGTGTGCTGGAATCTACAGATGAAAGTCGCGACGAACTTAAGAGAAGGACACAATAGACGCACTGTTGTTGCACATGGCACTGTGCCGTGTGCTGGAATCTACAGATGAAAGCCGCGACGAACTTAAGAGAAAGACACAATAGACGCACTGTTGTTGCACATGGCACTGTGCCGTGTGCTGGAATCTACAGATGAAAGCCGCGACGAACTTAAGAGAAAGACACAATAGACGCACTGTTGTTGCACATGGCACTGTGCCGTGTGCTGGAATCTACAGACGAATGCCGCGACGAACTTAAGAGAAAAACACAATAGACGCACTGTTGTTGCACATGGCACTGTGCCGTGTGCTGGAATCTACAGACGAAAGCCGCGACGAACTTAAGAGAAAGACACAATAGACGCACTGTTGTTGCACATGGCACTGTGCCGTGTGCTGGAATCTACAGATGAAAGCCGCGACGAACTTAAGAGAAAGACACAATAGACGCACTGTTGTTGCACATGGCACTGTGCCGTGTGCTGGAATCTACAGATGAAAGCCGCGACGAACTTAAGAGAAAAACACAATAGACGCACTGTTGTTGCACATGGCACTGTGCCGTGTGCTGGAATCTACAGATAAAAGCCGCGACGAACTTAAGAGAAAGACACAATAGACGCACTGTTGTTGCACATGGCACTGTGCCGTGTGCTGGAATCTACAGATGAAAGCCGCGACGAACTTAAGAGAAAGACACAATAGACGCACTGTTGTTGCACATGGCACTGTGCCGTGTGCTGGAATCTACAGATAAAAGCCGCGACGAACTTAAGAGAAAGACACAATAGACGCACTGTTGTTGCACATGGCACTGTGCCGTGTGCTGGAATCTACAGATGAAAGCCGCGACGAACTTAAGAGAAAGACACAATAGACGCACTGTTGTTGCACATGGCACTGTGCCGTGTGCTGGAATCTACAGATGAAAGCCGCGACGAACTTAAGAGAAAGACACAATAGACGCACTGTTGTTGCACATGGCACTGTGCCGTGTGCTGGAATCTACAGATAAAAGCCGCGACGAACTTAAGAGAAAGACACAATAGACGCACTGTTGTTGCACATGGCACTGTGCCGTGTGCTGGAATCTACAGATGAAAGCCGCGACGAACTTAAGAGAAAGACACAATAGACGCACTGTTGTTGCACATGGCACTGTGCCGTGTGCTGGAATCTACAGATGAAAGCCGCGACGAACTTAAGAGAAAGACACAATAGACGCACTGTTGTTGCACATGGCACTGTGCCGTGTGCTGGAATCTACAGATGAAAGCCGCGACGAACTTAAGAGAAAGACACAATAGACGCACTGTTGTTGCACATGGCACTGTGCCGTGTGCTGGAATCTACAGATGAAAGCCGCGACGAACTTAAGAGAAAGACACAATAGACGCACTGTTGTTGCACATGCGACCGAAACTATTCATAGTGAAATTGTTATCCTTTCGGAAGTCGTTTTTTTTTTTTTTTTTTAAGTTATTTTTGTCTGTGAAAGCTTTTCATTTCTCAGATTTACTGGCCATACCTGGAACGTTTCACAATACTAGAATTTCTGTGGGTTAGAATTTAAAAAAAATCTTTTCCTCCACTGCCGTTTTCCTTTTTTTTTTTTAATCAATTTTTATTTTTCTCCTTGCAAAAACATCACATTTAACACAAATTCATAGCATTTCACTTCATATCAGCGTACGATTCACACCATTTATGCTTCAACAGCCGTTTTGGCCAGGTACCATAAACAGTTTCCGTACCATGTGTTAACATATTTGTAGCGGAGATTTTTTTTTCAAAAATTGATTAAATACAGAACAAACAAAAAAAAGCCAAACACAAACAAAACAGAAACAACAGAGAGAGAGAGAGAGAGAGAGAGAGAGAGAGAGAGAGAGAGAGAGAGAGAGAGAGAGAGAGAGAGAGATGGCACCGACAAAGCCACCAGGGGATCCAAACGTGCATGCATGTAAGTGACACAGGGACAGACTCGTCCCTAAGCATATACATCAAGTCCAAAAGTTACACTTCTATTAATGATTGGTATAGTTGCCATTTTTCATGCAGTTTTAGACTTGACTTTACGCTTTTCGCAACTTGTTGTTCAACGTTATATCTTGTCTTTTAATAATGTAGAAAGCTTATCAAAATTGAAAGTTTTTTTCTCGCACTTGCATTTATAGATAAAATATTTTCCTATAAGTAGTATGAAGTCAAAGGTTTCATCACCTCTGAAATGATCTGCATGCCCAAATAATACCTATTCAACAGACAAATTCAAAGAAGCTGCATGCTGACACTTCTCTTTCATTATTGCTTGAAGTTGTTGCCAAAAATGTGCCGCGTGTTCACAAAACCAAAACAGATGCTCAATGTTTTCCCTTTCTCTATTACAGAATGTACAATGATCACTCAGTTCAACTCTCATTTTTGACAACACAATATTTGTACCCAATATACGGTGTAGAACTCTTATCTGAAACCATTTAAGTTTTATTTCTTTTATTTTTTGTACCTTTTTAAAAATGATATTCCATTCAATTTCTGGTCACGTTTTTCATTCCACTTGTAAAAAGTAGGGGTTTGTTGTCACACAGAAAGGCATCATAGTAAACACGTGCCCCTCTGCTGACTGAACAGATAAGTTTCCACAATTTAGACATTTCTTCATGCTTGTTATTTGTCATTGTTACTGCAGTTTTCCGAATATATGCGTTTACCTCCCTGTCACCAATCGGCGGTACTAAACTAGTACGTCCACGTGTTTAAGAGTAGTGGTGGTTTAAGGTAGAGAGCGTGTGCGCGTATGCGTGCGAGCGTGCATGTATGTGTGTGTGTGTGTGTGTGTGTTGTGTGTGTGTGTGTGTGTGTGTGTGTGTGTGTGTGTGTGTGTGTGTGTGTGTGTGTGTGTGCACGCGCGCGCGCGCGGGGTAAGACTGGGGTTTTGTTAGTTGGGGTTAGGCTAAGTTCCTCGGGGCTAGGCAGTAAGCTTAGGCTAGGTAGGGGGGCAGGTGAAGTAGGACATACAGTATTTTTGCCTTCCGGTCTTCATTTATTGAGGGAGTGGTAGGAGGAAGTTGGTTTCGTTCCCAATTGTTACCCTTTTATTACTTTGGTTCTACACCAGAGAAGGCGGGGCAGGATATCGGTTGTTGTTGTGTTGTCAAGTCTGTGAGTTGTTGTGGTAAATTGTCGTGTTGTTGCACGAGCAATAACTAGTCCGTTGGTCAGGCGTGTCAGCTCTGCGGAGGGATACACTGCTCTGACCAATCGTTGTTTTGTGTGGTGAGTAGAGTTCGCTTGATTCCGACCAGGGCGGAATGCGTTGGGGTAGCTTCACTTCGGTCCCTGGTGTTCGTCGGAGTGGACGTACTCCTTGTAGGTGCGGCGGCAGCGCCGTTAGTTTTGAAGAGTGACTTCGAGTCATAGGTAGTGCCAGGTCCTCGTCGGGTTTGGGTGCCCTTGGCCTGTGCTGAGTCGGTGTCGTCCTTGTTGGCAGCCACTGTCAGCCAGTTGCAGAACTGGTGTGGTTGATCGTCTGTATGTCCAGTTGTGTCAGCAGGTATCCTGTTCCATCCTGAGGCTGGGGCCAGACCACCTCAGTCTACTGCCGCGTGCCGGCAGGTGAGCGGCGGGGTTCCCGTACCTGCTGTTTTCCCAGGGAGGGAAGACTACCCAGGCCGTCTGCCGTTTGTGAGGCAGCTCTCCTCCTACTACCGGGGCTCTCTGGGAGTTCTCCGGCACCAGTTGCTCTTCCCGGTTCAGGCGTCCGGTGAGAGGGCGCTGCACCAGGCCTTCCCTCACCCTCAGTGTCCGGCGGGGCCTTCAGAGGAGGAGGCGTCCTTCGAGCCCCGGACCCGTCGAGAGGGCGTCTGGTGTGTGTGCGTTGGGTGTTGTGCCCATCGCGGGGAGGAGTCAGACTGCGGGAAGCCACGGTCAGCGCCGGGGTGCAGAGTCTTCCGGGGAGATGTCAGCCTGTGAGGGGCCACGTACAGCGCCGAGGACTGGAGCTTTCCGGGCCGGGATGGGGTGTCCCATGTTTGTGGTAGAAGGGGTGTAGCGTTAGGCAGTAGGGTTAGGGGTGTTAGCTACTGCCTCCTTTCAGGACGTAGTGGCCGCACAGTGTAGGGTACTGGTCGTTGCCTCCCTTAGGGACGCAGCGATCAGTGCAGTAGTGGTCCCGGGTTAAAAGAGAAGGGTGAGTCCTGGGGAGAGGTGTGGGTGGTAGCAGTAGTTAAGAGATTAGAGTCCCTTTTGTAAATCCTCGTCCCTAGTAGTTAGTCACCACGTGTGCGGGCTATCGCTGTGTCCCCAGGTCACAGTGATATACCGCAGCTGGTGTTTCAGGTTAGGTTAGGGTCTTCCAGGTCATTATAGTAGAGTAGGGTGAGTCAGCGGGAATTGGGATACTTGGTGCAGTTGTGGATGTGCGTGAGTGGTGGCGCCATGGAGTGTGTGTGAAATAAAGAAGCGTGCGTGATTGTAAAACTGTGTTAGTGTGCTGTGTTGTCTGACCTAGCGTGTGATAGGCGTGGGCAAGGGTGGTAGGGCCGTCCGGCTTAGCGACCGTGATAATCCAGTGTACAAATAAAGTCAATGCAAAATCCATATTTGTAATTGAACTCTCTATATGCCAAAAGCGTGCCATCTTCTTTCATTATGTGTCCAATTTTATATATACTTTTGTCAAACAGACTTTGAAAGAAAAAAAATTTTTGTTTGTTTATCTTAATGTTTTCATTATAAAATATATTTTCGGAAGCAATTCTTCGGAAATGCAAGATATAATCCTTTTGCCAAATTTTTTATATGCTTGAAATACATCAACCCAAAATTTATTTCTGGATAATTGGCCTAGAGGAAGACTACAACCAATTTTTTCCAGATGACATATTTTTGGACAACTTGCCAAAGTAATACTTTTCCACTTGTGAGACAATATTCTTATTTTTCTAATCCATGCAAGTTTTAATGCAAATATATATTCTTTTATTCTAGGCACACCAAGTCCTCCATTCATTACGTTTTTAACCCCAGTTTTTCTATTTATACGATCCCGTTTTCTATTCCAAACAAATCGAAATACTGAGTTTTGAATAGCATTAATTACATCATCGGGAGGATTTGGAAGTAGCTTCCAGAGATGAATTAGTTTGGAAAAGATTAAAGACTTTAAAACAGCCACCCTGCCTAGTGGAGTAATCTGTCTCTTTAACCATACCTTATATAGCATTCTTATTTCAAGAAATCTAGCCTGCATGTTTATTTCTGAGCAATAAGCAAGATCATGGTAAATAAGATACCCAGAATTTTGAACTGTGGTGGATTCCACTGAATACGTAAATGTTGCATGTAGCAAATCGTCGAATTTTTCCTACTGCCAAGCCATATTGCACTTGTTTTTTTCTGTGTTTAATATCAAACCTGATTTTCTTCCAAACCTATCAACTGTTATCAGAGTTTCCTCAAAAGACACTCTGTCACCTTCAAGCATAATTTCTGCATCGTCCGCATATCGTGAAATTTTGTGTTCTGTATTGTTAATTGGATCCCTTTTATTATTCTATTATCTCTCAACATAATGGCAAGGATTTCCACACACAAAATGAATATGTAGGGTGAAACTGGGTCACTCTGCCTGCACCCACGACCTACGGGAAACCAACCAGATGCCTGGCCATTCACAAGAACAGTTGACTTAATATCATTATAGAAAGTACTTATCCATTTACGAATATCTGGTCCTAAACCGAATGCTACAAGTACTTTATTCATGAATCCCCAGTCAAGGGAATCCAAGGCTTTCTCGAAATCTAAACATAACAGCAAACCAGGTAGCTGGTGTGTTTCCAAGTAGTTAATTAAGCCATAGATTAATCTAATGTTATCTCCGATATATCTATTGACCATACAACCTGTTTGGTCTTCATTGACTCAAACTTGGAAGAACCATTTTCAGTCTATTCGCAACACATGCTGACCCTATCTTATAAACAATATTTAAAAGAGTAATTGGCCGCCAGTTTTTGATGGCATCTCGAGATTTATCCCCTTTAGGAATACACACTATAATTCCTTCCTTTTGTGTGGTGGACAACTCACCTAGTTTAAAACCTTCATTTAAAGATCGCACAACGAACTTTCCAAGTGATGGCCAAAAAAATTTGAAGACCTCAACCGTAAATCCATCTGATCCAGGGCTTTTATTGTTTTTCATCTGTTTAAGTGCATAGCCAGCCTCATCCATCGATATTTTTCCTTCTAATTGTACCTTTTTGTTGTCTGTCAGGACATGAGGTAAATTAACCATTTCAGAAATTTCGCAATCCTCAACTTCCTTTAGCCGGTACAATTCTTCATAAAATTTCTTCACTTCATGTTGGATCCTTTCGACATCAGATATTTCTAAACCATCATTTAATATTAACTTTGCCATATTTTTTTTAAGAAGTTTCTTTTTTCAAGCGAGCAAAAGTATTGATTGACCTTTTCTCCTTCTGCTATCCAACGTGCTCGTGATCGAATCAAACCCCTCTGCATTTTAGCTTCCCTAAGTCTGACTAGTTCCTCTTTGTCCTGCTCTAAATCATGTCTTTCTTCATCAGTCAACTGTTCCTTCCTCTCTAACTTTTCAATATTCACTTCTAAACGCTTCTGCTTTTTGTTACTTCTGCGTTTCTTTTCAGTTGCAAATGCTATAGTTTTACTTCTTATTTTCATTAATAAAATGTCTAGGAACAGTTGATCTGTAGTAGTAAACTGAATTTCTGAACGCTCAGTAAATGGTGTTGTTCTATTGAATAGGGCAGTACTGCGTACTCTTCTATCACAGCTTTAATTTCCTCGTTAATTTCATCAATGTACTGTTTGTCCTTCAACAAAGAACAATTAAATTTCCAGAAGGGGTGTCGTTTAGTTTCTCTAGCAAAGGTTAAAGTTAGAGTAATCATTGAATGGTCTGTCCTGTATCCTGCCTTAATACCTGCATCCGTGACGAAGGTGGACACATAATCTGAAACTAGGAACAAAAAACAAGTCTACTTTGCTGCAGAGGGAAGGATCTGTGCCATGTGTATCTTTTCAACTCAGGATTCAACATTCTCCATATATCTGTAAGATCTAGATTAAACATCATGTCTTCAACTTGCTGTTGTGCTTTAACATTGTTATAATGCTTGTAATTAAAATAATCCATTGAAAAATGTCAGGCAGAGTGTGCGTGCGAGTGTGTACACGTGCGAGAGAGAGAGAGAGAGAGAGAGAGAGAGAGAGAGAGAGAGAGAGAGAGAGAGAGAGAGAGAGAGAGAGAGAGAGAGGAGACTCAG
>CM065714.1:151113658-151116158 GCA_033310375.1 Conus canariensis
GGAGGGGAGGTGGGGAACCATTAGTTCTAGACTTCAGTGGGAAGTTAGTCAGGTGACTGAGTAGTTCTGGACCTCAGTGGGAGGGGGGGGGGAGGAGAGGGGGGAACCATTAGTTGTAGCCTTCAGTGGGAAGTTAGTCAGGTGACTGAGTTGTTCTGGACCTCAGGGGGAGGGGAGGTGGGGAACCATTAGTTCTAGACTTCAGTGGGAAGTTAGTCAGGTGACTGAGTAGTTCTGGACCTCAGTGGGAGGGGGGGGGGGGGGGGGGGGAACCATTAGTTGTAGCCTTCAGTGGGCTTTTAGGTGGCGGGAGTTCAACGTCTTCGTCTAGGGGTGTAGAGAACTTGCCCAAAACAGCAGTAGCAGTCAGGGACTGCATTGTACTGTACTGTATTGTATTTATTGCTTTTTGTTTATTGCTTTGTAATCAGCTGTGTTGCATTGCCTTATACTGCATTGTGTTGCAGTGAACTAAATTGCATCGTATAGTATTGCACCGTAATATATTGTGTGTACTGCATATCTCCTATTGCTTTGTACTATACTCTATTGTATTGTATTGTCCGTACTGTATGCCGTAGCATTGTGCTGTGCAACGTCAATTTCTTTTAGGGAAATTCTGATTGTTTATCCGGTGAAAATGTGTCACCTACATAAGATCCACCACAATGTTTGTCAGAGAAGCCAGAGAAGCAATGTCAGCAATCGCCGGGCAAACCAGCCGGGGACAGTCCTGCATCACCTTAAGGCCTGCACTGTGTTCACATAGGATGCAGGCATGGAAAGGGCGTTCCATTAGAACGTCAAGGGACATAAGTGCTCCCTGGCAGATGTCATTGCATGATGGCCCTTGGACTCGACACAAGAGAACTTTCACAGAAACGTCCCCATGGGCGCTTCTGCATCTCATGACTGCACAGCCCACGAGCTAAAGACGCCACCATCAAGCAAACTGCTGCACGCATTCCACGCAGCTCCACTCATTCTTTTGCTGACAGGAATTTATCGCAGCTTTGTATACAGTAATAAATTTCCATGTAATATGAAAACTCTCCGGTGACAAGAACATTGACGTTTAGTATTTTTGATATCCTGTTTAAAAACCACATAGGAAGTAACTCTCTCAGTACATACCTATTTCTTCCACTAGCAATAAAATCCAGGTTTCAGTTGACCTTGGCGAGGATCTCGTTTCTCCTCGGCACCCTTCCACTTGTTCAGGCTGCTAGTGTTGAGCTGGCATTTCTCCTTGTTCGTCTTTTATTCTATAGGCTTAAAATACATTTCTCGCTCCTGGTTTGTTTTGTTTTGTTTTGTTTTGTTTTTTGTTTTTTCTCCCTCCCTCTCTCCCCCTCCCAAGAATCTCATTTATAAACGACCACAACAGAGTTCAGGAACCCGATATTGTCCACAGAGAATTGTCTGTGGATTTATCAACTATATTTGTAGGCACCACTCAACTCGCCTCAACTCATCCCCACCCCACGTTCCCTGCCTCCCTTCCCCAACCGTTCTTTTTTTTACCCACGTTAGCTGCTATTGGGTCTACAGGGTTAATCATTGAAAGAGTGTGCAAAGTAACAGCACCACTGAGCCCCAGAGGAGGAGAGGCACTGCACCACAAATGAAGTGGATGGTCCGTCGTCTTTGAAAGGGGAGGGATCCACAGGGACTGCTGCTTTAGGCGGTGGTGGAGACGACAGTCTGAGGGTTTGATGGGAACAAGGTGAACACAAAGGACAAACTGAACGGAACAGAAGAGAAAAATAGATCAAGAAAAGAAAAATGCCGGAAAGAAGGAAAGCAAGAAAAGACAAAAACAAACACTTGTGGAGAAAAACACACCACTCATTGCAAATTAAGAGAGAGAGAGAGAGAGAGAGAGAGAGAGAGAGAGAGAGAGAGAGAGAGAGAGAGAGAGAGAGAGAGAGAGAGAGACCGACAGGCAGACAGAAGACAGAAAAAGAGTTTACAGTGAAAATGCCATACATAGTTTAGATTTTTCTCAGTAGATTAATGATGAAACTTCCATCAGGTCTTTTATTTCTTTCTTTCTCTCTATTTTTTTTTCTCCTTCTGTCCTTTTAGTTTTTTCTTCCTTCATCATGCTCGGTCATAATATTGTCATGTGGCCGTACGCTTGCATTTGTCTTTACAAAATCACAAACTGCATGATACAGTAAATAGTTGTCGTTGTTCTGTTCGTAATGAGAAGAAGAAGAAGAGAACAGAAATCTAACCGACAGATTGATTTATTTGTTGTTTGATTGCTGCTTGCTCGCTTGTTTGATCGGCTGATTGATTGTTTGATCAATTGATTTGCTGATTGTTTGGCTTAATCTTTGATAGGTAAAGAAACAGGCACATGACAGAGAAACAAGCAAAACAAACAAATAAAAACTGGCACCACCACAGAAAGCTGACACAATGTCTAACAGGTCCATTCTTATCCCCGTCTTTACTCCTTGCATCTAAAGACAGACAGCAAACGTAATGGTGT
>CM065714.1:151121158-151131158 GCA_033310375.1 Conus canariensis
TTCATTTTTGTTTGTGAATACAGGCAGTGAACTAGTCTTGAGTTCTTGGAGTAGCCAGACACGTTTCCAGTAAACATGTCCACGAACAGACACACAGATCTGCTGGAGATGACCCAAACCACCCTTCCTGAACAGACACACAGATCTGCTCGAGATGACCCGAACCACCCTTCCTGAACAGACACACAGATCTGCTCGAGATGACCCGAACCACCCTTCCTGAACAGACTCACAGATCTGCTCGAGATGACCCGAACCACCCTTCCTGAACAGACACACAGATCTGCTCGAGATGACCCGAACCACCCTTCCTGAACAGACACACAGATCTGCTCGAGCTGACCCGAACCACCCTTCCTGAACAGACACACAGATCTGCTCGAGCTGACCCAAACCACCCTTCCTGAACAGACACACAGATCTGCTCGAGCTGACCCAAACCACCCTTCCTGAACAGACACACAGATCTGCTCGAGCTGACCCGAACCACCCTTCCTGAACAGACACACAGATCTGCTCGAGCTGACCCGAACCACCCTTCCTGAACAGACACACAGATCTGCTCGAGCTGACCCGAACCACCCTTCCTTAAATAAAAGAAACAGCAGACAAAGTGTTCTTCGCTGACGGTGAAGGAGATGCAGATGAAGTGGGAACGCCCTCTGTGACCTGGCCTCAAGGCCTTTGTCTCATTCACCTCCTCTCTCAATAGCCGCCCATCCCTCTCCTTCTCTGGCACCTGGCTGGCACGGGGTGTCTGGCATCCTGGAGGGAGCAGAAGAGGCTGTTGTCTGCAGTAATTACCACGTAGTATTGTGCTGTCGTTTACTTCACCAGTCAGTGGGCAGAGCGGTGTGGATGGGTGGTGGATGGTGGGTGGGGAGTGGTGGATGGTGGGTGGGGAGTGGCGGATGGTGGGTGGGGAGTGGTGGATGGTGGGTGGGGAGTGGTGGGTTGGGGGGGAGTGGGGAGTGGTGGATGGTGGGGTGGGGATGGGTGGTGGATGGTGGGGGTGGAGGTGGGGGGATGGGGGTGGTGGTGGGGAGTGGTGGGGTGGGTGGGGAGTGGTGGATGTGTGGGTGGGGAGTGGTGGATGGTGGGTGGGGAGTGGTGGGTGGTGGGTGGGGAGTGGGGATGGTGGGTGGGGAGTGGTGGATGGTGGGTGGGGAGTGGTGGATGGTGGGTGGGGAGTGGTGGGTGGTGGGTGGGGAGTGGTGGATGGTGGGTGGGGAGTGGTGGATGGTGGGTGGGGAATGTGATGGTGGTAGTGTGGGTGGGTGGAGAGAGTGGGGATGTGGTGTACATTGTTTGGGTAAGTGTGGGGGAGGGGAGCGAAGGAAGAATGGGCAGGTTCTGAGGTGGGGGGGGGGAGCAGTCGTGCGCTCTCTGTCTGTCTGTCTGTCTGTCTGTCTGTCTGTCTGTCTGTCTGTCTCTCTCTCTCTCTCTCTCTCTCTCTCTCTCTCTCTCTCTCTCTCTCTCTCTCTCTCCCCTCACATCGATGATGATAACAGCAACACATATGCATCATTGTCGTCGTCATCAACAGGACAGCATTAGTAGCTGCAACAATGCAAGTAACAGCGTGACAATGATCTGTTTTTACAACAGAACATGATGGGAATTCCTTTAGATCACATTTAATCATGTCCAACTCTCTGCAGCAAGCTGCTACCTATATAGCTGACATATTCCTGCTGACAGACATAAACATGTAGACACAGGTAAATCTGCACAAGTCCATGTCCGGTGCTGTCATTTCCCGTGGCCTGTTCGCCATCTACACAGCACTGTGCGGAGGTCACAGCCAGGGGGCAGAAGGTCAATTGGCGGTGAGGAGCTCATGGACTGGCTGACATCCCCAGGCAGCCAGTCAAGCCAATGGTCAGTCTCCCAGACCTGGGCAGCATGAGGTCCATCAGAGAGTGCGATGGGGGGAGGGGGGGGGCTGTGGGTGATGGACCTCCACCGACAGGTCTGGAATCCATGACAACACTCTGCAGGACTTCTCAATGATCCCTGGCTCCAGGGCAGACATGAGAGATGGTTTGTGACATGATGGATAAATACGTTAATGGCTGTGTAACGTCTGGTGGTTCTACAAGAAATAGAGACTTGCTGTGTCGTGCTTCAGGCTGCATTTCTTTTTCCCTTACTGCCCTGTTATCACACTTTGCCCTTATTGCCCTGTTATCACACTTTGCCCTTATTGCTCTGTTACCACACTTTGCCCTTATTGCCCTGTTATCACACTTTGCCCTTATTGCTCTGTTATCACACTTTGCCCTTATTGCTCTGTTATCACACTTTGCCCTTATTGCTCTGTTATCACACTTTGCCCTTATTGCCCTGTTATCACACTTTGCCCTTATTGCCCTGTTACCACACTTTGCCCTTATTGCCCTGTTATCACACTTTGCCCTTATTGCCCTGTTATCACACTTTGCCCTTATTGCCCTGTTATCACACTTTGCCCTTATTGCCCTCTTATCACACTTTGCCCCTATTGCCCTGTTATCACACTTTGCCCTTATTGCTCTGTTATCACACTTTGCCCTTATTGCTCTGTTATCACACTTTGCCCTTATTGCCCTGTTATCACACTTTGCCCTTATTGCCCTGTTATCACACTTTGCCCTTATTGCCCTGTTATCACACTTTGCCCTTATTTCCCTATTATTACACTTTGCCCTTACTGCCCTGTTATGATATGTGTGGCACTTTGCCCTTATTGCCCTGTTATCATATGAGGTACTTTGCACCCACTGCCCTGTTATCATATGAGGCAATTTGCCCTTATTGCCCTGTTATCATATGAGGCAATTTGCCCTTATTGTCCTGTTATCATATGAGACACTTTGCCCTTCCTGCCCTGTTATCATATGAGACACTTTGCCCTTACTGCCCTGTTATCATATGAGGCACTTTGCCCTTACTGCCCTGTTATATGAGGCATGTTGCCCTTACTGCCCTGTTATCATATGAGGCACTTTGCCCTCACTGCCCTGTTATCATATGAGGCACTTTGCCCTTACTGCCCTGTTATCATATGAGGCACTTTGCCCTTATTGCCCTGTTATCATATGAGGCACTTTGCCCTTACTGCCCTGTTATCATATGAGACACTTTGCCCTTACTGCCCTGTTATCATATGAGGCACTTTGCCCTCACTGCCCTGTTATCATATGAGGCACTTTGCCCTTACTGCCCTGTTATCATATGAGGCACTTTGCCCTTATTGCCCTGTTATCATATGAGGCACTTTGCCCTTACTGCCCTGTTATCATATGAGACACTTTGCGCTTACTGCCCTGTTATCATATGAGGCATTTTGCCCTCACTGCCCTGTTATTACACTTTGCCCTTATTGACCTGTTATCATTTGAGGCACTTTGCCCTTACTGCCCTGTTATCATATGAGGTACTTTGCCCTTACTGCCCTGTTATCACCTAAAGGCACTTTGCCCTTATTGCCCTGTTATCATATGAGGTACTTTGCCCTTACTGCCCTGTTATCACCTAAAGGCACTTTGCCCTCACTGTTCTTTTATCATATGAGGCACAAGCCGTAACACACGTATTATATGAGGCATTTTGACTTCCTGCTCTATCGTCATGTGAAGCTGTTTGCTTTGACTGCTCGGATATCGTATGAAGCAGTTTGCTCAATGGGAGTTTTAAAACCCAGTCGGGGGAAAAAGCTGATTCTATTCATGTGAAATACATAGCAATAGACTGAGTTCTCTCCTGTCGGGGGAAAGAGCTGATTCTATTCATGTGAAATACATAGCAATAGACAGAGTTCTCTCCTGTCAGGGGAAAAACCTGATTCTATTCATGTGTGATGATGGCTAGTTCTTCGCTTGCGAAGATTAGTGGGAAGTTCCCGCCAGGGATGGGCGGCACGCCCTTTGATGACTAATTAGTCCAATTCGTGATCTACAGGATCTGTGGCATTGTAAGCAGGTGTAGATCTGGCGAGCGTTGTTGGGCTGCGGACCTGGTCTTTCCTTCTCCTTCTCTTCTCCTGTATGTTCTGACGTCTGGTTTCCTCAAAGTGTTTGGTTCCCCTGAGCGTTGAAGCGCTCCAGCTACCTCTGTCTAATGCTGACTGCTCCCAAGTCTTGGGGTTGATGTCCGCTTGGGATAGTTGCTTCTTCAGTTGGTCCTTGAATCTTTTCTGTGGTGCGCCTGTATTGCGCTTGCCTTGGACCAACTCCCCATTGAATATTGCTTTTGACATGCGAGTGTCAGGCATCCGGGTGATGTGCCCTGCCCAGCGAAGTTGTTTGTGCATGAGCATTGACTCGATGCTTTGCAGTTGAGCTCTTTCTAGGACTTCTATGTTCGTTACGAAGTCCTTCCGCTTGATGCCCATGATTGACCGGAGGCATCTCTGATGGAACTGCTCCAGCCGCTTTATTTGTTTCCGGTACAGCACCCATGCCTCTGATCCGTATAGCAGTGTGGACAGTACAGCAGCTCGGTAGACTTGCATCTTTGTGGAGAGTAGCAAGGAGTGGTTTTTCCATACTCTGTTCTGGAGGCGGCCAGAGGCACTGCTTGCCTTTGAGAGGCGGTTGTCCACATCTTTGGTCACCGTAGCGTCGTTCGATATGACGCTGCCCAGGTAGGTGAAATGCTCTACCATGTTAAGGGAATGGCCATCAATGCTTATGTGGGGAGCAGTGTACGCGGTCCCTGGTGCTTTTTAGTGGAGGACTTCAGTTTTCTTCAGACTTATAGTCAGACCGAATGCCTTGGCTGCCTGTGAAAAGCGGTCTACGGTGACATGCAGGGCTTCTTCTGTGTATGCCAGGAGGACGCAGTCATCTGCAAAGAGCAGGTCCAGGATAGCTTCTTCTGAGGTCTTCATGTGGGTCATAAGCCTTCGTAAATTGAATACGCTGCCGTCGGTCCTAAATCTGATATAAATCCCCTCGTCTAAATCCTCCTTTGCTTCTCTCAGCATCATGCTGAAGAAGATCGCGAAGAGTGTAGGGGCTAATACGCAGTCTTGCTTCACTCCATTGCTGATTGGGAATTCTTCAGAGTAATCACCATTGCACTTGATTTGACCCATCTGTCCTTCATGGAGTTGTTGTAGCATTGCAAGGAGCTTTGGGGGGCATCCCAGTTTGGTCATTATTTTCCATAGGCCATCTCTGCTGACTGTGTCGAAGGCTTTTGTGAGGTCTATAAATGCTGCAAATAGGTTCATATTCTGTTCTCTGCACTTCTCTTGGATCTGCCTCCGCACGAAGATCGTGTTAGCTGTTCCTCTATTTGCTCTGAAGCCGCACTGGCTCTCCGGGAGGTTTACCTCAGCAATGGATGGGACGAGCCTGTCCAGAAGAACCCGGGCGAGGATCTTGCCAGCAATGAAGAGCAGTGTGACGCCTCTGTAGTTGGAGCAGTCTGATTTGGAACCCTTATTCTTATAGAGGGAGACAATCACTGCATCTCGCATGTCCTGTGGCACTACTCCTTCATTCCAGCACGATGTGAATAGCTCCTCAAGCTTCTGAATGAGGGTGTCTCCTCCATGCTTATATACCTCTGCTGGTATATTTCATGTGAAATACTTAGCAATAGACTGAGTTCTCTCCTGTCGGGGGAAAAAGCTGATTCTATTCATGTGAAATACTTAGCAGCAGACTGAGTTCTCTCTCAACAATTTCTACAAAAGGCGTCCTGGTATTTTGTCCATTATTGTTCAGCCGGAGATCAACGTGGAGCCTAAGAACGTTTAACGCCTGCAAGCTTTCCTTGCCTGAACACAATCTTTTTTAATTACTACGAATGTCTTAAGCAGTGCTATTTCATTTACCTTACAAGTCCTCATTAGTTCTGTTTTAATTATCATAAATATCCTATTCAGTGTTACTTTAATTACCATGGATCTTTAATTACACATGACAGCTCCTCGACGTCGTCTGCTCCATAAACAGTATATTTGAAGTGAATTTTCATTAGTGATTCACATAATATACTCCAATTGGGGGTAAATTTCCCACATGTAGTCATGTACTTTACGAAGACATTTTTTTCATACGAAGAGATCATGACAATTGACAGTTTAATTGTCCAGATCTTCCAACAGCAGAATTGCTGGGAAACAGGAATGTTCATTCTGTAATGGCACAGAACCTTCCAGTTGTATTGAAGTCTCCAGGGAAACAGGAATGTTCATTCTGTAATGACACAGAACCTTCCAGTTGTACTGAGGTCTCCATGGAAACAGGAATGTTCATTCTGTAATGACACAAAACCTTCCAGTTGTATTGAGCTCTCCGGGGAACTAGGAATGTTCATTCTGTAATGTCATAGAACTTCCAGTTGTATTGAGGTCTTCATGGAAACAGGAATGTTCATTCTGTAATGGCACAGAACCTTCCGGTTGTATTGAAGTCTCCATGGAAACAGGAATGTTCATTCTGTAATGGCATAGAACCTTCCAGTTGTATTGAAGTCTCCAGGGAAACAGGAATGTTCATTCTGTAATGACACAAAACCTTCCAGTTGTATTGAGGTCTCCAGGGAAACGGGAATGTTCATTCTGTAATGACACAGAACCTTCCAGTTGTATTGAGGTCTCCAGGGAAACGGGAATGTTCATTCTGTAATGACACAGAACCTTCCAGTGTATTGAGGTCTGCAGGAACAGAATGTTCATTCTGTAATGACATAGAAGCTTCCAGTGGTATTGAGGTCTGCAGGGAGATGTGCTGGAAAACGCTTTCCTCTTTTTTAGCGGTTATTTTTACCAAAGACGTTTTTTAATGTGTAAGACTTGATAAGTATTTTGTACAGACCTGACAGGGGAAGGGGGGGGGGGGGAAGACAGTTTCCTTGTAGAGTAGGACTGTTGGCTTGGTGTGTCATCGCGGCTGGGACTTGCCAATGATGTGTGTGTGTGTGTGTGTGTGTGTGTGTGTGTGTGTGTGTGTGTGTGTGTGTGTGTGTGTGTGTGTGCGTGTCTGTGTCTGTGTCTGTGTCTCTGTGTCTGTCTGTGTGTGTCTATGTGTGTCTGGTAGTGTGTTGGGAAAATGGGTCTATGTACCGAAGTTTGTATGCACACTTATGTGTGAGCGTGCATGTCTGGATATGTGGTCGCCCATGCGTGTGTGCACAGACACGCGCTGTCAGAGAGTTGCGGCCCTTTGCATGCTGAGCGCCCCATGTCACGTTGAACAAGTTCCACTGGCTTTTAACAAAGTTGAAACCGCAGTGAATTGTGGGAGGCAGTTTGTATCTCACTCAGCCTCGTCATCGATTCACAATGACTGCGCGGCATTGCATGCACAAGTTCGGGTTTGTGCTCACAGTCTGAACGTAAGAACGGAAATAACAGGTAGGTGAAAGGGAGAAAAAAAAAAAGAGAGGAAGAGTGAGGGAGGTGACAGCAGTTCAAACGACAGAGGACCTCTTTGGCACCTGGGCAGCTGGTTTGAGAATTAAAGACAGAGGAAGGAGGCTTTCAGGGGACATGATTAAAGTGTTTAATGATAATACAATTAACGAACATGATTTGAATTTTTCGGACTGAAGTAAAATATGATTGTAGTACTCAACCAATAAAAAAAAAGTTTATGTTAATTGCGAGAGCCAATCTTTCATTAATTTTAATGAGAGGAGGATAGAAAGTGCTGGGAAAGGGAGAACATGTTTTAATGAGAGGAGGATAGAAAGTGCTGGGAAAGGGAGAACATGTTTTAATGAGAGGAGGATAGAAAGTGTTGGGAAAGGGAGAACATGTTTTAATGAGAGGAGGATAGAAAGTGCTGGGAAAGGGAGAACATGTTATTCAAAATGAAAGGAGAGCCAAATAGGGCTGTAGGGGGGGGGGGGGGGGGGGGGGGGGGTAGGGATGGAGAGCGAGAAGAAAATAGAACAAGACCGATATCTACTTTCGCTTGTTTTTCTCTCCTTTTTTATCGTATTGAAACATTATACACTCGCAAAATAAACAATTTATTTATGATAGATACGAGGCAACAAAAGGAAATCCTCTACACTGAAAATTTTAATTTCGGGTAATGTCTTCTAAGAGGTTGTTGTCTCCTTGTCTGATCTGTGTGCTGTGTGTTGTCATTTGTGCTAGGCGATTCGGTGTCGTAACAGCCTTCATGTGCTGTGTGTTGTCATTTGTGCTAGGCGATTCGGTGTCATTGATCTGTGTGCTCTGTGTTGTCATTTGTTCTAGGCGATTCGGTGTCGTAACAGCATTCATGTGCTATGTGTTGAAATTTGTGCTAGGCGATTCGGTGTCGTAACAGCATTCATGTGCTATGTGTTGTCATTTGTGCTAGGCGATTCGGTGTCGTAACAGCATTCATGTGCTATGTGTTGTCGTTTGTGCTAGGCGATTCGGTGTCGTAACAGCATTCACGTGCTATGTGTTGTCATTTGTGCTAGGCGATTCGGTGTCGTAACAGCATTCATGTGCTATGTGTTGTCGTTTGTGTTAGGCGATTCGGTGTCGTAACAGCATTCATGTGCTGTGTGTTGTCGTTTGTGTTCGGCATTTCGATGTCGTAACAGCATTCATGTGCTGTGTGTTGTCGTTTGTGTTAGGCATTTCGGTGTTGTAACAGCATTCATGTGCTATGTGTTGTCATTTGTGCTAGGCGATTCGGTGTCATAACACCATTCATGTGCTGTGTGTTGTCATTTGTGCTAGGCGATTCGGTGTGGTAACAGCATTCATGTGCTATGTGTTGTCGTTTGTGTTAGGCATTTCGGTGTTGTAACAGCATTCATGTGCTATGTGTTGTCGTTTCTGCTCGGCAATTCGGTGTCATAAGCAGCATTCGTTTTGAATTATGGGCGTGTTTTTATTTCATCACGGGAGCAAGAGTTACCCTACGTGTTTGTTATTTACTGTTTGCTGTCCCTGCCTCAGTTAAAATTTCATTTTGCGATTATCCTAAGTTCTTGTTGTCTGTGCGTGCGTGCGCGGATATGTGTTGGAGAGACAGAGAGAAAGAGAGAGAGACAGAGACGGAGACAGACAGAGAGACTTGACAGTGTGGTTAATTTTTATTCAGTAAATCTCTCTCTCTCTCTCTCTCTCTCTCTCTCTCTCTCTCTCTCTCTCCTCCTCTCCCTCTCCCCCAAGTGCGTGAAAGCGTCCGTAATCTGTGTGTGTGTGTGTGTGTGTGTGTGTGTGTGTGTGTGTGTGTGTGTGTGTGTGTGTGTGTGTGTGTTGAAAAAGCATTATTTTTTCTTCTTTTTTTCTTTTTTCTTTGTTTGATCCGAAGTAGACTTGTTGGTGATATACAAGGTTAAAGCTGCGTCTTTCATGATCAAAAATAGACTTGGTCAAAACCAGCAAGTTGTGAGTCTTCAGCATTATACTTCCCTGGGTCCGTTCTTAATTAACGTGCTTACAACCTTATGTCGCGAGGGAGACTACCGCAGAGCTAGGCTGGAGACCGGAACGGAGAATGGGAGACAACTCTTTACCGCCCCTTTTCTTCCATTCTTACACATTGATATCCCTTTTCCCCTCCGAAACTCAAGGGGGACAAAAATAATGCCTCGTTCATCGATTTGAGGGCAACGTTCTTAACAGTCTTGATCGTGTGTGCGCGCGCGCGCGCGCGCGCGCGTGCGTGCGTGCGTGCGTGCGTGTGTGTGTGTGCTTGCGTGCGTGCGTGCGTGCGTGCGTGCGTGTGTGTGTGTGTGTGTGTGTGTGTGTGTGGTGCGTGCGTGCGTGCGTGTGTGTGTGTGTGTGTGTGTGTGTGTGTGTGTGTGTGTGTGTGTTGTGTGTGCGTGTGTGTGTGTGTTGAAAAAGTATTGTTTTTTCTTCTTTTCTTTTTTTTTTTTTTTTGATCCGAAGTAGACTTGGTGATATACAGGTTAAAGCTGCGTCTTTCATGATCAAAAATAGACTTGGTCAAAACCAGCAAGTTGTGGGTCTTCAGCCTTATGCTTCCCTGGCTCCGTTGTTTCTTTTTTTCTTTTTTTTTTTAAATTTTTTCTGTCCCAACCCTCTGCG
>CM065714.1:151136158-151153658 GCA_033310375.1 Conus canariensis
AATGCATGTCTTTATTTGACTGATCTTTAATACAATGCATGTCATTTATTTGACTGATCTTTAATACAATGCCAATGCATGTCATTTATTTGACTGATCTTTAATACAATGCCAATGCATGTCATTTATTTGACTGATCTTTAATACAATGCCAAAGCCCATTTATCCAATATTTTTACGACACATGCTTTACAACAAGTCACACTGTTTATAGTCACAATACGAAACACAGAATGTGACAGCCAGCATCTATATGGACAAACTGTATGGCTAACCCTATATGTCGACAGCACTAAATACCACGCTGTCTGTTGACCTGATAACATAACGAGTATGAAATGTCATTCGTGTCTTCAGGGAAAAACACAAGTTTTCATTATTGGACATTGATGTCAAACATCACCGCAGCAGTATGTCACTTCACACATTTCACAGTCCGTGTCTTCACAAGCATCACACGGCAGAAAAGTAATATTCAAAACTGTTGAATGTACCTTTCATGTGATGCTAATGTTAGAAAATAAACTAACCCCATGGAGGCTCTGTTCGGGGATAAACATGTATCGTAACATGAACTATGACGACAGGGAGAAATGCATTGATGACGGATTTTCTTGAGTGAAGGAGAGAGAAGGGGGACAGACAGTTGGTTGAATGAAATGGATTGATGAAGTAAGAACGTGGTTACAGATGGAAGAAAGAATGATGGAAAAGACGTAAAGGACAAACAAAGAATTATCGAACACACTCTTAGGATCAAACAAAAATGCTATCATTCTCCTTTGTAATCGCCCCTTTCTACATCGTGGCAATCGTCAGCTGCACACATTCCTTCCCTTTGGGCAGCAGAAGCAATCCTAATTCACATCCACACACCCCAGCACTACAGATCACATCCACACACACCATCATTACAGATCACATCCACACACCCATCATTACAGATCACATCCATCCCATCATTACAGATCACATCTCACACACCCCCATCATTACAGATCATATCTACACCCCATCATTACAGATCACATCCACACACCCCATCATTACAGATCACATCCACACACCCATCATTACAGATCACATCCACCCCATCATTACAGATCACATCCACACACCCCATCATTACAGATCACATCCACACACCCCATCATTACAGATCACATCCACACACCCCATAACTACAGATCACATCCACACACCCCATCATTACAGATCACACCCACACACCCCATCATTACAGATCACATTCACACACCCCATCATTACAGATCACATCCACACACCCCATCATTACAGATTACATCCACACACCCCATCATTACAGATCACATCCACACACCCCTCATTACAGATCACATCCACACACCCCATCATTACAGATCACATCCACACACCCCATAACTACAGATCACATCACACACCCCATCATTACAGATCACATCCACCCCATCATTACAGATCACATCCACACACCCCATCATTACAGATCACATCACACACCCCATCATTACAGATCACATCCACACACCCCATAACTACAGATCACATCACACACCCCATCATTACAGATCACATCCACCCCATCATTACAGATCACATCCACACACCCCATCATTACAGATCACATCCACACACCCCATCATTACAGATCACATCCACCCCATCATTACTGGTCACATCCACACACTCCATCATTACAGATCACATCCACACACCCCATCATTACAGATCACATCCACACACCCCATAACTACAGATCACATCACACACCCCATCATTACAGGTCACATCCAAACACCCCATCAGTACAGATCACATCTCACACCCCATCATTACAGATCATATCGACCCCATCATTACAGATCACATCCACACACCCCATCATTACAGATCACATCTCACACCCCATCATTACAGATCACATCCACACACCCCATCATTACAGATCACATCTCACACCCCATCATTACAGATCACATCCACACACCCCATCATTACAGATCACATCCACACACCCCATCATTACAGATCACATCTCACACCCCATCATTACAGATCACATCCACACACCCCATCATTACAGATCACATCCACACACCCCATCATTACAGATCACATCCACACACCCCATCATTACAGATCACATCCACCCCATCATTACAGATCACATCCACACACCCCATCATTACTGATCACATCCACACACCCCATCATTACAGATCACATCCACCCCATCATTACAGATCACATCCACACACCCCATCATTACAGATCACATCCACACACCCCGTCATTACAGATCACATCCACACACCCCATCATTACAGATCACATCCACACACCCCATCATTACAGATCACATCCACACACCCCATCATTACAGATCACATCCACCCCATCATTACAGGTCACATCCACACACCCCATCATTACAGAGTTGGTGGTTTGCCATTTGGGTGTTTTTCTTTCTGTTTTCTTTCTATCTTGTGATACTCTCCCCTTCTCCACATCCTCCTCCCCACCCTCCCCCACTCCCTCCCCTCTTCGACCACCACGATTACACGTACCGGATTCGGGAAATAGGCAGTCCGTGTTTCCAACAGTTCGGGGGCCCTGACCACAGCTGAAAGGCTCTCCATTGCAAACGGCCATATTTTTATGTGCACGGGACGTAATGCACACAACAGAAACTGACCGCGGTGTCCCTGTATTTAACATATTCCGTGGTGCTATAATATCCTGGTTAGAAAAAGAAAATCGGATTGGGCACCTTTTATTGGGCCGCTAGAGGAAATTTGCACCCTTACGCCAGTCTTGAATCCTGTTGCGACCCCACTCCTGATTTATACACACTCATGAATATCTCTCTCTCTCTCTCTCTCTCTTCTCTCTCTCTCTCTCTCTCTGTGTGTGTGTGTGTGTGTGGTGTGTGTGTGTGTGTGTGTGTGTGTGTGTGTGTGTGTGTGTGTGTGTGTGTAGATAGATAGATAGACAAACACCTCCTGTCGTCTTCTCTGTGATGACGGTCAAATTATTGCCAGAGACATAGCCAAAATCAGTTCACAGAGGTCATAATTAAGTCTCCGCACTAGACTTGATGAACTTCACTCATCTTCATTTTTTTCTGCGTATCTGCTTCTTCTTTCACATTCCCCACCACACCACCATTCCACCCCCGCCCATATCCGTTGACACCCACACCAGGTCAGCCCACAGGTCACAGGGGTCACAGGAATACAAAGTGGCGGGCGGATGCTGAGGAGTGTTGCCGATGACTTCAGATATGGCCGCTGGGTAACATGTCACAACACCCATGATCGCCCAGAGATAATGCCAGTCCTGACAGGCCTCTCTCTCTCTCTCTCTCTCTCTCTCTCCTCTCTCTCTCTCTCTCTCTCTCTCTCTCTCTCTCTCATATGTTAATATCCATGCATTACAGAGACGCAGATATAAAACAAAGGTCAAAGTTTTAACAACCTAATTTCTCCTTCAACGTCTTTCCGTTCCAAATCCAATCTTGTTTTAACAAATCAAGCCTTGATTCGTCTGCCTCATCAAACACACACACACACACACACACACACAACACACACACACACACACACACACACACACACACACGTCAGATATACCACCGTCTGCCCCATCATATGAACACACACACCACGTCAGGTATACCACCGTCTGCCCCATCACATGAACACACACACACGTCAGATATACCACCGTCTGCCCCATCAAATGAACACACACACACGTCTGATATACCACCGTCTGCCCCATCACATGAACACACACACACACACGTCAGATATACCACCGTCTGCCCCATCACATGAACACATATACGTCAGATATACCATCGTCTGCCCCATCACATGAACGCACACACACACACGTCAGATATACCACCGTCTGCCCCATCACATGAACACACACACGTCATATATACCACCGTCTGCCCCATCACATGAACACACACACGTCAGATATACCACCGTCTGCCCCATCACATGAACACACACACACGTCAGATATACCACCGTCCGCCATCACATACACACACGTCAGATATACCACCGTCTGCCCCATCACATGAACACACACACACACACGTCATATATACCACCGTCTGCCCCATCACATACACACACGTCAGATATACCACCGTCTGCCCCATCACATGAACACACACACACACACACGTCAGATATACCAGCGTCTGCCCCATCACACACACACACGTCAGATATACCAGCGTCTGCCATCACATACACACACGTCAGATATACCAGCGTCTGCCCCATCACACACACACACACACACCACACACACACACACACACACACACACACACACCACACACACGTGATATACCAGCGTCTGCCCATCACACACACACACGTCAGATATACCAGCATCTGCCATCACATACACGCACGCCAGATATACCAGCGTCTGCCCCATCACACACACACACACCCCACACACACACACACACACACACATACGTCAGATATACCAGCGTCTGCCATCACATACACGCACGTCAGATATACCAGCGTCTGCCCCATCACACACACACACACACACACGTCAGATATACCAGCGTCTGCCCCATCACACACACACACACGTCAGATATACCAGCGTCTGCCCCATCACACACACACACACACACACACACACACACACACACACACACACCCCACACACACACACACACGTCAGATATACCAGCGTCTGCCCCATCACACACACACACACACGTCAGATATACCAGTGTCTGCCCCATCACACACCACACACACACACACACACACACACACACACACACACACAACACACACACACACACGTCAGGTATACCAGCGTCTGCCCATCACACACACACACACGTCAGATATACCAGCGTCTGCCCATCACACACACACACACACACACACACACACACACACACACACACACACACACACACACACACACGTCAGATATACCAGCGGATGAGGATGGATCAGGGGGAGGGGGAGAGGGGGCGAACAATAGGGATGGATGGAAAGAGAAGAGGATGTATAAAAGATGAATAATTCAGCATTTAATCCGTCAGTAAGGGAATGGAAAAAAATGGACGTAGAAAAGATGACAACATTCATCATCTGACTCGTCAGTGAGGAATGGAAAGAGAAGAGGAGGCAGAAAAAGATGACATGATTCATCATTTCACACGTCAGGGATGGATGGAAAGAGAATAGGAGGTAGAAAAGATGACATCATTCGTCATTGACAATGAGGGGGAGTGGAAAGAAGAAAGGTGAGGAGAAGTGGAAAGAAGAAAGAAGGCAGAAAGCTGACAACATTCACCATTTCTCACAGCAGTAAGGGGGGGGGGGGGGGAGAAGAAAGAAGGCAGAAAGCTGACAACATTCACCATTTCTCACAGCAGTAAGGGGGGGGGGGGAGGGGGCGGAAAGAAGAAAGAAGGCAGAAAGCTGACAACATTCACCATTTCTCACAGCAGTAAGGGGGGGGGGGGGGAGGGGGCGGAAAGAAGAAAGAAGGCAGAAAGCTGACAACAACAACATTCACCATTTCTCACAGCAGCCGGGGGGGGGGGGGGGGGAGTGGAAAGAAGAAAGAAGGCAGAAAGCTGACAACATTCACCATTTCTGGGGGGTGGGGGGGGGGAGTGGAAAGAAGAAATAAGGCAGAAAGCTGACAACATTCACCATTTCTGGGGGGTGGGGGTGGGGGGGGGGAGTGGAAAGAAGAAATAAGGCAGAAAGCTGACAACATTCACAATTTCTCACAGAAGTGGGGGGAAAGTGGAAAGAAGAAAAAAGGCAGAAAGATGACTACAGCCATCCATCTCTGGCAGAACACCCTTCATTGTGCCAGACACGTTTCGTGTGTCCACCCTGGAGATGGTATCGTCAGAGGAGACGGGCATGAGGGGAATGACCCATCCGGGTACTTCAACAGACATGGAAGGCCGCTAGCCATCACAGTTGTAATATCAGTAATTTGTACATTAATTATGTCAGTTCAGTTGCGCCTACATTAAAATATGTTTGCTTGCTTGTTTGTTAGCCTGTTTGTTTGTTTGTTGTCATTTTATTCAGGCAACGGCTGCAAATTGTTATGGGTAGACGACACACTATGATCATCATTATCATCATCATCATAATCATCATTACCATCACCATCATCATCATTATTATAATATTGTTATTGTTGTTGTTGTTATTATTATTATTACTATCATTGTTATTATTATTATCATTATCATTGTTATTATTGTTGTTGTTTTGTTGTTGTTGCTGTTGTGATTGCTATTCTTGTTGTTGCTGTTGTTATTCTTGTTGTTATCATTATTATTGCTATATCATTATGATGATGATGATGACGACGATGACAACGATGATGAGGATGATTATGACTGCTGCTGCTGCTAACACTTTTATCGTATGACGGAAGCAAGCAGGGGTGCCGTGATGTACAGCCATGTATCTCCACAGCTTTTGTGTCCTCCGTCATGGGCAACAGGTCAGAGGGGTGGCAACCAGTCCGTCCTTTGTTGTCTGTGCAGGCTTTGTCCTAATACCTCGAGGGGTGGCAACTAGTCCAGTCCTTTATGCTGTCTGTGCAGGCTTTGTCCTAATACCTCGAGGGGTGGCAACCAGTCCAGTCCTTTGTGTTGTCTGTGCAGGCTTTGTTCTAATACCTCGAGGGGTGGCAACCAGTCCAGTCCTTTGTGCTGTCTGTGCAGGCTTTGTCCTAATACCTCGAGGGGTGGCAACCAGTCCAGTCCTTTGTGTTGTCTGTGCAGGCTTTGTCCTAATACTACGAGGGGTGGCAACCAGTCCAGTCCTTTGTGTTGTCTGTGCAGGCTTTGTCCTAATACCTCGAGGGGTGGCAACCAGTCCAGTCCTTTGTGCTGTCTGTGCAGGCTATGTCCCAGTCCAGTCCTTTGTGTTGTCTGTGCAGGCTTTGTCCTAATACCTCGAGGGGTGGCAACCAGTCCAGTCCTTTATGCTGTCTGTGCAGGCTTTGTCCCAGTCCAGTCCTTTGTGTTGTCTGTGCAGGCTTTGTCCTAATACCTCGAGGAGTGGCAACCAGTCCAGTCCTTTGTGTTGTCTGTGCAGGCTTTGTCCTAATACCTCGAGGAGTGGCAACCAGTCCAGTCCTTTGTGTTGTCTGTGCAGGCTTTGTCCTAATACCTCGAGGAGTGGCAACCAGTCCAGTCCTTTGTGTTGTCTGTGCAGGGTTTGTGCCAGTCCAGTCCTTTGTGCTGTCTGTGCAGGCTTTGTCCCAGTCCAGTCCTTTGTGCTGTCTGTGCAGGGTTTGTGCCAGTCCAGTCCTTTGTGCTGTCTGTGCAGGCTTTGTCCCAGTCCAGTCCTTTGTGCTGTCTGTGCAGGGTTTGTGCCAGTCCAGTCCTTTGTGCCGTCTGTGCAGGCTTTGTCCCAGTCCAGTCCTTTGTGCTGTCTGTGCAGGCTTTGTCCCAGTCCAGTCCTTTGTGTTGTCTGTGCAGGCTTTGTCCCAGTCCAGTCCTTTGTGTTGTCTGTGCAGGCTTTGTCCTTGTACCTCTGGGACGTCCTCCCTTCCCACAGCTCAGTAGAATGGTCTTGGACAGGGAGTCATGGTGAGATAATGTCAACCCTCCACTGCACCCTGTAGAATGGTCTTGGATAGTCATGGCGAGATACATACTGTCACAGTCAAGCCCATGGCACTTAGAGCTGCAGAGAGAGACTATTGTCTGCTAGTCTAGTCTACATGCTACCTGAAATTGTCTGAAAGTTCTTGCCAGAAGCACATACACGCAAAGATCACTCATCAATCTGAATCGTTCTCTGGATTTTGTGAAGGAGAAAAATGAGCATACAAGCATTTATTGGCGGAAATCATGTCGTACACAGATTGATGCAAACGATTCTGCTATATACCGCGTTTCCAAACATAATTATGCACTTCCTTGAGAGACAGGGAGGGAGAGAGAGAGAGGACACGCTCGGACGCATGCCCGCACGCACGCACGCACAAACACACACGCGCGCGCGCGCGCACGCAAACACACACACACACACACACACACACACACACACACACACACACACACACACACACACCACACACATCTTTTCAACGCAGGAAGTAGTGTGCATTATTATGTACAAGAGATATGATTTATGCCCAGAACACACATATACAATGCCTGAAATTAGCTAAGGAATGCTCGCTTTAATGCTTGTATATAATGAGCTGTACACATAGATGCGCGCGAGCAAAATCACGTTGTTTACACACACACACACACACACGCATGCACGCGCGCACACACACACACCCTAAATACGTACACACATACAGACTAAATGCGTACACATGTACAATCTCTTTTGAACACATTGCTGTCCGTGACGAAGATGATAAAGTTATGCGCACACGTACTACATTAAATTCATTATTATGATAACCTTGTTCATGGAATATTATATCCTTTGCCATAACAGATGTATCAAATCACGTGTGAAGGCAAGTTTGTTGTTTGTTTTTTTGTGGTCGATAATTTGTTTTGTTCTGTTTTGTTTTGTTTACACAAATACAAGTAGAGTATTGACAACAAAAGTTAGTAGAGTATTGACACCAAAAGTTACCCTACTTCTGTTTCATTTGTTCATTTCTCCTCTGTATTTGCACACGCGCTTGCACGCATGCACGCTTGTGTGTGTGTGTGTGTGTGTGTGTGTGTGTGTGTGTGTGTGTGTGTGTGTGTGTGTGTGTGTGTGTGTGTGTGCTGCGCGCGCGCTAACGCGTGTGTTTATGCAATTGAGATGTCATTATATTCACAAGAATGAAGCAATTGCATGTACCCACTGATCATAATGTTAAATGCGAATCTATATACAACAAACATGTGCTAATCACATAGAGCAAAACGAAAATAACAGTTGATGATGATCTTCAGCTCAAAATAGAGTATTTTCCCCAGATACTTGTATTAGTGGCTGGTGGTGATTTTCTAACTTGTCCTTTGCAAGAAAAACATGTTAACTCAAGTTTGATAAACACATGGCATTGGAAGATTTTGACATCAGTAACTTTCAAACTATTGAAATCGTCAGCAGAAAACAGTTAACAAAAGTGTTTTCTGTCTCATTCGTTGTGTACTTTACTGTTGAGAATCCGAACAAACCAAATCATGACTACCATTACTGTCCTCACTAGGGGGTTTAGTAGATGACCATTATTGTCCTCACTAGGGAGGTTAGTAGATGGTGTCCGGCGTATGTTGGATCAGTACAGCGCCCCTGAACATCACCGAAGTCACTCGGCAGTAGTGCAGTGTCTCGTCTGGTGGGTTGCCTCACGCCAGTATGACACTGAGGACTGTGAACTGCCCATACCGGGGAGTAAGCAGGGGTGCGGCTGTGGACGAGGAGCCAAAGGAGACAGAAAGAAAAACAAACGTCGTCATATCAAAAGAAACAGTCATACAAAGTGGTCTTAAAAAAACAAAGCATGAAGATCCATGAACAACATAAGAAACACTCAATTTATTAGGATGAGGGAAGAGAGAGGGTGGGGGGGGGGGCGGAAGGGAGGATTCAGCAGAAGGGATACTGCGGTGGCTAGATTTGTTTATGCCTACAACACTAGCCTTACCTTGTGCACTAGCCTCACCTTAACCACTAGCCCTGCCTTAAACACTAGACCTGTCTTCAACACTAGCCCTGTCTTAAAAACTAGCCCTGTCTTAAACATTAGTCTTACCTTAAAAACTGGCCCTAACCTAAACACTAGCCCTGCCATAAACACTAGCCCCGCCTTAAACACTAGCCCTGTCTTAAACATTAACCTTGAATTAAACACTAGACTTGTCTTCAACACTAGCCCCGTCTTAAAAACTAGCCCTGTCTTAACATTAGTCCTACTTTAAAAACTGGCCCTGACCTAAACACTAGCCCTGCCATAAACACTAGCCCCGCCTTAAACACTAGCCCTGTCTTAAACATTAGCCTGCCTTAAACGCTAGCCTTGACTTAAACACTAGCCCTTCCTTAAACGCTAGCCCTGATTTAAACACTGACTCTTAAAAATTAGCTCTGCCGTTTTAAATGCCATGATGGCAGCTGATCTTCTTTATCCTTCCTCCCTCCTCCACCTCCACGTGGAAGTGCTACAAGCAGGTCATCCGCGCAAAGTACCACAGCATAACAGACAGCTAGAACCTATTCCAACAATCTGTACAAAAATGTATCTAGTCGCCAGACAATGAAGAAACGCTGGCCCGTTATCAATCGTGAGTAGGGGAGGAGAAAAAGCAGAATCAGTAAAGATGAAGGAGTCAGAAATCGAGTGGAAGACAGAGCACAAAGGGAGAATTCCAACCCAAAGAGAGTGACAGACAAGGGGATATTTCTGCACAGAATTTCTTTTTTTTATGTCCGGAAGACGTGGAGGCCAAGTACTCTGAAAAAGCTTCCGGTATGTGGACGTGGGCATGAAGTCTATGTTCAGACAGCCCAGGCGGTATGTGGACGTGGGCATGAAGTCTATGTTCAGACAGCCCAGGTGGTATGTGGACGTGGGCATGAAGTCTATGTTCAGACAACCCAGGTGGTATGTGGACGTGGGCATGAAGTCTATGTTCAGACAGCCCAGGTGGTATGTGGACGTGGGCATGAAGTCTATGTTCAGACAGCCCAGGTCCATTTAAAAATCAGGACAGAACATGGACAAGACAGCCCAGGTCCATTTAAAAATCAGGACAGAACGTGGACAAGGACACAGATCATGGCCTACGTCACTACTACCCCTCCTGTCAACGGTGTCCCCTTTGACCTTCATGGGACAGGCCGTGGCTGGTTTACTGTTTCACCGCCTGTCAAACAACATTGCTTCACGCCTGACTCCTACACACTCTACATGTTAACATTCCTTCATAGCTTAATGTTAACATTCCTTTACACCTTCATCTTAACATTCCTACACACCCTTCATAGTTGAACGTTGCTTCTTCCCTTCATGTTGACATTGCTCCCCCCCTTCATGTTGACATTGCTTCCCCCCCCCTTCATGTTTGACATTGCTTGCTTCCCCCCCCCCCTTCATGTTGACATTGCTCCCCCCCCCTTCATGTTGACATTGTTTGACATTGCTTTCTCACCCCCCTTTCATGTTGACATTCCTTCACACCTTCGTGTTAACATTCCTTCTTATCTTAATGTTAACATTCCTTTACACCTTCGTGTTAACACTGCTTCACACATTAATGTTAACAGATCGTGGCCTTTTCATGCTTGTCAACAATCTATCTTTGTATATCTTGATGTTTACAGATCATGGCTTACGGTGTATTTCACTGACTGTCAACATGGTCCCTTCCCACCTTGATGTTTACTCATAACGGCTAACCTTGATGTATTTCACCGCCTGTCAATAACGTCTCTTTAACCTTGATGTTTACAGGTCATGGCTTACAGTGAATTTCATCGACTGTCAACAAGTCCCTTCCAACCTTGATGTTTACAGATCATGGCTTACAGTGTATTTCACCACCTGTCAACAACGTCCCTTCCTACCTTGATGTTTACAGATCATGGCTTACAGTGTATTTCACCGACTGTTAACAACGTCCCTTCCAACCTTGATGTTTACAGATCATGGCTTACAGTGTATTTCACCACCTGTCAATAACGCATCTTTAACCTTAATCTTTACAGATCATGGCTAATCATAATGTATTCCACCACCTGTCAACAACGTCCCTTCCTACCTTGGTGTTTACAGATCATGGCTTACAGTGAACTTCACCGACTGTTAACAACGTCCCTTCCTGCCTTGATGTTTACAGATCATGGCTTACCTTACTGATTCACCACCTGTCAACAACGTCCCTTCCCACCTTGATGTTTACAGATCATGGCTTACAGTGACTGTCAACAACGTCCCTTCCCACCTTGATGTTTACAGATCATGGCTTACAATGACTGTCAACAACGTCCCTTCCCACCTTGATGTTTACAGATCATGGCTTACAGCGTATTTCACCACCTGTCAACAACGTCCCTTCCAACCTTGATGTTTACAGTTCATGGCTTACAGTGTATTTCACCACCTGTCAACAACGTCCCTTCCTACCTTGATGTTTACAGTTCATGGCTTACAGTGTATTTCACCACCTGTCAACAACGTCCCTTCCTACCTTGATGTTTACAGTTCATGGCTTACAGTGTATTTCACCACCTGTCAACAACGTCCCTTCCTACCTTGATGTTTACAGATCATGGCCTGCTTTACCCCTTATCAACAATGTCCATTCCGACCTTGACCTCTAAAGGTCAAGCACTTTCTTTCTTCCAGCGTCCTCCAATCAGCCCGTGCCAGCGGTGTTGTCCTCTTCCAACACCAGGCTGGTCTCCACCACACCAGATGGGAGGGTGATGGAACACAAACACCAGGCTGGTGTCCACCACACCAGATGGGAGGGTGATGGAACACAGTCCTCTTCCAACACCAGGCTGGTGTCCACCACACCAGATGGGAGGGTGATGGAACACAAACACCAGGCTGGTCTCCACCACACCAGATGGGAGGGTGATGGAACACAGTCCTCTTCCAACACCAGGCTGGTGTCCATCACACCAGATGGGAGGGTGGTGGAACACAAACACCAGGCTGGTCTCCACCACACCAGATGGGAGGGTGATGGAACACAGTCCTCTTCAAACACCAGGCTGGTGTCCACCACACCAGATGGGATGGTTATGGAACACAGTCCTCTTCCAACACCAGGCTGGTCTCCACCACACCAGATGGGAGGGTGATGGAACACAAACACCAGGCTGGTGTCCATCACACCAGATGGGAGGGTGATGGAACACAAACACCAGGCTGGTCTCCGCCACACCAGATGGGAGGGTGATGGAACACAAACACCAGGCTGGTGTCCATCACACCAGATGGGAGGGTGATGGAACACAAACGCCAGGCTGGTCTCCGCCACACCAGACGGGAGGGTGATGGAACACAGTCCTCTTCAGACACCAGGCTGGTCTCCACCACACCAGACGGGAGGGTGATGGAACACAGTCCTCTTCAAACACCAAGCTGGTCTCCACCACACCAGATGGGAGGGTGATGGAACACAGTCCTCTTCAAACACCAAGCTGGTGTCCATCACACCAGATGGGAGGGTGATGGAACACAGTCCTCTTCAAACACCAAGCTGGTGTCCATCACACCAGATGGGAGGGTGATGGAACACAGTCCTCTTCAAACACCAAGCTGGTGTCCATCACACCAGATGGGAGGGTGATGGAACACAGTCCTCTTCAAACACCAAGCTGGTGTCCATCACACCAGATGGGAGGGTGATGGAACACAGTCCTCTTCAAACACCAGGCTGGTCTCCATCACACCAGATGGGAGTGTGGTGGAACACAGTCCTGTCCTCTTCAAACACCAAGCTGGTCTCCGCCACACCAGATGGGAGGGTGATGGAACACAGCGAATGACCATTGGAGTACAATGCTGGTGCACACAACGAGAATAATCACAGATTAATCATCTGCCTGCGTTCCCCATCTCATCCCCCACTCCCATCCCCCTCTACGCCCTCATCCCCTCGCTCCCCCATCCCCCCACCACCACCAATTTTTACGACATATTTGTTTGACACGGCAGAAAAAGGTAGCTAGCAAAACAGTCACAAGTGCAGATCTATGTGAACAGAAACAGATTATTTCCCTGTTTTCAAGCTGCTTAATTCTTTTTGTTTCCGTCTTTTCTCGTTGGACAGGGTTTAGACATCACAATACGTGGTGTAGCTCGTTGTTTTGCAGTATAAGAAGGCGAGCCTGTAGGAAAAGGTTTTAGGCTGAATTGTATTATCTATAACTCATCCCACCTACTTAGGTCTTGCGGGGTGGACAGAGGGCGTGACGAATGGGACTAATCTTACTGACCCAATGGTCTTGAACTTTGCGAACACTCCAAGTTAAAAGAAAATGCACAACACATACACATTGTAGCACTTATTACATTCACAAGAGAAACCACCAAACGATGTCGTCCTTTACAAGTGATCTCCCTTTTCCACCCAAGTACAGGGCAAAGTGAGAAAGGAAAACTGAACAGGTTAAATGTCTTCACCATTTCTGAGGAGTTCTGGACACCATGTTCCTGTCTTCCTGTCTGTCCCTTAGACAGCGGCCTGATGCCAGACGTTGTGTCATCCTTTTGCTCTGCTGTCCGGCTGGACTCCAGGCTATGGATGAGGGTGCTAGTGTCATTGAATACACAAAGATCTGAGTCTCCTTCCCTCTGAATACATCTTCATTTGACGTGTAGTTTGTCTTCTACCTCACGGTGTCCAAGAGTTCCGCCTCTCTAGCAGTCAAAGAGTTAATGAGGGAGAAAACAGGTTAACAACGCGATGTATAGTTCACAAAATCACACAAAATATTTGTCACAGCTAGTGCGTCTGTGTGAGTATGGAGTTGCTATTCACACACAATTCGTCCCACAACATAGCGCCAGTCTCTGTGCTGCTTTCAGTCAAACCAAACAGACACATCCGGCACAGAAATGGTCTGATATTGTTTGTACCTTCAGCCCAACAGACACATCCGGCACCGAAATGATCTGATATTGTTTGTACCTTCAGTCCAACAAGGCAGAAACACAGGTCCACAGAAATATGTCTGATTTTGCTTATGCCTCAAATCACAATTCAATTTATCCCCATCTACTCCCTCTTTACAGAATGAGCACATCGACAGCCATTAAGCCAATGGTGCAGTCTGTCATCACATACATTTACATGCTGACCAGCGCCGACATAATTATACAACCACAGTTCTCCGCTCATTCACCGTGTCTCCGTGACTGGGAGCATTACCGCCTGTTTGTTCAGGGGTGTAGAGAGGAATGGCCAGCCTGTCTGTCAGGGGGTGTAGAGAGGAATGGCCAGTCTGTCTGTCAGGGGGTGTAGACAGGAATGGCCACCCTGTCTGTCAGGGGGTGTAGACAGGAATGGCCAGACTGTCTGTCAGGGGTGCAGAGAGGAATGGCTGTCCGTCTGTCTGTCAGGGGGTGTAGAGAGGAATGGCCAGCCTGTCTGTCAGGGGGTGTAGAGAGGAATGGCTGTCTGTCTGTCAGAGGGTGTAGAGAGGAATGGCCAGCCTGTCTGTCAGGGGGTAGTAGAGGAATGGCCGCCTGTCTGTCAGGGGTGTAGAGAGGAATGGCCAGCCTGTCTGTCAGGGGGTGTAGAGAGGAATGGCCAGCCTGTCTGTCAGGGGGTGCAGAGAGGAATGGCCAGCCTGTCTGTCGGGGGTGTAGAGAGGAATGGCCAGCCTGTCTGTCAGGGGGTGTAGAGAGGAATGGCCAGCCTGTCTGTCAGGGGGTGTAGAGAGGAATGGCCAGCCTGTCTGTCAGGGGGTGTAGAGAGGAATGGCCAGCCTGTCTGTCAGGGGGTGCAGAGAGGAATGGCTGTCTGTCTGTCAGGGGTGTAGAGAGGAATGGTTGTCTGTCTGTCTGTCAGGGGGTGTAGAGAGGAATGGCTGTCTGTCTGTCAGGGGGTGTAGACAGGAATGGCTGTCTGTCTGTCAGGGGGTGTAGAGAGGAATGGGCCAGCTGTCTGTCAGGGGGTGTAGAGAGGAATGGCCAGCCTGTCTGTCAGGGGGTGCAGAGAGGAATGGCTGTCTGTCTGTCAGGGGGTGTAGAGAGGAATGGCTGTCTGTCTGTCAGGGGGTGTAGAGAGGAATGGCTGTCTGTCTGTCAGGGGGTGTAGAGAGGAATGGCCAGCTGTCTGTCAGGGGGTGTAGAGAGGAATGGCTGTCTGTCTGTCAGGGGGTGTAGAGAGGAATGGCCAGCCTGTCTGTCAGGGGGTGTAGAGAGGAATGGCCAGCCTGTCTGTCAGGGGGTGTAGACAGGAATGGCCAGCCTGTCTGTCAGGGGGTGTAGAGAGGAATGGCTGTCTGTCTGTCAGGGGGTGTAGAGAGGAATGGCCTAGCCTGTCTGTCAGGGGGTGTAGAGAGGAATGGCCAGCCTGTCTGTCAGGGGGTGTAGACAGAGAATGGTTGTCTGTCTGTCTGTCAGGGGGTGTAGAGAGGAATGGCCAGCCTGTCTGTCAGGGGGTGTAGAGAGGAATGGCTAGTCTGTCTGTCAGGGGTGTAGAGAGGAATGGCTGTCTGTCTGTCAGGGGGTGTAGAGAGGAATGGCTGTCTGTTTGTCAGGGGGTGTAGAGAGGAATGGCCAGCTGTCTGTCAGGGGGTGTAGAGAGGAATGGCCAGCCTGTCTGTCAGGGGGTGCAGAGAGGAATGGCCTGTCTGTCAGGGGGTGTAGAGAGGAATGGCTGTCTGTCTGTCAGGGGGTGTAGAGAGGAATGGCTGTCTGTCTGTCAGGGGTGTAGAGAGGAATGGCTGTCTGTCTGTCAGGGGGTGAGAGAGGAATGGCTGTCTGTCTGTCAGGGGGTGTAGACAGGAATGGCTGTCTGTCTGTCAGGGGGTAGAGAGGAATGGCTGTCTGTCTGTCAGGGGGTGTAGAGAGGAATGGCTGTCTGTCTGTCAGGGGGTGTAGAGAGGAATGGCTGTCTGTCTGTCAGGGGGTGTAGAGAGGAATGGCTGTCTCTGTCAGGGGGTAAGAGAGAATGGCTGTCTGTCTTCAGGGGGTGTAGAGAGGAATGGCCATGCCTGTCGTGTCAAGGGGCTGTAACAGGAAGGCTGTCTGTCTGTCAGGGGGTGCAGAGAGGAATGGCTGTCTGTCTGTCAGGGAGTGTAGAGAGGAATGCCTGTCTGTCTGTCAGGGGTGCAGAGAGAATGGCTGTCTGTCTGTCAGGGGGTGTAGAGAGGAATGGCCAGCCTGTCTGTCGGGGGGTGTAGACAGGAATGGCCACCCTGTCTGTCAGGGGGTGTAGAGAGGAATGGCCAGCCTGTCTGTCAGGGGGTGTAGACAGGAATGGCCAGCCTGCACGCTAGAAGAACAAAACACATCGGAACACCATCGAAGGACCCGACAGCAGTGCAGCATCTCCGCTCGTCGGTGGCCTCGTGTCGACCTATAACTGCTGGTGCTGCCATGCCACAGGACGAATCTGGATACGACCTTGTGCAGGAGGGTGGGAGGAGGATGCGGGCGGGGGCGAGGGTACGGTGTGAGAGAAATGCCTCCGAAAGACAATGTCAGGTGGATCAGCCGAGAAGAAGAAACGGTCTATGTCAGGGATTTCAATGACCGCCACACGTGGCAGCCACCATCTCATACCGCTTCAGGATGGCTTTGCTCTGAACTAACAGTGTTTTCAGAAACAGCCTCCAGTGCCAGCCACCATTGCGCTCCAAGATGACAGTCTTCCTGTCTGCAAGTGCCGTCAGTGAAGAAAACGTGGCAGCCACTACGTCGTCATAACGCTTCACCTGACGTTCCTGTTGTCCTACAGTCCTTCAGTGACAGCCACAACTGCTGCCACCATGTCGTCATAATGCTTCACCATGTC
>CM065714.1:151163658-151193658 GCA_033310375.1 Conus canariensis
TACACCTTCAGCTGAAACAGGGCAAAGGTCACACAGACAGGTCAGGGGTCACTGTGTTCAGCACCTGGTACACCTTCAGCTGAAACAGGGCAAAGGTCACACAGAGACAGGTCACACAGAGGTCACTATGTTCAGCACCTGGTACACCTTCAACTGAAACAGGGCAAAGGTCACACAGAAAGGTCAGACAGAGGTCACTATGTTCAGCACCTGGTACACCTTCAACTGAAACAGGGCAAAGGTCACACTGGGAAAGATCAGACAGAGGTCACTATGTTCAGCACCTGGTACACCTTCAGCTGAAACAGGGCAAAGGTCACACAGAGACAGGTCAGGCAGAGGTCACTATGCTCAGCACCTGGTACACCTTCAGCTGAAACAGGGCAAAGGTCACACAGAGACATATCAGAGGTCACTATGCTCAGCACCTGGTACACCTTCAGCTGAAACAGGGCAAAGGTCACACAGACAGGTCAGGGGTCACTGTGTTCAGCACCTGGTACACCTTCAGCTGAAACAGGGCAAAGGTCACACAGAGACAGGTCACACAGAGGTCACTATGTTCAGCACCTGGTACACCTTCAGTTGAAACAGGGCAAAGGTCACACTGGGACAGGTCAGACAGAGGTCACTATGTTCAGCACCTGGCACACCTCCAGCTGAAACAGGGCAAAGGACACACAGGGAAAGGTCAGAGGTCACTATGTTCAATACCTGGTACACCTTCAGCTGAAACAGGGCAAAGGTCACACTGGGACAGGTCAGACAGAGGTCAATATGTCCAGTGCATTGGTCATCGTGTGCATCGATACTACAGTCTTCTTTTAGTTTGGCTGTGGTCGTCATCATCATTGTCTCTGACTCTTATCGTAATGTATCAATTCTTATTCCACTTGTGCGTGTGCCCGCGCGCGCGCGCGCGCGCGAGAGAGAGAGAGAGAGAGAGAGAGAGAGAGAGAGAGGAGAGAGAGAGAGAGAGGAGAGAGGGAGGAAGGGACAGAGAGAGATAAAGAGGGTGTGTGTGCGTGTGCGTGTATGTGTGTGTTGTGTGTGTTGTGTGTGTGTGTGTGCGTCTGTCTGTCTGTCAGTCTGTCTCTCTCTCTCTCTCTCTGTGAATCACTGTGTGTGAGTGAATATGTGTGTGTGTGTGTGTGTGTGTGTGTGTGTGTGTGTGTGTGTGTGTGTGTGTGTGTGAGTGTGTGTGTGTGAGTGTGGTGTGTGTGTGTGTGTGTGTGTGTGTGTGTGTGTGTGTATGTGTGTGTATGTGTGTGTGAATCATTGTGCGTGTGTGTGTGTGTGTGTGTGTGTGTGTGTGTGTGTGTGTGTGTGTGTGTGTGTGTGTGTGTGCGCGCGCGCGCGCGCGTGCGTGAGAGAGAGAGAGAGAGAGAGAGAGAGAGAGAGAGAGAGAATGTGTGTGAATCATTATGCGTGTGTGGAAGAGTGAGTAAGTGTGTGTGTGTGTGTGCGTGCGTGCGTGCGTGGTGCGTGCGTGCGTGCGTGCGTGCGTGCGTGCGTGCGTGCGTGCGTGCGCGCGCGCGCGCGCGCGCGTGTGTGTGTGTGTGTGTGTGTGTGTATGAGCGCGCGCGCGTGCTCGCTCTCTCTCTCTCTCTCTCTCTCTCTCTCTCTCTCTCTCTCTCTCTCTCTCTCTCTCTCTCTCTGTCCTTGTGCGCGCGCGCGCTGTACGGGTGATTCAGCCTCAGCCTTAACCTTGACTTGTCACGATAAGCCTCACGGGTTTATGGGCACGACATGACAATGCTAATAGCGTAATAATCATACGTCCAGACAAAAACATGTTTTTGCATCAACCATTATGACACAATAACTGAGATTTGACATTGGCCAGTAGGCCAGTAGGCATCCTTCAGTCCCGGAAGACTATGGAGTTGCGCTCTTGGTGTCTATTCTGGTACAGTGACGGGTGTGGCTGGCCAGTCCGACACGGGAATGGCAGTCCCTGTGGCAGAGGGCGCAGATGAAGTCTGACGCTGGTCTGTCTGCCTGGGCTGCAGCCTTTCTTCTCATTCTCTTTTCCCCGTGCTGCTGAGCGAGTGTCTCTTCGAACTTGGAGAGACCTTTCTGCACAGTCTGTCTCCAGGCTGACCGTTCGATGGCTGGTGCTTCCCAGTTGTTCTGGTCGATGTTCAAGGCCTTTAGGTCCCTCTTGCACACGTCTTTGAATCGTAGCTGTGGTCTGCCTGTGGGACGTTTTCCCTGCACAAGTTCTCCATAGAGGAGGTCTTTAGGGATCCGTCCGTCATCCATGCGCACGACATGGCCGAGCCAGCGCATACGTCTCTGTTTCAGCAGCGTGTTCATGCTGGTGCATCCGGCTCTTTCCAGGACAGTGTTGTTTGGGACCTTGTCCTGCCAGGTGATGTTCAGAATGCGTCGTAGGCTACGCATATGAAAAGCATTGAGCTTTCGCTCTTGTCGGGCACGCAAAGTCCAAGACTCGCTGCCATACAGGAGGGTGCTCACAACGCAGGCTCTGTAGATCTGGATCTTTGTGTGTTCGGTCAGCTTGCTGTTGTTCCATGCTTTCTTTGTCAGTCTGGTCATGGTGGTGGCTGCTTGCCGATGCGCCTGCTGAGCTCTGCGTCAAGTGAGAGGGTGTCTGAGATAGTTGAGCCCAGATAAACAAAGTCATGGACGACTTCCTGTTCATGGTCATTGATGCTGATGACTGGGGGAGAGTCAACATCCTGCCCCATGACCTGTGTTTTCTTCAAGCTAATGGTAAGCCCGAAGTCTTGGCAGGCATCGCTGAAGCGAGTCACGAGCTGCTGTTGGTCCTCGGCTGAGTGGACGGTTACTGCTGCGTCGTCTGCAAAGAGGAAGTCACGCAGGCACCTCAGCCTGACTTTAGTCTTGGCTCTTAGTCTGGAGAGGTTGAAGAGCTTCCCGTCTGTCCTGGTTCGGAGGTAGATACCTTCAGCTGCAGGACCAAATGCGTGTTTCAGCATCACAGCAAAGAAGATTCCAAACAGGGTGGGAGCCAGGACGCAACCCTGTTTCACTCCGCTCCGTATGTTGAAGGCAGCTGATGTTGAGCCGTCGAAGACGACGGTGCCTTTCATGTCTTCGTGGAAGGATCTGATGATGCTGAGAAGTTTGGGTGGACATCCAATCTTGGGGAGGATCTTGAAGAGGCCATCCCTGCTGACCAGATCGAAAGCCTTTGTGAGATCTATAAAGGCAATGAAGAGTGGCTGCCTTTGCTCCCTACATTTCTCCTGAAGTTGTTTAAGGGAGAAGATCATATCTATAGTGGATCTGTTAGCACGGAAACCGCACTGTGATTCAGGATAAACTTGCTCTGCAAGTACTTGGAGCCTCTTCAGTGCCACTCGTGCAAAGACTTTCCCAACGATACTAAGGAGGGATATGCCGCGATAATTATTGATTTGACATTACTAATTGTGCTTTCATATTTATGCAGTCAATATATATCTGCTTTCCTTTTTTATGCAGTCAGTTATTTCCAAAGAGATTTATAAACCATCAATGCATAGCACTTAGTCATTGTCTGGTATATTATGAGACAGCTGCTCAACTGATTTTTCTTTCAAGGTTGTAAATGGTAACTATATCCAGAAGATGAATTTCATCTTCGAACACACCACATACCGATCAGAGTCTGTCTCCTTTACTAGAAATCGTGTTTCGATGCGCGTACGTACTTGTGTGTATACGTCCATTTGTCTGTCATGAGGGTGTGTGTGTGTGTCAAAGTCAAAATTATCTTTATTTAGGGTTAAAGAATAAGCTTTACAGCTTTTTTCATCCTGCCCTCACAAAAAAAGCATAAATATCAATCACGATAGTGAAAAACCAGAAACACGAAGCAATGCATACGTATAAATCAGAAATATACAATGTAATGAAAACAATGAAACAATTAACAACCGTTAATCAATATTGTGACGGACAATGGACAACATGTCAAACATGGGAATGAAGACATTTGAGAGAGAGAGAGAGAGAGAGAGAGAGAGAGAGAGAGAGAGAGGGGGGGGGTGGGGGGTGGGGGGGGCTAACAGATAAGCAGAGAGAGAGATAGCATTGACAAAGAATCCAACAGACAGACAGACAGACAGAGAGAAAGAGAGACAGAGAGAGAGAGAGAGAGAGAGGGGGGGGGGCTGACAGATAGGCAGAGAGACAGATAGCATTGACAAAGAATCCAATAGACAGACAGACAGTCAGAGAGAAAGAGAGACACAGAGAGAGAGACAGAGAGAGAGAGGCACTCAGAGAGAGAGAGAGAGAGAGAGAGAGAGAGAGAGAGAGAGAGAGAGAGAGAGAGAGGATCTGCAACAATATAGATAATCATAAATTACTTTATAATTTGTCCATCAAATTTTTTTTTAGTGCTTTTTTAAACAGTAGTTTAGAAGGACATGTTTTTAAAGAAGAAGATAAATTGTTCCATGCCGTTCCTCCAGAAAAAATGAAGCTAGATTTGTAAAGATTGTTACGGGGTCTAGGAAACGAAAGTTTGTGAACATGTCTATTTTCATTATTTGCAAAGTTTTGGATAATTGTCTTTGGAGCTATTCCCTTAACTACTTTATACATGCATAAGCATTTATTGAAGAAGAGTCTGTCTTTGAATGGAAGAATATCTAACTTTTTATAGTCATCACCTGTCAAGGAATTAGATTTTAATTGCACCAACTTTATAGCTCTCTTATGTAAACGATTGATTTGTTTCAAATTTGTTTCACTAGAATTATCCCATAACGTAGACGCATAATCAATGAGAGATAAAAAATATGTGCATGAAAAAATAATTTCCTTGACTGGAGATTCAGAAAATGTTTTATTTTTGATAATTGATAAATCCTTTTAGAAAGGCGTTTTCCAAGGTCAGTAATGTGGTCGTAGCACGTTAAATCATTATCAATGATAGCCCCTAGTACTTTATGAGATGTTACCTCCTCAATCCTTTGGTCATTGACATATAGCGCTGTGAACGGGGACCTCATTTTCTGCCTTTTTTGCCGTGTAGTCACATACATACATTTCGTTTTATTTGCATTCAGGGACATGTGGTTCATTTCTGTCCATTTAATCAATCTGTCGATGTTGTTCTGAAGGTTATTTACTAGAATCATAGGATTATCACTGCTAAACTGTAATGAAGTGTCGTCAGCAAACATTTCACAATCACAGTCTATGTATAAAGGCAAATCATTTATGTAAATAGAGAATAGGAGAGGTCCTAATACTGATCCCTGTGGAACACCAAATTCCAAATTGAGTAATTCTGGCCGTCTGCTACAAATTTCAACAAGTTGTTGACGATCAGTAAGAAAAGATCTAATGAAGTCTATGGCCTGGTTCGATAGCTTATAGTGTGCAAGGTTTTTTTATGAGAAGGGAATGGTTTATAACATCAAAGGCTTTAGCAAAGTCAACAAAAAGAATTCCAGTAAATTCGTTATTATTCATATCTGATAGGCAATAATCAGTAAGCTGTATAAGAGACGTATGGCAGGAGTGATTTTCTCTAAAGCCTGACTGATTTCCATGAATCAAATCATAACGCTTAAAGGGAGAATATAATTGTCTTTGAATGTGTGTGTGTGTGTGTGTGTGTGCGCGTGTGTGTGTATGTGCGTGCGTGCGCGTGTGTGTGTGAGTGTGCTTGTGTGAGTGTGCTTGTGTATGTGTGTGTGTGTGAGAGAGAGAGAGAGAGAGAGAGAGAGAGAGAGAGAGAGAGAGGGGTGTGTGTGTGTGTGTGTGTGCGTGTGTGTGTGTGTGTGTGTGTGTGTGTGTGTGTGTGTGTGTGTGTGTGTGTGTGTGTGTGCGTGCGTGCGTGCGTGCGTGCATGAGTGCCTCTGTGTCCGTTTGTTTGTGTGCACGCTCATTGTGTGTGTGTGTGTGTGTGTGTGTGTGTGTGCGCGCGCGCGTGTGTGCGTGTCTGTATGTGTGCGTGACTGCCTCTGTGTGTGTGTGTGTGTCTGTCTGTCTGTCTGTCTGTCTGTCTGTCTGAAAGGCAGACGACAAGGATGATGAAGATGATGCTACGCATTTGCATTCTGGTCAAAGAGCACACAACCAGCAAGCCACCCGACAAGAAAGAACCAAACACCCCAAGTCTCGCTCAGGACATGTCAGCAGCTCCCAGACAAGCATGCATTGGCTGGAACATCCTATTCCCCCGACAGGCTACACAGCTGTTAGCAGCCACATGTGTCCGAACATTTGTACAGAGTAATGTCTGTGGCGAGACTCGAACTCACGACTTCCCAACCTACAAGTCTGTTACACTAACCACTACACCACAAATGCTGGTATTTGTCTCAGTCTATTGTTTCAGTTAGTCTTGGGAAATGCGTGTAGCGTATATGGACTCGTCCGCAAGCAGTGACGCCTCCTTGATAAAATTTGAACCTGAAACCCGCAAAATACATCAATCTTCATCAAAGTATGTTCGTGTCTACTCGTATCACACCACTTCCCTGTTAGTGCATTCGTCCTGTGCTTTGAAAACAATCTGGGCATATGTGCCAGAGGACATTTCTATTCATGCAGAGGTATAAATGTCATCAGAATGACAGGTGCTGATCTCTATGTGCAGATAAACAACGGCACCTGTGACGTGACATTTGTAGGCGTGTGCATGTTCATTGATGTATTGCTTGAGTGTGGGAAAGACGATATACACACGCAATTACCGAGCGCGCGCGCACACGCACACACACATACACATAACGCGCGCCACACACACACACACACACGCGCGCGCGCGCGCGGGTGCGCGCACACACACACACACACACACACACACACACACACACACAGGGGACAGAGAGAGGGGGGGGACGTAATGAAGGGGCGGATGGAGGGGTGGGCCATTAAAAAAATCAAGAACGGAGGAGAAAGCAAAACATCGAGCATGAATGATTTAGCGCCTGAGGCCTGAACCTCTGGCGAGCTGTTAAAGCGGGCTACATGTCATTGACGATTTGAAACCGAGCCTCCTGATCTCTTTGATGGGCCATTGAGGGCCCACAATCAGCAGGCGGAGGCAGTGACGACAGCTCTTTTTGCTCTGCTTAATATCCCGCTGCGAGCGAAACACCTGGCCCGGGCGGATTGTCGCTTTGTCGGGGCGGGATTAAACGTGACTTGGGTGAGGATTCGGTGCAGGTGTTGGCCGGGGCAGCACGGCTCTCACTGTCCGCCTGGAATTCCTCGCCCTTCCCGGCTCTCTCTCTCTCTCTCTCTCTCTCTCTCTCTCTCTGACTGTATTCACCCCGTACATGGAGGGGGGGGGGAAACTTTGAACTGCAGTGCAGAGGTCGCTGTTCGTAGGTGTTCCATCAACAGGTCCTCTCTGTGTCTGTCTGTCTGTCTCTGTCTGTCTGTCTGTCTCTCTCTCTCTCTCTCTCTCTCTCTCTCTCTCTCCTGCATTCACTCCGTACATGGGAGGGCTGGGAAACTTTGAACTGCAATGCAGAGGTCGCTGTTCGTTGGTGTTCGATCAACAGGTCCTCTCTGTGTCTGTCTGTCTCTCTGTGTCTGTGTCTCTCTGTCGTCTGTCTGTCTGTCTGTCTGTCTGTCTGTCTGTCTCTCTCTCTCTCTCTCTCTCTCTCTCTCTCTTGTTACCCTTGGAAATGAAAATGCTCTCTCTCTCTCTCTCCTCTCTCTCTCTCTCTCTCTCACAGGTCGCCTGTTCTCAATGTTACTTCAGGAATAATTATATTATGAATGTCCACCAGACTGCCTTGTGTTGCCCCAGATCTAGTTCCCCTTGGTTACTTACATTTTATGTCTGGTTTATGTTGCTACGTGCATTTCTGTACATGCAATTCCCCATGTAACTTTAAATCTCTTTCCACAAAATGTTCCCTGTTTCCCCGTGGTACCTCAGGTCTATATTTCCACCAGATTCTTCCTTGGGTTATGTTGCCACAGGTTTACACAGTTATTCCCTAACACGTCTACTTTTCCACAGTCCCACGTGTTACTTCGGGTCTATGTTTTCCACCAGATCCCCCTCCCCCCTCCCCATGTCTACATCCCCCCCAAGGTCTATGTTACACCAGGTCTATGTTTCCCGATGTCTACGTTCCTTTAGGTTCCTACATGTCCCCCCCCCCCTCCCCCGATCGTAAGCTTACACTCAAGTCTGTGTTCTCCCTTGGTCCATGTTTGTCCAGGTCCCAACAGATCTTTATTCCCGTATATATATATATATATATAATATTATATATATAATATATATATTATATATTATAGAGGGTAGTACTGAGGATCAGCGTTATGTTAAAAAGAGTGCTCGACCAGAGTGGGAGCGGCATTTGCTGTATTTTCCATACAAAGAAAACTTTACTGCACAGTAAAAATGAAACCTGGATTAAAAACACAAACAGGAATTCAACTTTTGATGTCACGATGGGATCATATGATGGTGCCGAAACTTGCGAACTTGTAGGACTATTCATGTTATCCCATATTCAAAAAAAACTTGGAAAACAAACTGGACTGTACAGGGATGACGGCCTTGCAGCTCTGAATGACAACCCTAGGAATATCGAAAATAAGAAAAAAGAATTGTGTAAAATTTTCCACAACCAAAACTTAAAAATCACCATAGAAGCAAACAAAAAGATAGTGAACTATTTAGACATAACGTTAGACCTCAACCAACATACATATAAACCATACAAGAAACCAAATGACACGCCTATTTATGTAAACATCAAAAGCAATCACCCACCCTCCATACTGAAAACAATACCCAAAAGCATAAACAAAAGACTGTCTAATTTGTCATGTAACGAAACAGTATTCAACAATGCTACAGCTGAGTACCAAGAGGCGTTACATAAAAGTGGCTACAACTATAAACTACAATACGATCCAGACAACGATACAAAAAGATGCAGAAAGAACAGGAAAAGGAACATCATATGGTACAACCCCCATATGATGCAAGAGCCAAAACAAATGTAGGGAAAGAATTCTTTAAAATTTTGACATCATCCTTCCCAAAAGACCATAAATTATTTAAGATATTCAATAAAAAAAAAATAACATCAAATTATCATATTCATGTATGCCGAATCTCAAAAATGCCATTGATTCGGCAAATAAAATGAAAAATAACACAGAGAAAAATGAGGGTGACAAAAGGAAATCTTGTAACTGTACCAAAAAGGAACAGTGCCCTCTAAGCAACAAATGCCTTTACAGCAACATTGTGTACCAAGCCACTGTAACATCAGAGAACGCAGAAGAAACATATGTAGGTATCACTGGTAACCAATTCAAAACTAGATACGCAAACCATAAACAATCATTCAACAAAGAAAAATATAAAAACCAAACAGAACTGAGTAAATATATCTGGAAACTTAAAGACAAAAACACAGACTACAACATATCTTGGAAAATCTTAAAAAGAGCAGCACCATACAACAACACTTCAAAAAGATGTAATCTATGCCTAACAGAGAAATACATCATACTATGTAAACCACAATTAGCAACTTTAAATATCAGAACAGAAATGGTTAACAATTGCAGACACAGATGGAAGTTCCTAACAGTGAACAAAAACACCTGAAACACATGTAGCACGGGGAAAAACAGCAGCAAGCTATATATACACACAACACTGGCAATACAAGCTCACTACACCCTGACGACCGCACTGACAGCGCGAAACAGATCTGTAGGTTTTAAGCTTGATTTTAACTTGCTTTTAATACAGTATATATATATATTATATATATATATATATATATATTAATATATATCCTTGGAATTTATTAGTTTATTGTAATTTAGTCCCTTGCGGATTCATTCCAAGAACTGGCCCTCAGCACTTGTGTCTTAAGAGGTTATCTTTTTATATTTTCTACTTTTCATAAGAAAATGTAGCTTGTTTTGCTCTTTCGTGATTTTCTTTTGCTTCTTAGGTGGCACCTTTGGTTGGTTTTTTGAAAACTCAACAAACATACTACGGTATTGCACACCAGACTTTTCTAGGATAGCATTCTTGTTAAAACCGAAAAGGCAGAGGAGTCAAATTACCACTTTCCGTGGTCACTGAGGAGAAACAATCAGGTTTCGAAATATCGGTATCTGACCAGGAGTTATATACTAGTGAGTTTCCTCCCCATTGGAGAATGTCTTCTCCTTGGAGACTATAAGCTTGCTGAAGGCTCATTTTGAGAAGCATTTATTTCATTTTTCCCCATTCACCCACTCAAGCACATACTGTTAGTTAGGCAGAATTATCTACCATTGCAGATATGAATGCTTATTTCCCCCTATTTCTTCAATCTAAGACATAAGAGCAAGCTTTGTTTATAATTGAATATTTCCTGCAGTCACTGCAACACCAAGCTGCTCTGTAAGTTGCTGGAATGGTGCTCGGTATTTATCCTTGGAATTTATTAGTTTATTGTAATTTAGTCCCTTGCGGATTCATTCCAAGAACTGGCCTCAGCACTTGTGTCTTAAGAGGTTATCTTTTTATATTTTCTACTTTTCATAAGAAAATGTAGCTTGTGTTGCTCTTCGTGATTTTCTTTTGCTTCTTAGGTGGCACCTTGGTTGGTTTTTTGAAAACTCAACAAACTTACTACGGTATTGCACACCAGACTTTTCTAGGATAGCATTCTTGTTAAAACCGAAAAGGCAGAGGAGTCAAATTACCACTTTCGTGGTCACTGAGGAGAACAATCAGGTTTCGTAATATCGGTATCTGACCAGGAGTTATATACTAGTGGTTTCCTCCCATTGGAGAATGTCTTCTCCTTGGAGACTGTAAGCTTGCTGAAGGCTCATTGAGAAGCATTTATTCATTTTTTCCCCATTCACCACTCAAGCACATACTGTTAGTTAGTAGATTTATCTACCACTGCAGATATGAATGCTTATTTCCCCCTATTTCTTCAATCTAAGACATAAGAGCAAGCTTTGTTTATAATTGAATATTTCTTGCAGTCACTGCAACACCAAGCTGCTCTGTAAGTTGCTGGAATGGTGCTCGGTATTTATCCTTGGAATTTATTAGTTTATTATATATATATATATATATATTATATATATATATATATATATATTATATATATCTGTTACCTCAAGTCTTCGGTCTATGTCTGTTCCCAGAAGTCCCAGTGTATTCCCCCTTATTCATGTCTACCCCAGTCTATATCCCCATGTCTATGTCTACCCGGGTCTTTCTTATCCCAAGGTCTATAGTTACCCAGGTCTATCCCCTTTCTTCCCCCAGGCCCAGCTTCGGGTCTGTATTCCCTTATCCCCCTGCGCAATTATTCCTTTTGTTTTACAACACGTGGGTCAACAGACCCACATGAAGGCCAAAGATACAGTGATCCAGAATAGGACACTGCTACGTAGATTGAGATTAAAAGTCGAGTAAACTTTTAGTAGGTCAACTGACCCAGGTCTCAGTGACCCCAAAACGAGTCACAGAGACCCAGGGGGATCTTATGCGTTACAAAGCCAAGAACATGTTGTGGTGACCAAGACCCAGTTTAAGGCTCAGGTGACCCACAACTCTTGGTGATCAACGACAGGTCATAAAATGTCCTGGTGACACAGAATGTGATATTCTCCTCAGTATACCTACAGCACGAACACTTTAACTGCCGGACAAATGACCCAGAAGTTAATATCATAATCTACATCGAGGTTAAAGGTCAACTGATGTATAACGGGTTGCGAGGTTTTATACTTGGGGATCTAGACCGAGTCATAGTAAACCAGAGTGACTGTACCGTTCAATTACACAGACTGGGTGACACTGAACCACACCTTGATCCAAAAATATTAATGAGATTTTGCAGCCCAGACAATGGTTACAATCAATGTGTCATGGTGACCCAGGTTCTGTCTGACACAAACTCACAGACACAGAGTGACACAAAATGTTAAGTGATCACAGATAAGCTGCGGTTAATTGGACCTAGGTTAAAGATCAAAATTAATTACCCTTAACGGATCATGGTGACCCAACCACCAGGTGAAAACATGGACCTGGACAGAACATAAAGCTGGATGGATTACAGACCAACAGGGAAGGTGTGTGTGTGTGTGTGTGGGGGGGGGGGGGGGGGGGGGTCATGGACTCTGAGAACATACAGCTGGGATATACCGATCTGAGGAAACGCAGACCTGGGGAAAATAGTATTTACATGGAGTAGGGACGTAGGAAACGCAGACCTGGGGAAAATAGTATTTACATGGAGTAGGGACGTAGGAAACGCAGACCTGGGGAAAATAGCATTTACATGGAGTAGGGACGTAGGAAACGCAGACCTGGGGAAAATAGCATTTACATGGAGTAGGGACGTAGGAAACGCAGACCTGGGGAAAATAGCATTTACATGGAGTAGGGACGTAGGAAACGCAGACCTGGGGAAAATAGCATTTACATGGAGTAGGGACGTAGGAAACATAACTCTGGGGGTATATGCACACGGGAAGACTTGGAGCTGGAGAGGGAGAGAAGGGGTGCAGGCCAAGCAAAACACAGACCAGGGGGAATACAGACCCAGTGAAACATACCAGAGGGAGCTACACGTCGGTAAATGCAGACCAAGGGTCCGAAAGACCTGCTTCTCCACAAAATATGAAGAAGAAAATAGCAAAATATGAAGAAGAAAATAGCAAGCCGCAAAAACAGTGAAGTGTCAGAGAGACAGACAGATTGAAAGACAGACTGAGTCACTGACTGACACGGGGAGAGAGGGAGAAGAGAGAGAGAGAGAGGAGAGAAGAAGACAGACAGACGACAGACAGACAGACGAGACGAGAGAGACGAGAGAAGACAGACAGAAAAGACAGACAGAGAAGAGAGACAGACAGAAGACAGACAGACAGACAGACAGACGAGCACGACAGACGACGACGACAAACGAGCACAGAGACAGACATAGAGCATAAATAAAGTGAGAGAAATACTTAGTGAAGAAAAATCTGTATTAGAGCAAAACAATGCTGACTTGGTTTTTCGGTTTTTGTGTGTGTGTGTGTGTGTGTGTGTGTGTGTGTGTGTGTGTGTGTGTGTGTGTGTGTGTGTCTGTGTGTCGTGTGTGTTGTTGTTGTTGTTGTTGTTGTTGTTTTAGTATAAATTTCTAGACAGAGAGACCAAGAGAAAGATGCAGACAGATAGGGTAAGAGAGAGCTAGAGACGAAGACAGACACAGAGAGACAGTCAAAGAGAGACAGAGAGGCAGAGAGACTGGCTGTACCTGTAGGTGGTGTGGAGGGAAAGGCTCGGCACTGGAGGTGGGTCGGGGTTTCATCTTGAAGATGTGGAACTCAGCCTCCAGCACGCGCTCCTCCTGCTGCCCGTCCTCCGCCAGGTGAGACACCTTGTAGAAAAAGTGCTCCTGGTGAACTGTGTCTGCAACACGCCAGGCAGGGCATGACGTCATCGTGAAGGCATGATGATGATGGTCATGATGATGATGATGGTGATGATGATGATTGATGATGGTGTTGATGATGATGATGATGATGATGGTGATGATGATGGTCATGATGATGATGATGATGGTGATGATGATGATTAATGATTGTGATGATGATGATGATGATGGTCATGATGATGATGATTGATGATGGTCATGATGATGATGATGGTCATGATGATGATGATGATGATCGAGATGACGATGCCAAAACGACGATGGAGATGAAGATAACGATGACGGTAATGATGATGATGATGTGTGATGATGATGATGATGATGATGATGATGATGATAATGATGATGATGATGACGATGACACCACGACGATGCTGATGGTGACAATGACGGTGATGATGATGATGATGATGATGATGATGATGATGATAATGTTGGTGCTGCTGCTGCTGATTATGATGACGATGACGATGACGATGATGATGATGATGATGATGATGATGATGATGGGTTATGATGATGATGACTTGCGTCTGGATTTAAACCTTGAATTTGAATTCCTATATATAGCACTGTACTCGACACAGTCTGCCAGATAGGGCCCTCGAGAGCGCTTGGGCTATTGACATGACCTGATATTAATGGCATCGCCACTAATGCTAAATGATGGTCACCACCACTGCAGACAACAGTATCAACATCAATCGACAAGACTATGACCATAGTAATAATGCTGCTGCTGCGGTGGTGGTTGTGGTGGTGGTGGTGGTGGTGGTGCTGCTGCTGCTGCTGCTGATGATGATGATGATGATGATGATGATAATCTGCCTAGCGTTTAAAACTACACATGTAGTTACAAACGCTTGTTTTCTTTTCAAGAAATGGCATGGAGCCCACGGCAAATCTAACTAAGATTCTAAATATCCTTTATTGTTTGGTTGCTTGGTTGTATTTTTTTTTCATGGAAAATACACTGGATGCAAGAGAGTGTAACAGTGTTGTGGTGGGCGCTTGACACTGTTGGGGCGTCATGGTGGGCGCGAGAGAGTCTTAACACCAACACATCAATGTTACGAGTCTCTACGATCACTATGCCTCTGGTATTTCGCTTGAGGTGATCATAAATTGCTAAATGCCAACCTTTCCTTCGTACTTTATTACGGTGATCACTATAACACTAACATTTCTATATTAATTTACCTTTTGTGATTTCACAATATCTTTAGATAGAGTTTACCTTCAATACTGCTACAACCAAAATTCGCTCTATGATCACGTCCACTTTTTTTTTTAATCATATTCTACAAAATATTTCATGACACTTTATCTCGAGTATATCAATCATTTCAATGAGCTATCCTCTATCACTGTAATACCAAAGGGTTAAACGATCGTGATAACCTCAATATTTCTATCTACTTTAACCTCTATGATGGCTACAATATTATCTTTTTTAAAATACATTTCTGTATGTAACACCTACCCTCTCCCATCAATTACACTCCTGAAAACTCCTTTACTCGCCTTCCCCCCCACTCCCTCCCCCTTAACCCTCCTCCCTCTGCCTCGCACCCAGCCTCATTCAACGTCCCCCCGTTACCCCCCCCCCCCCCCCCCCCCCCCCCGCAAAAAAAAATCTTAACCTGATTTCCAAAGGTGGAAGATCTACGACCAGCGATCAAAGACTTGACAGTTCAATACGTTCAACCCGCACGTGCCGCTCGTACGTCTAAGCAAAGGAAATTGCGTGTGTGTGTGTGTGGAGAGAGAGAGAGAGAGAGAGAGAGAGAGAGGGGGGGGAGAGGAGGGAGGTGTGAGAGAGAGAGAGAGAGAGAGAGAGAGAGAGAGAGAGAGAGAGAGAGATCATTTTCAAATTCGCAAACTTTTCTTTACCACCGTCACGCCTCTCGTGAACTGTTTGTTCAGGTTGGACAAATATCATGTACCATTCTGTCCCCTGTCACAGATCGCCTCCCCACCCCCACCCCTCCCTCCACCCCCCTACCCCTCCCTCCACCCACCCCTCTCTCTCTCTTCTCTCTCTCTCTCTCTCTCTCTCTCTCTCTCACACACACACACACACACACACACAGCTGCCGGGTGGAGCAGCGCCCCATACATTGACGGAATGCAAACAATCCGGCCAGGTATTGGCAGGTCGGGTGGACAGGAGAGGGGAGGAGGGGGAGGGGGGGGCAAGTGGGGCTGGACGGAGGAGTGGGTGGGGGGTGGGGGACGGACGATGTCGGCGCGGCGTCGGTACACCTTGAGGTTTTGGAGGCCGGATTATGGGGGTATTACTACCACCCCGCGCACTCACTTGCACTCCGCGCGCCGCACAGCTGGCGGGTGGTTTGTGGTTTGAAAGAGGAGTAGTGGTCGTTGTGGTGGTGGTGCTGAAAGAGGTGGTTGTTTTGCGGTGTTGGGGTGAGGGGGGGGGGATGAGGAGGGATGGGAAAGGGCGACAATCATCAAAGACTTTAGACACATACAGGCTTTGCAACCATGTGGAGCAACGTGTGTGGCGGGGAAGGGGGGGGGGGAGGGGGGGGGGGGGCGAGTAAGATGTAATGAGGATGGGGTCGGATGGAACAGGTTGGATGGCGACGTCACAGACAGATCAGATCTCTCTCTCTCTCTCTCTCTCTCTCTCTCTCTCTCTCTGGTTTTCACATTATGAACCAATCGTAAATGGCAGTTGTCTTTCTTGACTTGAAAAAAGGCGTTTGATTTTGTTGATCTTTCTGCTCCTTTAAAGAAATTGTCTGTCTGTTTGAATCATACCTCAATAGTTTCATCATTCCAATTGTACTTGAATGACAGAACTAAGTATGTGCTGCTTAATAGCAGAACCTCCCTCGACAGACTTGGTCAAACGTGGAGTCCCACAAGGTTCAGTGCTAGGCCTCCTCCCATTCTGCATCTTTATCAATGATCTACCATTATCCATATCAGACGAAAAAAATGCTGATAAAAAATGAAACAGATTTATTAAATCTAAACGTTTCGATCATTGATAAAATTTGCTGGATCTTAACAGTATATCCCCGTCTGTCCTACAATTTAAAAAGAAGTGTTAGTGGTTCTGCAAGGCAGTATGGACAAACAGATTGCAGGATAATCTTCTGTTTGTCCATATTGTCTTGTCCTGTCATCAGTTTGTCCACATTGTCTTGTCCTGTCATCTGTCCATAGTGTCTTGTCCTGTCATCTGTCCATATTGTCTTGTCCTGTCATCTGTCCATATTGTCTTGTCCTGTCATCTGTTTGTCCACATTGTCTTGTCCTGTCATCTGTCCATATTGTCTTGTCCTGTCATCTGTTTGTCCATATTGTCTTGTCCTGTCATCTGTCCATATTGTCTTGTCCTGTCATCTGTTTGTCCACATTGTCTTGTCCTGTCATCTGTTTGTCCATATTGTCTTGTCCTGTCATCTGTTTGTCCACATTGTCTTGTCCTGTCATCTGTCCATAGTGTCTTGTCCTGTCATCTGTTTGTCCATATTGTCTTGTCCTGTAATCTGTTTGTCCACATTGTCTTGTCCTGTCATCTGTTTGTCCACATTGTCTTGTCCTGTAATCTGTTTGTCCACATTGTCTTGTCCTGTCATCTGTTTGTCCACATTGTCTTGTCCTGTCATCTGTCCATATTGTCTTGTCCTGTCATCTGTTTGTCCACATTGTCTTGTCCTGTCATCTGTCCATATTGTCTTGTCCTGTCATCTGTTTGTCCACATTGTCTTGTCCTGTCATCTGTCCATAGTGTCTTGTCCTGTGATCTGTTTGTCCACATTGTCTTGTCCTGTCATCTGTTTGTCCATATTGTCTTGTCCTGTCATCTGTGTGTCCACATTGTCTTGTCCTGTCATCTGTTTGTCCATATTGTTTTGCAGAACCATTAACAATTCGTTTTATATTTGTTTCAATTTCCACTTTAAATCACCTAACATTGAAACTAAGTCGTAGATGAAGCAATTCTACGCCAACGAAATATTTCTACTGTCAGTTTGTATCCAAAAGTTTTGAGAAACATGCCCACAAACTTCCACTTAAAATCGTCCAACAATACAAGTTCTTCCATCCCTTGCCATTTCGACTTTCGCCATCATCACCCCTCCAATACAGTCAACCTGACACTACCACTCGTGGCTATGCCGTTAATCATAACAGGACTGCTGGAACTGCTTTCTTCGATAAGAACTTTTTAAGTTGTTTGTCAGTTTGTTTGTTTGTTTGCTTGGTGGTGGTGGTGTTTTTTTTGTTGTTTTTTTAGGGGGGGGGGGGGGGGTTGTTGTTGTTGTTGGTGGTGGTGGTGGTGGTGGTGGTGTTTTTTTTGTTTGTTTTTTTTTTGGGGGGAAGGGGGGGGGGGGTTCTCGTGGACCACTGCACTTTAAGAAACAAAACTGAGTGGGAATGAAACTGAGTGGGAATGAAACTGAGTGGGAATGCTCAAAATCTCCCTGTGCTTTGCTTTCAGTCAGATCTTGTGAACAAAACACCGTGTGCACGTTTTCTTGAAAGGCAGAAATTCCTCCACAGGAATCGTAGGTCGTGGATCCGATCTTGAGTCTGCTTTCTGTTGATATTTGTAAATGATCAACTGATGCACTTACCACACCAGCTTGAGTCTGCTTTCTGTTGATATTTGTAAATGATCAACTGATGCATTTACCACACAAGCTTGAGTCTGTTTTCTGTTGATATTTATAAAAGTTCAGCTAATGCAGATACCACATAATCTTGAGTTGTTTTTTGTGTTGATATTTGTAAATGACTATCTAATGCACTTACCACACAATCTTGAGTCTGTTTTCTGTTGATATTCGTAAATGATCAACTAATTCGCATATCACCTCATGAGGTCATGAATCTGATCTGTTGGCTGATGCTAGTTCTCTTCACCCCAGTTCAGTGATATCAAAGAAGTACGGTTATCTCCACAGCAGGGCACGAGCGACGTGTCAGAATTGTGTTCTCAAATCGCAAGGCCTTAACTCCATGCAGTTCTTTCCCTTGATTTTCGATCACTACTAAAACAAAGGCTTTTTGGTGGCAATTATTATATCTAAAACATCTTTTTTCCGCTGTTAAACAACAGTGTACTAAAGACAAATTTAAACAAACACCTTTACCAAGGAAAAATTATTCGATACATTTTGGATATTGTTGCACAAGTATTGCTCAAAAGTGTGAAAAACTAGAGAGAAAAAAAAAACCGTTGAGAGTTAAATCCGAACAAAAGCCAAAGTATGGTCTTCACATTAGGACAAGAACACCACGGCAAGTCTGTCACTCTGAGGCATTACAATAAATGAAAATTCGGTTGAACAGGACGGTGAACATCGGGTGCTATGCGTACTCACTAACGACGAGTTAGAAAGGTAAACACAAATTAATCAAGTCTGTAAAGAGTCACATGCTGTTTTTGGTGGTGGTGGTGGTGGTGGTGGTGGTGTGTGTGTGTGTGTGTGTGTGTGTGTGTGTGGTGTGTGTGTGTGTGTGTGTGTTTCTCTTACTATACAAATGTAAACATCGTGTTGTTACCGCTCGGAATTTACTTTTTTAACTTCGCTGTCTCTGTCGCGTGTATTACATTAAGGCAGTTCAATTTATTAACCTCAAAACCTGAAACTCTTTATTTCCAAGGAAAAATGAATGAAACAGGAGACATTTCCACCACACAAACCATTAGTCTTCACTTAAACGGTGTTTATGTTTAGTTCGATACAAACATGGTATGAGTATTGCTTGCTGAGTTCAGAGTTCAAAAAGGGAAAAAAAACCGTAAGCGTGATAAGCTGATTTGACCATGAGTACGCACTGATTTATCTCAATGCAGCCTTGCCTCTTTCGCACCATCTGTTAGAATTCTCTTCTCATCCTTCAAGATGTGTCATCACTGCAGTCCTTGAAGCCAACCCTAGAGAACGTAAGTCTTAAGAAATGAATATCACCAATTTGCGATCCTAAGTACGTTGTCAGATTCTTCTCCCACGTCCTCCCTACTTCTCCTCCCGTCCCTTCCGAGCCCCCACCCCCACTCCCTCCTCTCTCATTGCCTTTTCATTCCTACTGTAATATGTTTCACTGTCATCCCAACCCTGGGGCAGAATCAGTGGTTGTCGCAATAGCGTTTCTGGCAGCAACAGCATCAGCAGCAGCAGATGCCGCAGAATAAGCAACAGCAGTAGCAGCAGCTACAGCAGCCGTAGTAGTAGGAGAAGGACTAGTAGCAGCAGCAGTAGCAGTAGAAATATTGGTAGTATCATTATTGCTGTTTCTCACTTTGATACTACTGACATTCTGTGGACAAACCTTTTTACTTTTCACTAAAGCATAACAGTATCTCCCTTTTTACTTTTCACTAAAGCATAACAGTATCTCCCTTTTTACTTTTCACTAAAGCATAACAGTATCTCCCTTTTTACTTTTCACTAAAGCATAACAGTATCTCAAAGAGGATTGCAAGACTTGGCCTCGCCTACAATCTTCACTCCTCGGTGATTAAAGTCTCCCCCCTCTCTCTCTCTCTCTCTCTCTCTCTCTCTCTCTCTCTCTCTCTCCTCCCCTCTCTCTCTCTCACACACACACACACACACACACACACACACACACACACACACACACACACACACACACACAGTGCAAAACGTTGAAAAAAGCAAGAGAAGGGGGTCACGACAAAATGTTACACTCAGGCGCATATTGACCTCGTTAACCTTTTTTTTTTTCCTCTACCGTCCAGTGCTCATGGTTGACAACGCTAGCTTGCTGAGTTGACGGAAGTGAATTCGAACCGCTCATGGGGCTGGATTGTTTTCCAGCTTGAAAACCCTCTCTGTCCACCCAACAGTGAAAAGCCTCTCTGCCCACCCAACAGTGTATGAAAAGCCTCTCTGTTCACCCAACAGTGTATGAAAACCCTCTCTGTCCACCCAACAGTATATGAAAACCCTCTCTGTCCACCCAACAGTGTATGAAAACCCTCTCTGTCCACCCAACAGTGTATGAAAAGCCTCTCTGTTCACCCAACAGTGTATGAAAACCCTCTCTGTCCACCCAACAGTGTATGAAAACCCTCTCTGTCCGCCCAACAGTGTATGAAAACCCTCTCTGTCCACCCAACAGTGTATGGGCACTTGATTCAGTTCAGGGGAGATAGACTGAAGGCGGCCGAAGGCAAATGATGGCCTGTACCTTCCTTCATTGCGAGCCCCTTACACGGTGCTCCTCTGACACTTCATTGCCCACACTGCTGATAGGCTGTGAGATCATTGCCCACACTGCTGATAGGCTGTGAGATCATTGCCCACACTGCTGATAGGCTGTGAGGTCATTGCCCACACTGCTGATAGGCTGTGAGATCATTGCCCACACTGCTGATAGGCTGTGAGATCATTGCCCACACTGCTGATAGGCTGATAGGCTGTGAGATCATTGCCCACACTGCTGATAGGCTGTGAGATCATTGCCCACACTGCTGATAGGCTGTGAGATCATTGCCCACACTGCTGATAGGCTGTGAGGTCATTGCCCACACGGCCGATAGGCTGTGAGATCATTGCCCACACGGCCAACAGGCTGTGAGATCATTGCCCACACGGCCAACAGGCTGTGAGATCATTGCCCACACGGCCAACAGGCCGTGAGATCATTGCCCACACGGCCGACAGGCTGTGAGATCATTGCCCACACGGCCGACAGGCTGTGAGATCATTGCCCACACGGCCGACAGGCTGTGAGATCATTGCCCACACGGCCGACAGGCTGTGAGATCATTGCCCACACGGCCGACAGGCTGTGAGATCATTGCCCACACGGCCGACAGGCTGTGAGATCATTGCCCACACGGCCGACAGGCTGTGAGATCATTGCCCACACGGCCGACAGGCTGTGAGATCATTGCCCACACGGCCGACAGGCTGTGAGATCATTGCCCACACGGCCGACAGGCTGTGAGATCATTGCCCACACGGCCGACAGGCTGTGAGATCATTGCCCACACGGCCGACAGGCTGTGAGATCATTGCCCACACGGCCGACAGGCTGTGAGATCATTGCCCACACGGCCGACAGGCTGTGAGATCATTGCCCACACGGCCGACAGGCTGTGAGATCATTGCCCACACGGCCGACAGGCTGTGAGATCATTGCCCACACGGCCGACAGGCTGTGAGATCATTGCCCACACGGCCGACAGGCTGTGAGATGCAATGCCCACACGGCCGACAGGCTGTGAGATCATTGCCCACACGGCCGACAGGCTGTGAGATCATTGCCAACCACAGCGTGAGATCTTGCCACACGGACAGGCTGTGAGATCATTGCCCACACGGCCGACAGGCTGTGAGATCATTGCGCCCACACAGCACGGCCGACAGGCTGTGAGATCATTGCCCACACGGCCGACAGGCTGTGAGATCATTGCCCACACGGCCGACAGGCTGTGAGATCATTGCCCACACGGCCGACAGGCTGTGAGATCATTGCCCACACGGCCGACAGGCTGTGAGATCATTGCCCACACGGCCGGACAGGCTGTGAGATCATTGCCCACACGGCCGACAGGCTGTGAGATCATTGCCCACACGGCCGACAGGCTGTGAGATCATTGCCCACACGCCGACAGGCTGTGAGCATTGCCCACACGGCCGACAGGCTGTGAGATCATTGCCCACACGGCCGACAGGCTGTGAGATCATTGCCCACACGACACGCCGACAGGCTGTGAGATCATTGCCCACACGGCCGACAGGCTGTGAGATCATTGCCCACACGGCCGACAGGCTGTGAGATCATTGCCCACACGGCCGACAGGCTGTGAGATCATTACTGCCCACACGGCCGACAGGCTGTGAGATCATTGCCCACGAAGCGGATTGCCCGACAGGCTGTGAGATCATTGCCCACACGGCCGACAGGCTGTGAGACATTGACACGCACAGCTGAATCATGCCCGGGCGACAGGCTGTGAGATCATTGCCCACACGGCCGACAGGCTGTGAGATCATTGCCCACACGGCCGACAGGCTGTGAGATCATTGCCCACACGGCCGACAGGCTGTGAGATCATTGCCCACACGGCCGACAGGCTGTGAGAGCATTGCCCACACGGCCGACAGGCTGTGAGACATTGCCCACACGGCCGACAGGCTGTGAGATCATTGCCCACACGGCCGACAGGCTGTGAGAGCATTGCCCACACGGCCGACAGGCTGTGAGATCATTGCCCACAACGGCCGACAGGCTGTGAGAGCATTGCCCACACGGCCGACAGGCTGTGAGAGCATTGCCCACACGGCCGACAGGCTGTGAGAGCATTGCCCACACCACGAACATCACACGGCCGACAGGCTGTGAGAGCATTGCCCACACGGCCGAGCAGGCTGTGAGAGCATTGCCCACACGGCCGACAGGCTGTGAGAGCATTGCCCACACGGCCGACAGGCTGTGAGAGCATTGCCCACACGGCCGACAGGCTGTGAGAGCATTGCCCACACGGCCGACAGGCTGTGAGAGCATTGCCCACACGGCCGACAGGCTGTGAGAGCATTGCCCACACGGCCGACAGGCTGTGAGAGCATTGCCCACACGGCCGACAGGCTTGTGAGAGCATTGCCCACACGGCCGACAGGCTGTGAGAGCATTGCCCACACGGCCGACAGGCTGTGAGAGCATTGCCCACACGGCCGACAGGCTGTGAGAGCATTGCCCACACGGCCGACAGGCTGTGAGAGCATTGCCCACACGGCCGACAGGCTGTGAGAGCATTGCCCACAGGCCGACAGCTGTGGGCATGCCCACACGGCCGACAGGCTGTGAGAGCATTGCCCACACGGCCGACAGGCTGTGAGAGCATTGCCCACACGGCCGACAGGCTGTGAGATCATTGCCCACACGGCCGACAGGCCGTGAGATCATTGCCCACACGGCCGACAGGCTGTGAGATCATTGCCCACAACGGCCGACAGGCCGTGAGATCATGCCCACAATTTGCCCCACCAACGTGGATCATTGCCCGACAGGCCAGTGAGATCATTGCCCACAGGCGACAGGCCGTGAGATCATTGCACGGCCGACAGCGTGAGATCATTGCCTACACGGCCGACAGGCTGTGAGATCATTGCCCACACGGCCGACAGGCCGTGAGATCATTGACCACACGGCCGACAGGCCGTGAGATCATTGCCCACACGGCCGACAGGCCGTGAGATCATTGCCCACACGGCCGACAGGCTGTGAGATCATTGCCCACACGGCCGACAGGCTGTGAGATCATTGCCCTCACGGCCGACAGGCTGTGAGATCATTGCCCACACGGCCGACAGGCCGTGAGATCATTGCCCACACGGCCGACAGGCTGTGAGATCATTGCCCACACGGCCGATAGGCCGTGAGATCATTGCCCATACTGCTGATAGGCTGTGAGATTATTGCACTGCTGATAGGCTGTGAGATCATTGCCCACACGGCCGATAGAATGTGAGATCATTGCCCACACGGCCGATAGGCTGTGAGATTATTGCCCACACGGCCAATAGGCTGTGAGATCATTGCCCACACGGCCGATAGGCTGTGAGATTATTGCCCACACGGCCGATAGGCTGTGAGATTTAATCTCGCCAGGATGGGGAGAGCATTGAAAATCACCATGCAGAGAATATGGTTTCTACGAGGATGAAATTTCAACGGAAGAGAGAGAGAGAGAGAGAGAGAGAGAGAGAGAGAGAGAGAGAGAGAGAGAGAGAGAGAACAGAGACGACAGAGAGACAGAGACAGACAGACAGACAGACTGACAAACAGACAGAATAAATGGCGTATAACGAATGTGCTCGGAGGTATCAATGAAATAAGAGAGAGGAGGACAGCGAAGGGAGGCAAGTTCGGAGGGACGGGGAAGGAGGAGCGGTGAGGGGGGAGGGGAGTGGTGGGTAAGGGGGTAACAAGCTGATTTGTGAGGTGCAAAGGTTAAAGAAGAAGAGGCTGAGGGAAGGTGGGGGAGTCAATTATTCTGGTATTGCCGCAGGGCGAAAGGCTGCTGACGTGGAGTGTCAACTGCAGCAGATAGGAAGCGGCAAGCGGAGCGGTGTAGGATGTAATAAAGATGGCTACCCTGTGATGACGTGGTTGGGGTGGAAAGGTCCGGCGAACTGCTCCCAGTCGATAAATTAGCGGCCTTAATCACCGGATGCACGGGAGTCATAAACAGTTTCCGGATGCCGTTTGACAGCAATGTTGGCAGTATCAGAATGATTAATTTTGATTTACGACTTCCTGGAATTCAGTCACGTGGATTTTTGCCCCCGTCTTTGAATAATTTACATTAAAAAAAAAAAAAAAACACACACACCGTTTACTGCATTCAGGGGTTGGAGCACAAAACAGTGTGATTGATAGCACGTCGTAGATCCTTCAAACAAAGTTTGAGGAAAACAGTGAGGTTTAAAAAGTATGATTGAGAGCACGTCGTAGATCCTTCAAACAAAGTTTGAGGAAAACAGTGAGGTTTAAAAAGAAACATTTGCCGGGTGTCAAAACGGCTTTGTTTCCACCCAGCGCGGGTCACTAATCGCTGCACTTATCAACTCATCCACAACGAACCACGGTGAAAAATAAATGACGAAAAACCAAAACTGTCTGGTGGACCTAGCGTCATAGAGGAGGCTCTTATCAACTAATCCACGACGAATCACGGTGAAAAATAAATGGCGAAAAACCAAAACCGTCTGGTGGACCTAAGGTCATAGAGGAGGCTCGGGGGATCCCTGCCCTACGCATGAACTGAACGTGCTGATCAGGCTTTGAGTTCCTGCCTAATATGGTGTATCCCTCTACAGACTCGTTCGCACACACTGACATCGTTTAGACAAAACTTACACTGAACCGGCTGTCTCTAAGGTTGACAGGGATCAGCAGTACTTCATCAACAACTGCCTTACCATTCTCGGAGGTCACGAAAAGTCAACGATTATGTTGAAATTCACAGCGATCATAGCAATGGTAAACAATGTCTTAAAGTTCAAAGTGATCACTGTCGGTTACCAAATTATCTTGAATGCAAAAGCGATCACTAATGATGCACAACGATCACTGTACTGACTCTCGAGGTATTTTGATGGTGTTCAATGGTGCCAGTCTCATTCAACAAACGCAGGGCACCACCTGCTTGCAAAGAGCAATGGAGCTGAAGAATCGCGCTCAGGCTGAGGGTTGGACATCCGCCCCTAAAGCCTTCCCCATATGAACACAGTACTCCAGCCACATGGCACAGGCTGACATTTGATGATGCAAGTCACAGATGTGACGGACAGAACAGAAGAATCTCGGGGGAAATGTGTCATCTTCTCTGATGTACTGCCAGTTCTCAAGGCAATTCTTATCGCTTAAGACAAAGAAGTGGACGACCTTGCTATAACAGTCTGTGTTGTACTGAAATCCACCGATACACTTCTACATCCCCAAGAATGGAGGAGAGAAGACGGTGACAGACCGAGAAGAGGAAAATAACTACAATGCCTTTCACAAGTTCTCCAGAAGAAATCAAGTGACGGTGTCCGCTTCAGATGGCCGCTACGTTTTAGTCCTCACGGGTCTGCAAGCCCATCAGTGTAATGATGCTGGACATGGTGTGACACTACAGCCACAATGACGCCGGAATATGCCCCTCACACCTGTCTGGATCCATACACTACAGCCACAATGACGCCGGAACATGCCCCTCACACCTGTCTGGATCCAAACACTACAGCCACAATGATGCCGGAATATGCCCCTCACACCTGTCTGGATCCATACACTACAGCCACAATGACGCCGGAACATGCCCCTCAAACCTGTCTGGATCCATACACTACAGCCACAATGACGCCGGAACATGCCTCTCACACCTGTCTGGATCCATACACTACAGCCACAATGACGCCGGAACATGCCCCTCACACCTGTCTGGATCCATACACTACAGCCACAATGACGCCGGAACATGCCCCTCACACCTGTCTGGATCCATACACTACAGCCACAATGACGCCGGAACATGCCCCTCACACCTGTCTGGATCCATACACTACAGCCACAATGACGCCGGAACATGCCCCTCACACCTGTCTGGATCCATACACTACAGCCACAATGACGCCGGAACATGCCCCTCACACCTGTCTGGATCCATACACTACAGTCACAATGACGCGGAACATGCCCCTCACACCTGTCTCAGCTCCCATCATGAAAAGATGGCACCAAGGTCCACTGACGCCACAGACAATCTGCCCACAGCTAACTTCATGGCATTCTGCTCGTCAGCCTTTTACAATGGAAAGAAAATGAGACTGGTTGTTGTTGTTGTTGTTGTTGTTGTTGTTGTGTTCCTACACTTCATCAGTTTAGCAACAGTGAATACATGGAACAATGGTACAAATCAGGATGGTTCCACTAAATCGACTTTGACAGTGAAAGGGAAACAAGCTGTCTTGTAAAGGATAAAGGCCACGTAGGAAATCTTGCCTGTCGGAATTATCAAATAGGGGTCAGATTGAAAATCCTGCCCGGGGGATTTTCAAATAGGGGTCAGGTGGGAAATCTTTTCATTCTCCTGTTGGTTCGTATCAGGAAAATATTGCTTTTTGCATTTTCTTATCCATCTGTTGGTCTTAACGCTTGAAGAGGACATATTTGGCAAAATCACATGTCTCTTTTGTGATGTGTATTAAATATGTTACTATGCACCTTACTTTGTGTTCATCTGTATTTCTCCTTTGTTTCAGTGTGTTTCAGCCTGCTGTGGGCCTTGGTGGCTGACGCATCATGGCACTAACCAACAGCCAACCATTGCCGACGGTTTTCTGCCGGATAGGATGACAGGGGAGAGGGCTGGGAAAGGGAAGGCGGGGTGAGGGGTGGGGGGGGGGGAGCAGAACCAGGCTTCGCGCCAGGGCGGTGTGCAAAGCGGTGTTGACATGGTTTACTAGGGCTTGCCGGGGCCGGCTATCAGCGGAAAGCGCCGGGCTGACATGGTTTACGGGGGAGCTGCGCGGTGCCCTATCACCGGCCCTGCCACATCGCTTGTCTCCCTTGCACTAATTGCCAGGGTTCGGTTGCAGGCGGAGCGTGTCGAGCTGTCATCGCGTTAAAGGCGACCCTGTCACTTCACGACACTCGCTACCCGCCCCCACCCCCCACACTACCCCTCACCCACATCCCCCCATTCCAGTCTCCCCCACTCCCCTCCTGTATAGACTTAACCCATCCCTTCTCTTTCTGCATCTCGAGTTTTTTCCTTCTTTTCTCCCCCCCCCCCCCCCTTCCCCCTCCCCTCCTGCATACAAGCATCTCCTAGTCTAAAGACTCCTCTGCCCACATATTTTCCGTTATCCTCTCTCTCTCTCTCTCTCTCTCTCTCTCTCTCTCTCTCTCTCTCTCTCTCACACACACACACACACACACACACACACACACCACCACATCTCTATATGTCTGTCTGTCTGTCTGTCTGTCTCTCTCTCTCTCTCTCTCTCTCTGGCACATACAGACACAGACACAGACACAGACACACACACACACACACACACACACACACACACAACACAACAAACTCTCTCTCTCTCTCTCTCTCTCTCTCTCTCACACACACACACACACACACACACACACACACACACACACACACACGTCACTCTGGTGTCTCTCTCTCTCTCTCTCTCTCTCTCTCTCTCTCTCTCCTCTCTCTCTCTCTCACACACACACACACACACACACACACACACACACACACATACTACGACCCATTTGAACACGTTCTCTCTCTCTCTCTCTCTCTCTCTCTCTCTCTCTCTCTCTCTCTCTCTCTCTCTCTCTCTTTCTTTCTGTCCTCCCCCGCCCCAGCCCCCCACCCGCCACCTCCCCTCTTTCCTTTGCCAAGTCATTAGCAATAAATCTACGCGCGTTCGACAGTTTTGTTTTCCTCGCTTCCAAGTCTGGGTCTGACAAATATCCTTTCAAACTAACACTAATATCAGTCCAGTGTGTGTGTGTGTGTATGTGTGTGTGTGTGTGTGTGTGTGTGTGTGTGTGTGTGTGTGTGTGTGTGTGTGTGTGTGAGTGTGTGTGTGCGTGAGTGTGTGTGTTTATACATGTATGTGTGGGGGAAGGAGAAGGGGGGTGAGTGTGTGAATGTGCCCTTGTATGCTTTACGTGTATGTGCCTGCGTGCTTATGTGTGCATGTAAGTCTATATTACAGAGAGAGAGGGCAGTGTATCTGCCTGCGTGCTTATGTGTGCATGTGAGTCTTTACGATATATATATATATATATATATATATATATATATATATATATATATATATAAACAGTCAAAGTAGATAAAAATCCAAACAAACAAGATAAAAATATCCCAAATTTTCGGCTTTATTTGCCTTCGTCAGGGGGTACAGACTGTGCCAGTAAAAAGCTCGCATTCTCCACCCTCAGATCCTGAACACGAATCACGAATGTATACAGTAGGGAAAAGGCACCTTAATTAAAATGTTTTAACTTTAAAATAAAACGTTGAGTATAAAACATTTCATCAACAGGAAACATAAAATTAGGATGGGAGTGAAGGGTGAGGGGGCCAAAGGGTGCGGATTGACAATAGGTTGACCATCATTTTGATTGCCAGCACAGACCACGATCTTGACATATGCAACGTGAGAGAGCGAGAGCGAGAGAGAGAGAGAGAGAGAGAGAGAGACAGAGCGCGTGCGGGGGGGGGGGGGGGGGGGGGGGGGGGAATTCCACGTTCAGAGAAGCAGCAAAAGAAAAACTTCCACCAGGTGCCTGTTTCATGGGGGGATGAAGAAAAGGAGACCACGCACGAGAACCATTATTGTCCTGAGCTCACGTCCATGTGTACATGCTCACAAACACCCAAACGCACGAGCGCCTGTGTAGAACACACACACACACACACACACACACACACACACACACACCACGCACGCACGCACGCACGCACGCACACACACACACACACACACACACACACACACACACACATATATATAGATATATATATATATATATATATATATATATATCCGTTAAAAAATATTTTAAAAATGAAGTGGTAAAATCTACAAGCTTGTTTTACCACTTCATTTTTAAAATATTTTTTAACGGATGTTGCTCCCCAAGGGGTTGAGCACCTCCAGATTTTTTAAGGACTTTTTTATATTGTTCATAATATATATATATATATATATATATATATATATATATCGAGAGAGAGAGAGAGAGAGAGAGAGAGAGAGAGAGAGAGAGAGCAGTGTATGTGCCTGCGTGCTTATGTGTGCATGTGAGTCTTTATTAGAGAGAGAGTGAGGTCAGTGTATGTGCCTACGTGCTCATGTGTGCATGTGGGTCTTTATTAGAGAGAGAGAGAGAGAGAGAGAGAGAGAGAGAGAGAGAGAGAGAGAAGAGAAGGAGATTGGGACAGAAAGGAGATTGGGACAGAGAGACGACGAAAGAGACAGAGAGAAAACAGACAGAGGGACAGACATGCTGACAGACACACTGACCGATAGACAGACAGACAGAC
>CM065714.1:151198658-151213658 GCA_033310375.1 Conus canariensis
GTCATACAATGTAATGCATAATACAAACCCAAGTGGGCATTTTGACACAGCGTGAGAATAAATCCATACAATGTGACGCAAAACAAAAACGAGTGGCCATTTGGACAGCGTGAGGAGGAGCAGAATGTGATGAAATACCAAACCATGTGGACATTTTTGTTCTGTCTTTCTTGTTGTTCTCTGTCCTTCAATGTCTCCATTCTGACCACTGCTCCTCTCACTACACTCTTCCTGGCGACTGTGCGTTGACCGAATTAAATGATGCACAGTGGTGACTAAATCATGTCTGTGGTTACCGTTGTTTTAATGTTATTATAGTAACGCAATGGCACAGGCAGCTAAAGGGGTGCCAGCTGCATCTGGTCGAGGAGGAACAAACGTGAACTTCATAAAGCTTACAGTTAACACCTTCCGCCAGGGTGTCCCGTTAGCTGTGAGGGAAGACATCCGTCTAACAAAGGCACGCCTTGAGACGCCCACCCACCCAAAAGTTGCTGGTTCGAATCCCGGCAGCGCTAGAAAAAACAAAAGTTGGCGGTTGGGCATCTGAGAGTCATGACTTGGATGCGGCACAGGCTCCCCTCCCCCCGCACACACACACATACACACACACACAAAGAGTGTAAGGAGTTCAGGGCTGCAACACTTGTCTGAGCAGGCTTTCTCTGAAAAACGTTTGCTGTCAAGCTCTCCCTACAGTTTCTTCCTACTGTATAAGAGCAGGCACCTTTTTCTCTGAAAAACGTTTGCTGTCAAGCTCTCCCTACAGTTTCTTCCTACTGTATAAGAGCAGGCACCTTTTTCTCAGTTAATCACAAAAAACTGTCAGTCAGCTGCACACACCAACACGGGACAGTTTCCCTGTCAACTTATGTTCTTGTCTCCGAACACTTAAAAGAAAATGGGGGAAAAGTGATTACTCCGTAGAAAAGGAGTATAGTGTGGCCTACGTCTCTGAGCACGTACAGAGAATAGCTGTTGTAAGTTGAATAGGCATCTACGTCCAAACAGTTTTGGTTTTCCTTTCAGTGTGGCATACAGAGATTCTTTCAGCGTGGCATACAGAGATTCTTTCAGTGTGGCACCCTGAGATTCTTTCAGCGTGGCACCCTGAGATTCTTTCAGTGTGGCATACAGAGATTCTTTCTGTGTGGCACCCTGAGATTCTTTCAGTGTGGCATACAGAGATTCTTTCAGTGTGGCACCCTGAGATTCTTCAGTGTGGCATACAGAGATTCTTTCAGTGTGGCACCCTGAGATTCTTTCAGTGTGGCATACAGAGATTCTTTCTGTGTGGCATACAGAGATTCTTTCAGCGTGGCATACAGAGATTCTTTCTGTGTGGCATGCAGAGATTCTTTCAGCCTGGCATACAGAGATTCTTTCAGTGTGGCATACAGAGATTCTTTCAGTGTGGCACCCTGAGATTCTTTCAGTGTGGCATACAGATATTCTTTCTGTGTGGCATACAGAGATTCTTTCAGTGTGGCATACAGATATTCTTTCAGTGTGGCATACAGAATTCTTTCAGTGTGGCATACAGAGATTCTTTCAGTGTGGCATACAGAGATTCTTTCAGTGTGGCATACAGAGATTCTTTCAGTGTGGCATACAGAGATTCTTTCAGTGTGGCATACAGAGATTCTTTCAGCGTGGCATACAGAGATTCTTTCAGCGTGGCATACAGAGATTCTTTCAGTGTGGCATACAGAGATTCTTTCAGCGTGGCATACAGAGATTCTTTCAGTGTGGCATACAGAGATTCTTTCTGTGTGGCATACAGAGATTCTTTCAGTGTGGCATACAGAGATGCATACAGAGATTCTTTCAGTGTGGCATACAGAGATTCTTTCAGTGTCGCATACAGAGATTCTTTCAGTGTGGCATACAGAGATTCTTTCAGTGTGGCACCCAGAGACAGACACGTGTATGGGCAGACAAGGACACGGTGGAATTATAAACCTAGAAACTCAGCCACTTGTTCAATTGGAAAATAAGAAGGAAAAAATAGAGACCTACAGACCTATTTGTTAAACAACTACTTATCCCCTCCCCTCCCCCCCTCTCTCTCTCTCTCTCTCTCTCTCTCTCTCTCTCTCTCTCTCTCTCTCTCTCTCTCCTCTGCCTCCTCCTCCTCCTCCTTCTTCTTCTTCTTTTCTTTTTAACCAATCTAGGATGTCTCTAGGGCATGCACTTCAATGGGACTCAAAATATGCTACAGGAGTGTATCAATCAATGTCTATCCGTATTTCTGTCTAGAGTATCAATCAATGTCTATCCGTATTTCTATCTAGAGTATCAATCAATGTCTATCCGTATTTCTATCTAGAGTATCAATGACTGTCTCCCCGTATTTCTGTCTAGAGTATCAATCAATGTCTATCCGTATTTCTATCTAGAGTATCAATGACTGTCTCCCCGTATTTCTGTCTAGAGTATCAATCAATGTCTATCCGTATTTCTATCTAGAGTATCAATGACTGTCTCCCCGTATTTCTATCTAGAGTATCAATCAATGTCTATCCGTATGTCTATCTAGAGTATCAATGAATGTCTATTCGTATTTCTATCTAGAGTATCAATGAATGTCTATCCGTATTTCTATCTGTGTAATCAGAGTATACTAAGAAATATAGAACAGACATAATCATGGACACTGGTGCAAACAAAGATAAAAATGTCCATAAGATTGCAGAGAGAGAGGCGGGGGGGGGGGGGGGGGGGAGGGAGAGGAGAGGAGAGAGAGAGAGGGACGGGGGACAGACAGACAGATATAGTGACAGACAGCTGAATATTCAGACAATGAGAGAGTGAGATAGTGGGAATGAAGGGGAGGGGGGGGGGGGGGGAGGAGTCGGAAGGGTTAAGATGGGCAGACAAACGTACATAAAAATGAGCGACATAAAAGAGACGAACAGAGGAAACCGTGGAGTGCCTGGAAATAACAGGGCAATAACACGTTATGTGCCCATCAAAACACGTCAACAATAGGATGTGTGAACCAGCCTAATATGTCCTTTCTGTTTTACATTAATGCTTGTTTTTTTTACAGCTCAGAAACAAAACTAAAATGATGATGTCATCGCCCACACAGATTCTCTCTCTTCTCTCTCTCTCTCTCTCTCTTCCCTCTCTCTCTCTCTCTCTCTCTCTAATAGACGTGCAGTTGGTCTAGAACTAACAAGTTGAGTGAATTGATTTCTTGTTTCCCTTCCCATTCCCTCCATCATTGCGCTCCACAATAGACAGCATCCTTGATTCCATGTTCCAGATTCTAGAAACAGATACATCATACACTGACCAAATGAACAAAAATTCATAAACTGAAGTTGTAAGCTTGAACGCACGCAGAACAAAGATCTTTCTCACACAGTGCGTGCCATTAACCACTTCAGAGAAGAACACACCATTGTGTGCTGGCAGGATTGATGACACAGAAATAAAAAAACATGCACTGATGTCTTTTTAATTTCCATCAGCAAACGTTATTTTCCACTAATCCGAAACTTTAAAAGCGTTTGAGTGTACGACTTAGATCTGAAAAAAAAAAAAAAAAAAAAAAAGCAAAAAAGAAAAAGGAAAAATGACAGCAAGAAAAAATAACGTCAACGAAGAAAATGACGTCATATATAAACGGGACGAACGGCAAAGGATGAAATGTGCCTATCAGCGGCATCTGTCCTTGAATATGGCGGAGTCACTCTCGCTCAACGCGAACTCTAACAGATTACCTCCCTTACAGATGTTCGAATGTTGTCTGTTGGGAAGAGGGTTTCGTTTACATTACTTACAGGTGTCTGACCGACAAGAGCATTCACCAGAACCGCTAGTCAGGCCTTGCATGCTTGCCTATGATGGTCTGTGCCATCATACACACACACACACACACACACACACACACACACACACACATACACACACACACACACACAACAATATATATATATATATATGTGTGTGTGTGTGTGTGTGTGTGTGTGTGTGTGTGTGTGTGTGTGTGTGTGTGTGTGTGTTTGCGTGTGTGCGTGCATGCGTGTGTGTGTGTGTGTGTGTGTGTGTGTGTGTGTGTGTGTTGTGTTTTTGTTGTTGTTGTTGTTGTTGTTGTTGTTGTTGTGAGTGTTGTGTGTGTGTGCGCTGCGCGGGTGTGGTGTGTGTGTGTGTGTGTGTGTGTGTGAGAGAGAGAGAGAGAGAGAGAGAGAGAGAGAGAGAGAGAGAGTTGTGGAGGCAAAATGAAAGGCAGGAGAGGCAATCAGGAGCAGAAAGGTTAACAAATGATCTGTTGAGAGGGGCACAGGCACAGTGTGTTGTTGTTATCATTGCTGTTTGTAAGTCGACGAGGGGCACAGAAACTGGAAATATTTTGTGACTAAGACCAATAATGGCAACAACAAAAAAGGAACAAAATTAAAATTAAACGAACGCAACAACAACAAAAAACTGTTCCAGGTCTGTAAGGACCAGTGAATTCTTGTTGTAAAAATGGTTACCTTGTGTGGCACTGCTGATGCCAAACTTTGAAATAGAAGGCATTTTTCAGTCCGTGAGGACCTGTTAATGTGTTTCATCTGAAGTGTGTCCGTGTTACTTTGGTTTCCAAAGTAGAAAAACAAATGTGTAACTAATGTAAAATTTATAGATTAGTTAGAAAGTGGGAACTTTCTTAATTTTTGTCCGACTGGGTGGTTGTCCATCTTGCATGGACAAGAGTCCCGTCTCGTCTGTGAGAAATGCCAAGGTCAAAGAACAGAACCTCATTTGACGCAGGATCCAGGCATGACGTTTACTAGCAGAGAAAATCAGTGCCACGAAGGCTATCCCTCTTTAACAAGCATAAATCAACTGAAAGTTGGAACAGGGACGCACAACCTCGAGTTTCGCGCATCTTAATAGATCTTCATACCTTGACTGATGTGGCATGTGTATGAAAAATGTCAACACGTACATTAGACACAAAGTTATCTCCTTTCCTCATTGACTGATATGGCATGTGTTTAAAAATGTCAATACGTACATTCGACACAAAGTTATCTCCTTGCCTCATTGACTGATATGGCATGTGTATTAAAATGTCAACACATACATTGAACACAAAATTATCTCCTTGCCTCATTGACTGATATGGCATGTGTATTAAAATGTCAACACTACATTAGACACAAAGTTATCTCCTTGCCTCATTGACTGATGTGGTCTGTGTATTACAACATGTCAACACGTACATTAGACACAAAGTTATCTCCTGCCTCATTGACTGATGTGGTCTGTGTATTACAACATGTCAACACGTACATTAGACACAAAGTTATCTCCTTGCCTCATTGACTGATGTGGTATGTGTATTACAACATGTCAACACGTACATTAGACACAAAGTTATCTCCTTGCCTCATTGACTATGTGGTCTGTGTATTACATGTCAACACGTACATTAGACACAAAGTTATCTCCTTGCCTCATTGACTGATGTGGTATGTGTATTACATGTCAACACGTACATTAGACACAAAGTTATCTCCCTGCCTCGTTGACTGATGTGGTATGTGTATTACAACATGTCAACACGTACATTAGACACAAACTTATCTCCTGCCTCATTGACTGATGTGGTATGTGTATTACAACATGTCAACACGTACATTAGACACAAAGTTATCTCCTTGCCTCATTGACTGATGTGGTCTGTGTATTACAACATGTCAACACGTACATTAGACACAAAGTTATCTCCTTGCCTCATTGACTGATGTGGTCTGTGTATTACAACATGTCAACACGTACATTAGACACAAAGTTATCTCCTTGCCTCATTGACTGATGTGGTCTGTGTATTACAACATGTCAACACGTACATTAGACACAAAGTTATCTCCTTGCCTCATTGACTGATGTGGTATGTGTATTACAACATGTCAACACGTACATTAGACACAAAGTTATCTCCTGCCTCGTTGCCTTGCCCCTACTTCTGAGACTTCATTGCCGAAAGCTCCTCTCCTCCATCCTCTCCTCCATCCTTCCTTCCCCTGTTCATTGTTCAAAGCTCCCCCCTCACCCTCACCCCACCCCATCCCCCACCTTCTGTTTCTGCACATACCTGCAAAGACCACGTCAGCAGCTCTTGGAGAACAAAGCAACTTCATGCATCACCGTCAAATATGACTGTGAACAGGCATTTGTACCTCCTGCCAAATACTGTAGACTAAGGCCATGTTTACCCCTAAAGGCATACTGGAAACGGCTTCCTGTGAATGATGTCAGCTTGAAAAACACCACAAGGCTTTGAATTAAACCTTGCAACTCATAGGCTTTATTTCCCTGGCCTTGTATTCAAACAGCCACCGATCAACATGCAAACCAAGGGTAAGATTCAAGTTTACCCCCCCCCCCCCCCCCCCCCCGCTCCCTCGACCACCTGTCCCGTACAACCCGAGCACCACGTGCGCTCACGTTATTTGTGAAGGATCTCAAAAGGCTTCTTCATCACACGTCATCAGAAGGACCGACTGTGTGGCTGTGTGGAGTGGCGTGTTTGTGACGGAAGAATGGGTGATGGCATTGACCGTGTTGTTCTTCATCGGCGTAGACAGTACACGCCTGAAGAGGAGAGGGGGGGGGGGGGAGGAGGACGGGGAGGATGGCGTGGGTGGGTGTGGGCGGGGGGGGGGGGGGGGTTGTAAAGTGAGAGCCGACCACAATTAACCCCTGCTGCTAGGCGAAGACAGACACAACGGGGAGGGGAGAGGGGGAGGGGGAGTCTCTACACTGCCATGAATGCAACTACGTAGGTAGTAGGAACACACACGTACATATACACACAAGCGCAAGCGCGCACCCCCCCCCCCCCCCCACCCACACACACACACACACACACACACACACACACACACACACTTACAAATTCACATGCGTGAGCATGAGGCACCCACACTCATGCGCATCAATAACCAAAAGCACACCACAAAACAGTGTTCAATCAAGAAAGCTTCTCCTGTCCTTATCGGATTGATTGCGTGCTGAACCAGTCTTTAACTTAATGTATTAGTCATATAATATGGGACAACATTAATTAAAACAAAATAATAATAATCAAACAACAATATTCAAAAAGATGTCTTTAAAATGTATTAGCAAACTATAATATGTGGAACATTAAAGAACAAGAAAAAAATGTCAGCTTACCAAGTGGATCATGCACTATATTGCGTCCAGTATCATAAAGATGTAAGTCACTGTGCAAAAACTGACTAACCACTAGTCTGGAAGACAGAAACCTGATTATACATGACTAGCAACGGGTTATCCTTGGTTTTAGCAAGTCAGATAGGACGAAAATATCACCCCACCCCCACCCCCCTTTCCAAGCCACATTTTAGCTGCTCTGATCAGACCGTTTTCCTTGCACAGATTGTCATTCTGTGTATTAAAATATAACGTGTCTTGGCCCTAGAAAACTATGAATGAAAATAGTCCGAACGTTGTAAACTGAATACACCTTCCTGCATGCAGTAATGGTGGGGTGATGAAATATAAACACCTTGTGTGTTGCTACATCAACAAAGGTTTGTGATAAAAACACCTTGTGTGTTGTTACATCAACAAGGGTTTGTGATAAAAACACCGTGTGTGTTGTTACATCAACAAGGGTTTGTGTTGATTTTGTTATGTACCTTCTCATTGCGGGACATATATGACCGAAAGACACATAAGAAATACCAAACTAGTTGGCAGAAATATCAGCAGTCTGTTGGTGATTTGAATACCGTTGTCATCAAGTGAATGTCAGATTCTGTATTGTCAAATATAAATCAAATCGTCAAATGCAGAAACAAAAAACGAAACCTGTAACTATGAACGCATATGCAACGCGAGACCAAAACAATGTGCTTTCTTCAAAAGGAAAAATAATAACAAAATACTAAAAGATTTTTTTGTTCTCTGTTTACGCATCTATTCATTGATGTATCCATGTTTGTATTTCTGTATGTATATAGCAACTTATTTCTTTACAGTGCTTTCTTATTTCACTTTTGAACCCTTCCTTGGTTGCTTTGGGAAAGATAGCACTGGGCCATGGGCGAACCGATCTGATTGAGGTCAGCGCTTTTGAGATCTGGGACTTGAAAAATGTATAAGGTTTGATGATAAACATTATGGTCACGAGAGGCCGCGTGCAGAGTAAGAGTTGAAAGGAACTAAAGCTGAGTTTTAACGCTGTAGAGAAATTCAGCAAAACAAACTTGTAAACAAACAAACAAGATTTGAACAGACGATGGTTGGAAAGTTGGCAAGGGAGGTAATCTGACTTAAAGCTCGCGTTCAGCAAGAGTGATCTCACCGTTTTCATTGGACAGATGTCGACAGCAGGCACGCCCCCCCAAAACTGCCCCTTTTTGTCAGCTTGCCGATTCGATGTGAGAGAAAACAAAACAAAATATGAAATGGTGCGCCTGTTATGTGGACAGCCTAGTTCGTCATCCTTGTCGTGCGCTACAAAATAAATATTGGACTCTCTGGATCTAGCCGCTTGATCCTTAACGTGAGAAAAAATAAATATTGGACTCTCTGGATCTAGCCGCTTGATCCTTAACGTGAGAAAAGGTAACTCTATTTGCAAAGGAAAGACAGGCGCAACCTTCCTTTACTTTTTTTTCCGGAATAGGTCGATCGTTTTCTTCACCAGACATATTATCAAGAAATATAACAGCTTCGATAATTGATTAGGAGAAGAATTGAAAACTTCATGATTTGATGATGAGACAAAAATATATTTCAAATCAGCAGTGTCTTAAAGAATTTTCTGTGACCAAAGCCTAGGTCGGCTTTTATCCACAGGAGGAATCAACGAAGAATGTCCATGGTACAGAAGTGGTTGAAAGGAATTGCCGCAGAGTAATTGCTCTTCTGTGGTCAGTCGCCTGAAATTGTTTCCAGATATTAAAGAAGGTAAAGATCATTACTTTGAATATTGTTTCCAACGTGATTAGTAACAAACAAGGAACCCTGGAGGGTTTCTGTACCTGTGACTTAATCCCTGTCTCTAAAAGACAGAAGTGCCATAACAGGCAATGGGATTGAATTCAAATTAAAAGTTAATTAATTGTAAATAAACCGAAGGATCTCTAAATCTGTTGTGAACAGAAGAGAGCGAGTGAGGTGAGTTTGGTTTGGTCACGTGACATATTCAGTATTACTAATGTCGATGAAGAGAACGATTTTCGCCCACAGCGAACTAGGCAAGTAGGTCTATTGAAAGAATCTGAAAGAAAGGTTTAATGAAGTAAATGAGAGAGAAAATGTGTGCCCACGACAGCGCCTGAACGTGTGTGTGTGTGTGTGTGTGTGTGTGTGTGTGTGTGTGTGTGTGTGTGTGTGTGTGTGTACCCATGCAACCAGTGAACAAGAGGACAAACTAGAGAGAAAACAGCAGACATTCGTGCCGTACACTTCCGAATCTGCTCAGCTGACACGTATCGTCTACTTATTTATTCATATTGTTTGTTTGTTTTACAGCTGACACGTATCGTCTACTTATTTATTCATATTGTTTGTTTGTTTGTTTACAGCTGACACGTATCGTCTACTTATTTATTCATAGTTGTTTGTTTGTTTACAGCTGACACGTATCATCTTATTATTCACATTGCTTGTTTGTTTACAGCCGATTATACCCTAATAGGCCCGAGAGGATTATTGTCACTGCTAAAGGTAAAACCATTTCATCAACAACAACAAACTCGAACAAAAAGAACAGAATTTCCTAAAATAAATAAATAAAACTATTTTAAAAAAATTAAAAAAAGAAGAAAAGATACAAACAAATAAAACAAAGACAAAAAGAAAACAACGAATGTCAATAAAGTGAAAATCAGAGGCCCGTTCCTTGGTGGTGTGTGTATCTGTGTGTGTGGGAGGGGGGGGGGGGGGAGATAAACTGCTGTTTCTGATCTTTAATGCGGAATGAAATGTCACTACAGCACTTGTTGAATTCCTCAGTCCTGCTGTGTGCCTGCTGGTTCTTCAGTCCTGCTGTGTGCCCGCTGGTTCTTCAGTCCTGCTGTGTGCCCGCTGGTTCTTCAGTCCTGCTGTGTGCCCGCTGGTTCTTTAAGGCCTTACTGGGCTCTGTGCTTTAACAGAGAGAAGCTGGTATGTTTGGTAACGGGCAGAGTGAAGGTGACGTCGTTAAGCCAAAGACAGCGAAGTGGTCATTGCTAGTCGGCACTTTCAATCCCAGTTAAGGTCTAGTAACACCAATGTGACAGTAAGAGACAACTCATCAAATGTGAGCAGTGTGCAGTTGGAAGTTTGTGGAATTTGTGCAGAGCTTGAAAGCATTGTGTTTGTTCCCATGTCACAAACATTTCCACACATCGTCTATTGCCTCGCTACGTGTGTGGAGGTCTTATTAGAGAAGTCGGTCGCAAGCGGGATGACGAAGTCGAGGAGCATCAACCAGAAACGTTCTATCTTTGGTTCTAATTCTTTGAAGCAATTCACTCACTCTGTGTCGGTCTAAATGCGTTCTTTCCATTTTGGGCATTAGGCATTATAAGGACATAACAGTCGTGCAATGAAAGGGGAGGCGGTGGGGGTGGGAACGGAGGGTGCAAGGTGTGGAGAGTGCTGTAAGTAGATGCATGCTACTATAAATCGTAGTTTGAAACAGGCTACCATTCGTCACTACACATGTACTTTTCGAAGGAATTGCTGCAATTTTCATCATCATCATCATTGCATTGTGGAATTGTCATACGTGTTGTAGTTACATTCATTAACACATTTCCATGAAAATAGAACCTTCCCCGCACGGGAAAAAGCGAAAAAAACAAAAAAACAAAGAAAAACCTAACTCCTCTTCAAGTTAAAAAAAAATGCATTAAATGGTCTCATCTTGATAATCAAGTTAATATTTGCTGCAGTATTTGCATGAAATATCCTTGCATTTAATGCATACAATCACTGAAGCTGTTGCAATGTTAAAGAAAATTTTTAATTTCAAGATATTGCAACTATTGCTGAAAACGTTCCTGGCAGATTGACGGCCCGGTGACGTCATGCAGGGGAAGGGTGGAAAGACATGACCAGTTTCCTTGTGCGCTGCTACCGCCTGTAACTGCCTAGAAAAGGCCGATATTAACATTTCACACACACGCACGCACGCATGCACACGCGTGCGAGCGAGCGAGAGAGAAACAGACAGACGGACAGACAAAGAGAGCAAGAGTTCGGACGTCGGCCTACATTCTGATAATGGGTGATCGAGCAGTGAAGACGGGCGTGTTTCACACACACACACACACACACACACACACACACACACACACACACACACACACACACACACACACTCTGCAAAAACAAGGACAAAAGAAAGAAATGGAGAGAGCCCTAGCAGTCTGACCATCGCCAAGTGTGATTTTCGCTTATTTTGAACAGAGGCTCTGTTTCTCTTCTGCAACATAAAGAAAACTTTCTGTGGAAAACTTTACCTTGCTCAGGAATCCGCGTGCAAGATTTTTCTTTGGAGAAGGCGCGTCGGATTTTGTTTCTCTTCTGAAAAATACTGAAGATCCGTCTATGGAGAACACGACCCTGTTCTCCTGCGCGCAGGGTTTTTGTGTGGAGAGGGTGTTTTGGCAGAAAGTGGCATGTCGCTATGGCTTGGCTCTGGTCGCCGGTTTTTTTTTTTTTTTTTTGTTTTTTTTTTGAGGGAGTGGAGATGTGGTGGTGAAGAGGAGGTGGGGTGGGGTGGGGGATCTTTGACGAGGCGATGACGTGAAGCGGGGTGGGAGGGGGTACACGGATGTGCCAGACTGCCAGGGCAGGAAACCTCGGGGCAGAACCAGACACCCCGGTGGCACCCAACAAAAGCCCGGTTCCCACGGTCGGCAGCAGGGGAGGGGATGGGGGAGGGGAAGGCGGGTGAGGTGGGAGGGGGGGGGGGGGGAGCTTTCGTCAACACGTCTCTGGCTCCGTCCGGGCGGCAGTACAGACTGATGTACAGCGGAGAGTTCCCCCTACCACCACCACCCCCCCCCCCCCGCCCTCTCCCCCACATGCCCCTCCTCCTCCCCCCCCCACACGCCCCCCTCCCCCACACACACCTCCCATGCCAGCCTCCCGACACACTCACATTCATCTTGCAACAGGAGAGGAATGACACAGCCGCACAAAAAAAAAAAAAAAAAAAAAAAAAAAAACAGAAAGAACAAGAACGCTGTTGAGTGAGACGACTCGTGCGCGCACTTTCTCCTCCAAATAGGCCCATGCCAGAAATGAGTGCAGCCTTTCTACACTTCATTCCCCCATCCCCACCCCACCCCCATCTCCATCCACCACCACCACCACCCCGCTTCCCCCCCCCCCCCCCCCCCCCCCCCCCCCCGCCCCCATCTTACACACGCGCGCGCCCGTGCTTTCTTCCTATCTAAGGTGTCGCTAATGTTGCCATGGGTCATGTGCTGGGAGGCTGCCTTGGGTCTGAAATTAAAGGGGATACGTTTAGAGCTTTTCTTCTGAACGAGGTGTGGGTGATGGGGTGGGTCACAGTGATGAGGGTGGATTTGGATGCTTGTCAGAACTGTTCGTTTTCAATCATTTTTCACAACGATGCTGATGAGAACAACGAGGATGACAACAATGCTGATGATCATTTTTCACAACGATGCTGATGAGAACAACGATGATGACAACAATGCTGATGATCATTTTTCACAACGATGCTGATGAGAACAACGATGATGACAACAATGCTGATGATCATTTTTCACAACGATGCTGATGAGAACAACGAGGATGACAACAATGCTGATGATCATTTTTCACAACGATGCTGATGAGAACAACGATGATGGCAACGACGACGAGGAGAGGAAGACGTTGAAGAAGAAAAGCAAGGAGGAGGACGGGGAGGAGAAGGAGGACGACGACGGCGAAAATGAGGAGGAGGAGGAGAGGAGAGGAGGAGGAGGAGGAGGAGGAGGAGGACAAGAAATAGGAGGAGGACGACGAGGGCGAAAATGAGAGGAGGAGGAGGAGGAGGAGGGAGGAGAAGGAGGAGGAGAAGGAGGAGAGGAGGAGGAGGATGGAGGAAGGAGAGGAGGAGGAGGAGGAGGGGAGGAGGACAAGAAATAGGAGGAGGACGACGAGGGCGAAAATGAGGAGGAGGAGGAGGAGGAGGAGGAGGAGGAGAAGGAGGAGGAGGAGGAGGAGGAGGACAAGAAATAGGAGGAGGACGACGAGGGCGAAAATGGAGGAGGAGGAGGAGGAGGAGGAGGAGAAGGAGGATGAGGAGGAGAAGGAGGAGGAGGAGGAGAAGGAGGGAGGGAGGAAGGAGAAGGAGGAGGAGAGAGGACAAGAAATAGGAGGAGGACGACGGCAAAAATGAGGAGGAGGAGGAGGAGGAGGAGGACAAGAAATAGGAGGAGGACGACGAGGGCGAAAATGAGGATGAGGAGGAGGAGGAGGAGAGGAGGACAAGAAATAGGAGGAGGACGACGAGGGGCGAAAAGAGGAGGAGGAGGAGGAGGAAGGAGGAGGAGAGAGAGGAGGAGGGAGGAGGAGGAGAGAAGGAGGAGGAGGAGGAGGAAGATGAGGAGGAGGAGGAGGAGGAGGACAAGAAATAGGAGGAGGACGACGGCAAAATGAGGGGAGGAGGAGGAGGAGGAAGGAAGGAGGAGGACAAGAAGAAGGAGGAGGACGACGGCAAAAATGAGGGGAGGAGGAGGAGGAGGAGGAGGGACGACGGAAGAGGAGGAGGAGGAGGAGGAGGAAGAAGGAGGAGGACGACGGCAAAAAATGAGGAGGGGGGGAGGAGGAGAGGAGGAAAAAGAAATAGGAGGAGGAGGAGGGAAAAGAGGAGGGAGGAGGAGAGGAGGAGGGGAGAGGAAGGGACAAGAAATAGGAGGAGGACGACTGCAAAAATGAGGAGGAGGAGGACGACGACGATAACGACGAAAATGAGGAAGAGGAGGAGGAGGGGGAGGAAAAATAGGAGGAGGACGACGACGAGAAGGTGGAGAAGGAGGAGGGGCAGAAGTTGGAGGAGGAGGAGAAGATGATAATGACGACGACGACGACGAAGAAGAAGAAGAACAAGAACAAGAACAAGAACAACAACAACAACAACAAGTTAACATCATTTCTCGTGGTGACGATGATGATGAAGTCGATGATCACTGAAGACTTCAACAGCACAGTTTTCATTCTATTTCATATTGTTCATCACCTAGACGACCTCATGAAACCCTATCAGGTTTGTTCCCATGTCAAAATCGATTCCCCGTATCACGTCTTCAAAATATTTCTAAAAGAACTACAAACGGCTGAAAACCGAGTCTGACTTCCACAAAAGTTCAATTGAATGAAATATTGTGTACTGAGAAACTAAATAAAAACAAACAAAAAAGAACATAACAATCTTAATGGAAAAAATACTATACCGCTGGACGAAAGGGACAAATTACAAGACAAAACACGACGCGTTTCGTCCTCATGCATGATAAACGACACTGAAGACCATGAAAACGAAAAACGTGTGATTCATTGTGCATTTTGCGCCCACTTTGAGGAGGTAAGTGATTGCTCGTTCTTCGCTTTCTTTATCCTGAATCTTGTTTATTTTACGTGAAGAAGACCAAAGACGTCGAAACGCGTCGTGTTTTGTCCTGTAATTTGTTTGTCCCTTTCGTCTGGCGGAGTAGTATTTTTTTCTTTTTTAAGTTTGTTTCAATTTCCGCCTGCGGTCACCTCACGTTAAAAACAAAACAAAATAAACCAAAACAAAAAACAAAACAAAACAAACAAACAAACAAAAAACCATCGTGTAGATCATCCCTGTATAAAGTCTTCATGCAGTGTGATGTGAAGTGTTGACATGTGTGGTGTCAATCCTTCATTCAGTGTGATCTGAAGTGCTGACATGTGTGGTGTCAATCCCAGCACTCTAAAAGAACTGTTCCATTGCGAGTGGTGTACTTTGATGCTTTGACAAAAGAGTGGTGT
>CM065714.1:151218658-151221158 GCA_033310375.1 Conus canariensis
CCCCTTTTTTCTCTTCATATTTTTGTTCACCCCTTACCCCTCCCCTTTTTTCTCTTCATATTTTTGTTCACCCCTTACCCCTCCCCTTTTTTCTCTTCATATTTTTGTTCACCCCTTACCCCTCCCTTTTTTTCTCTTTATATTTTTGTTCACCCCTTACCCCTCCCCTTTTTTCTCTTCATATTTTTGTTCACCCCTTACCCCTCCCTTTTTTTCTCTTTATATTTTTGTTCACCCCTTACCCCTCCCCTTTTTTCTCTTCATATTTTTGTTCACCCCTTACCCCTCCCTTTTTTTCTCTTCATATTTTTGTTCACCCCTTACCCCTCCCTTTTTTTCTCTTCATATTTTTGTTCACCCCTTACCCCTCCCCTTTTTTCTCTTCATATTTTTGTTCACCCCTTACCCCTCCCCTTTTTTCTCTTCATATTTTTGTTCACCCCTTCCCCCTCCCCTTTTTTCTCTTCATATTTTTGTTCACCCCTTCCCCTCCCCTTTTTTCTCTTCATATTTTTGTTCACCCCTTCCCCCTCCCCTTTTTTCTCTTCATATTTTTGTTCACCCCTTACCCCTCCCCTTTTTTCTCTTCATATTTTTGTTCACCCCTTCCCCTCCCCTTTTTTCTCTTCATATTTTTGTTCACCCCTCCGCTTTTTTCTCTTCATATTTTTTTTACCCCTCCCCTTTTTTTCTCTTCATATTTTTTTTACCCCTCCCTTTTTTTCTCTTCATATTTTTTTTTTACCCCTCCCCTTTTTTCTCTTCATATTTTTGTTCACCCTTTACCCCTCCCTTTTTCTCTTCATATTTTTATTGTCCCCCCCCCCCCCCCCATCCCCTCGCCTTTTTTCTCTTCATAGCTTTATTGTTTTATTTTCATACTATGTATTTATTTGTTTGCTTATTTATGTATTGATATATTCATTTACTTATATATATATAATGCAGAAGGCAAGGCGTCACTGGAAGAAACACCGTGTAAGACAACGACCTTTCCGAACTGTCCGTAGTCTTCCCACCAACATCATGTCATGTCACCGCCTATAAAATCCACATTATGCAAATCAGGCGTGAAATCTTCCCAGCGGGTGACGACAGAGTTAATAGTCGTAACAGCACGTGCAGCGAATCACCAATGCCTCGCCCATGGCGACCCCGCGCGTGCTTCGCCACACATCGACAGCTCGAGCTGGTCTATTGGGGTTTGACGTCATGTGACTGACATGTCGTGTATTTCCAGCGACAGTTTATCCGGGTCTGACCAGTGCGTTAGGCCGATGAGCAGGTTAGGTGTCTGCTGAGTCTTGTCCGAGAGTTTAAAGTGAGATGGCTAAAGATTCAGGCGGAAATTGAAATAAATTGTGAAAGAAAATCAAAGGAAATACGCCAGATAAAAGGAACAAACAAATTACAAGACAAAACACGACACGTGTCGACCTCTTAGGTCTTCTTCAGGCAAGAAATAGACCTAAGAGGTCGAAACACGTTGTGTTTTGTAATAAATTTTGCCTGAAGAAGACCTAAGACGCGTTTTGTTTCGTCTTGCAATTTATTTCCCCGTGTTGTCTGGCGGAGTTACTTTAATTTCCTTATAAAATTTGTCTTGTCCGTGAGTCATTCTACCCACACTTTCCATTGTAGTTATTAATATATTCGTCATCTAGCTGCAAATCCTGCGCACTCTTAATCTCATGGCTGACCAGATGTGGTGGTGGTGTAGCGTCTAGCACGCAGTGACACCTCCTGGAGGAACGTGAAACTGGAAACTGAAACTGAAACTCAAGCAGCAGACAAGGAGAGGTCCATGGTGTCGGCGGCGCCCATATTACACAACAACGATCTGTTGTTCTCCCTCCCGGCTTAATGCGCCGTAGTTATGGTGGTGGTGTAGGAGTGGTGGTGTCAGACACATCTCCTCCCACCCTAACCCCTTCCCCACTCCCCAGGGATGCCTGTCTGTCTCTGTCGGTTGTTTCCTCGGGGCAAACGCCAACGTCAGAGTTGGAGGTAATCTGACCGTACCATCCCTGGGTAGAGAGTGTGGCGGCTAACAGCTGTGTCGTGTGAGTCAAACACTACTTCTACGTTCACTTAGTGCTCTTTGCACCTACCATCTCCCTACTACTCTGTGTCCTTTCTAAACGCTTTAAACATGCCATACACTAAATAGAGAGGAGGGGGATAGGAGTGGGGATGGGGGTGGGGGTGGTGGTAAAGCCTGACAAGACGCATGCGCTGTGTGTGTGGAAAAACGAAGTAGGCGATCAACTGGCATCACATATAAAACTCAAACGAGAGTTAAAAAAAAAAAAAAAAAAAAAAAGCTGAATTACTGGACCACCGAACATAGAAACAAATAAATTACAAAACAAACAACGCGTTTTGACCTATTGGGTCTTCTTCTGGCAGGGGCCATTAACATTCCAAACAAAAACTCGTTCGGCGGCCCGTAATTTTTTTTTTTTTTTTAATTTTTTTTTTTTTTTGCGCTCGTGTTTCA
>CM065714.1:151226158-151228658 GCA_033310375.1 Conus canariensis
GCGTGAAGGGAGGGTCTTCGGAACCTCCAGGTGTGTGGAGAGAGGGCGGTGGGGAAAAGGGAGGTCCTTCCTCCTCCTCCTCCTCCCTCCTCCCTTGTGGTCAATTGTGGTGATCCCCCTTTGCTCCTGCAGCTCCGATCACAAGCCATGACCGTTTGAGAATGAGACCTCTGTGTGTGTGAATGTGTGTGAGTGTCAAGACCTTCTACATCATCCCCAGATCACTCATCGCTATCCACATGTCAACACCACGCGATCAGACGTCACCATTGACGTTCAACATCATTGACACTAATTAACAACCGGTGATGGGGAACTCTTCACCTTCCTCCTCCCCCTCCTCCTCCTTGACGGAACAGCTGGCGCATGTGCAATCAGCACAGACAACTCGTACGATTCCTGTCAATCAGGGCAGACAACTCGTACGATTCCTGTCGGGTGAGAGTAGCAAGCCGTCACATGGTGGGAGTAGCAAGCCGTCACATTGGCCGCACGATGGTCGGGGGCAGGTTGTTGTAGCAGGGCAGTCACAGCTCGGGGCCTGTCCCAGGACGCACGTGGTGCTGTGGGGTGGCAGAAGAGGCACACCTGCAAGGCAGCCCCTCCTCCGCCGCTCACCTCCCCCACCCTCCCCACCGCAGCTTACCTGCCTGGCTTCGCGCCCCGACACCTCGCCGGCCCTCTCAAAGAGCGTGGAGGGCGGCGTGAGTCAGCCAGCTGGGAGAATTGCGTGAGGACGGCGGCACGGTGTGTGTGTGTCGCCCGCCGCCGGCAGGCCACCTGCCGTTGATCCCATTAAAGCTCCGCCACACCGCACGCGGCGCCGCCTCCACTGACCTGGATTAACCCTGCTGCACCTGGGCTCCCCACACCAGCACCAGTCCCCAGACACAGGCTGCTGCTTTGCAGGGCTGCTGGCACCGTGTGACCTTACACAGGTACCAGACTCTCAGCTCTCAACTATCGCCTGAAATTTCACACAGAACGACACAGGTCTGGTCTCTCACTTGTAGCTAACCTCCAGAAAACATCGTAGCTCTGACCTCCTTATTTTCATTTCAAGATAACGGACATTGAGACATTGACCAGAATTCTTTTTTTATTGGATGCACAGATTCACTCCACAAAGATCTCGGGTGGTGCTGTGGTGTGCGGGACCAGGACAGACAGCGCCGTGATTTCAGTCAATACTGGGAGACATGAGTGTCACAGTCCCTACGCTGCTAGGTGTGGACAGTCAGTGCCAGTTCTCAAAAGACAGGCCACAGTGCCGCTGACCACGTCACCAGTGTGGTCACAAACCAACATCAGTAGGATTAAACCGCTCGCCCTCCAGGTGAAAAAAAAAATCACTCCAGTTTGAAAAAAAAAGAAAAACTTAATTTGTACAGAGGGAGAAAGAAATGACAGATGCTTATGATGTTACAGAAACTATTCTCAAGTCGTGTAGATCACACCATATTTTTTTTTTATGGGTGAACACTTGACAACACACTTTGGCGATTATATCCGTGTACCCCTCCCCTCCTCAAAGCAGACATACACACGCAGACATGTGTGCTAACACAATAGAGGCGTGTTTCCACATGAAGACGATGTTCGCGACACAACTGTTACATCCAGATAACACAAATACTCCACCGCACTCACCTAGTTGATAGAACCACAGACAGCCACACCAACGACAGCATCGGGGCTTCAGATCATCCGCCCTCTCCACACCAACACCCCACATCAACACACAGTATCAGTGAGAGTGTGAGGGCTTGCCAGCCTTGTGGAAGGGGTGGGGTGCGTGGTGGGGGTGGGGGGTGGCCGGGACAATTTACCGCGTGTCGCCGCCACAGCGAGTGTTGTGGCCGTCTCCCTCTCTCCGCGTTCTCTTCTCTCACAGCAGGCACTGGGGGCTCGCATTCACGGCGACGCCGGATCCGACCTGCGTCCCACCACAGTCACTGATCGGGTTTCCGTTCTTCTCTGTCTGTTGGTCTGTCCGTCTGTCTGTCTGTCTGCATCTATTTTCTCTGTGTTTCTCTATCGGTCCGCCTGTTCTTTGGGCCCCTATTTCTCTGTCACCTGTGCCAGTGCTCTGCCTCTCTCTGTTTTGTTTTTTTCTGTCACCTATGCCAGTGCTCTGCCTCTCTCTGTTTTGTTATTTCTCTGTCACCTGTGCCATTGCTCTGCCTCTCTCTGTTTTGTTTTTTTCTGTCACCTGTGCCAGTTGCTCTGCCTCTCTCTGTTTTGTTATTTCTCTGTCACCTGTGCCATTGCTCTGCCTCTCTCTGTTTTGTTATTTCTCTGTCACCTGTGCCATTGCTCTGCCTCTCTCTGTTTTGTTATTTCTCTGTCACCTGTGCCATTGCTCTGCCTCTCTCTGTTTTCGTTATTTCTCTGTCACCTGTGCCATTGCTCTGCCTCTCTCTGTTTTGTTATTTCTCTGTCACCTGTGCCATTGCTCTGCCTCTCTCTGTTTTGTTATTTCTCTGTCACCTGTGCCATT
>CM065714.1:151231158-151261158 GCA_033310375.1 Conus canariensis
AGATCGTCTCCCACTTGGAGACTATAAGCTTGCTAGAGGCTCATTTTGAGAAGCATTTGTTTTATTTTTCCCCATTCACCCACTCAAGCACATACTGTTAGTTGGCAGAATGATCTACCACTGCAGATATGAATGCTTATCTCCCCCTATTTCTTCAATCTAAGACATAAGAGCAAGCTTTGTATATAATTGAATATTTCTTGCAGTCATTGCAACACCTAGCTGCTCTGTAAGTTGCTGGAATGGTGCTTAGTACTTATCCTTGGAATTTATTACTTTATTATATATATATATATATATATATATCACATACACATACACGGCAAATGAAACAAACTGCAGCGTTACTGGAACACGACAAAAAAGCAGAGGAGCACACAAAACAAAGTGTGAAGTAACGCAGTTTTAATGCACGACACAAAACAGGACAAGAAATTTTCGGCAATATGCCTTCCTCAGCGACAAAACAATAAAAACAGTACAGACATAAACATGCACAATACCCCCCTGTGAAGCCAAAGTGGTGAATGTTATATATATATATATATATATTTGTTAAAAAATATTTTTAAAATGAAGTGGTAAAATCTACAAGCTTGTTTCTAGCGTTGCTATCTTCAGGATGTCTTTTGGGGCACGCCAACGATCTTTTATGGCGTGCGGGGCTTGATTTCAACTCTGTGTGTGCAGGCGGATCTCATTTGGATTATTGTTTAATGCAGCGAGGCCGTCATCTCTGTATAAACCGGCCTGTTTTCCAAGTTGTTTTTGGATGTTGGATAGCATGAATAGTCCGACTAGTTCACATGTTTCGGCACCATCATACGATCCCATGGTTACATCAAATGTGTCATACTCATGTATCCCCAACCTCAAAAACATGATTGATTCATCTAACAAAATGAAAAGCAACATAAAAGAGAAGGGTGCCGAAAGGACATCTTGCAACTGCACTAAAAAAGAACAGTGCCCCCTGAGCAATAAATGTCTTCACAGCAACATTGTATACCAAGGAAGAAACAAAAGTTGACTGCAGGATTCGTTGTAAAATGAAAAAATAATAAAGTTTATAAAAACCTTTTGGTGGTAGTAGAATCCATTAGTGAGAACACTGACGTTTCAAGCCATAGGCCCGTTGTCAAAGTGAAAGGAGAGGACAGTGTAGACAGGAAAGCCTCTGTGAGAATTGGGTGAGAACATTTCATTTAATGATCAAGTTGGACCAAAATAAAGTCACTGATCACTGTTCAGGTGTATTGAGTTCACACAGACACACACCACAGTTCACACAAAGACACCAACACACACACGCGCGCACACACACACCACCACAACCCCCACAAAACACACAACACCACACACACACACACACAACACACCCCCCCCCCACACACACACACACCCCACACCCACACCACACACACACACAAAAGGAGGGGAATAAATGGAAATATTCACTATTTTGCCTACTGAAAGAGAAAGAAACAGGGGCTAAAGAGGGACAGGACAGAGAGATTAAGGCAGAAGGGCCCTGGCTCAGCTAGACGTCAGTGACTCTGATGTTCATCCCAGCTGGCTGTGTGGTGCCCAAGCGGCTGATGACAAGGCTCTCCATGTGCTTTCTGTATACACGATCTCTGGGGTTCTGCCACACTGCTGATATCTTCGCATGACTGAAGCTGTGATACGGACCAACAAAATGTTGGCCGACTGGGTTGTTGTGGCCCAGCTTCATCGACCTCAGGTGCTCTGAAAAGCGGTCGGCCAATGAGCGGTAGGTCTCCCCAATATACAGCTTGGAGCAGAGGGTGCAGGTCAAGACGTACACTAAGTTCCTAGACTGGCAGTTTAAACTGGACCTCACAGTGAATGTGCCAGTGGGTCCCACGACTGTAGTTGCAGTGTCTATAAATGGGCACGTCTTGCATTTTTTGTCCCCACAAGGTCTGCACCCAGGTGAGGTTGACTGGGTGGCCTGCGGTCTAAGCTTGGACCTCACAAGCATGTCACGCAGGTTCTTGTCCCTCTGAAAAGCAATCAGTGGTGGCTTGGAAAAAATTTGTTTGAGGTCTGGATCTTGCTGGAGGAGACTAAAGTTTTCACGCAGGATTCTGCAGACTGGTAAGTTGTGAGGGTGGTATGGGATGACTACCACAGCGCGGTCCTCATCCTCTCCCATTGCTTTTGGTCTCAGGGCTTCTGTGCGGCTGGTAGAGCGTGCACGTTCAAGTGCTGTTTGCACAATATCCTCTGGGTACTGGCGGGCTATGAAGAAGGTGGACATCCTCTGAGCCTCATTCTCAAAGTCCTGCTCTCTACTGCAAATGCGCCTGAGCCTTTGGAACTGAGAATGTGGTATACTGTTCCTGGCGGAGGATGGGTGGCTGGAGTTGTATAGGAGATATGCATGTGAGTCAGTGGGCTTGTAGAAGACGGTGGTGGAGAGTTTGGAACAGTCTGGGTGGACAGAGATGGAAAGGTCCAGGAAGGAGATAGATTTGGATGATATTTCGTGGGTGTATCGGAGGGCAGGGTGGAAGTTAGACATGTGTTGGATGAAGTTTAACAAGTCTTCCCTTGGTCCCACCGACACACCAAGGCAGTCGTCAATATACCGTTTGAACAGTGCTGGTTGTGTTCCCGTGTAACAGCTGAGAGCTTGCTCCTCCACAAAGCCTACAAACAAGCATGCAAAGCTGGGCCCCATCTTTGTGCCCATGGCGACCCCTCTTGTCTGTAGGTAGTGGTGATCCTCGAAGGCAAACGAGTTCAGGGAGAGAACCAGTTCTGCTAGGCGGAGGATGGTAGGGATGTGAAGGTGTTTGATGTCACTCTTCTCCAAGTAGTGTTTCAGTGCCTGCAATCCGTCACTATGGGGGATACTGGTGTAAAGTGACACAATATCCATCGTGAAGATGTGTCTCTCCCTGCTGTCATCTGGGAAAGAGAAACCCTCTAACAGTCTCAGAGTGTCGTTGGTGTCTTTTATGTACGTGGGTAGAGTGGCCACTAGGGGTTGGAGAATCTTGTCCAACACATCAGAGATGATGTTTGTGGGGCAAGTGCATGCAGAAACAATGGGACGTCCAGGAGTGTCAACTTTGTGAATCTTGGGTAACAGGTAGAAGTTTGGTTCTTTAGGTTCACTGTTGATGGCATTAACAGCTTCTGTTGGAAGATGTCCTTGGTCTATGGCCGATTTTATTGTTTTTCGGATCAGTGTGTTGTCAGATTTGATTGTAGATTTCGTAATCTCTCTGTAGGAGTCCCTGTCACCCAATTGTCTCCTTGCCTCCTCCACATAGAGATCTCTTCGCCATACTGTTATGGCCCCTCCCTTGTCAGCTGGTTTGATGACAACATCTGTCCTCTTCTTCAGATCTTTCAATGCTTCAAGTTCTGCAGTCGAGAGGTTGGAGTGTCTGAGTGGCCTGGGTCGCAGCTGGGCAATCTGTTTTTTGCAGGTGGCTATGTAGACGTCCAGAGCTGGAAATTCCCCGGACTTGGTGTCCAGGTGCTTGGTTGTCGAGGAAACAGTTTTGCCAAGTCGTCATGAGAGGTGGCAGGTGGCGGGGGCGATGTGCTTGAAAAATGGGCAGCTAGACGGAGTCTGCGGAAAAACCGTTGGCACAGAAACAGAACATGCATTCGGTTTGCCGTCGGTTGCAGGGGGACAAACTTCAAGCCTCTCAACAGGACGTGGCGTTGGTCATCAGGTAGGTTTAAGTCTGGTGGTATAGTCACAACCAGGTTGGGGTCGGAGTTGGAGTCATGGGTGCGGGTTGGATGAATGGTAGGCATTGATGTAGTCTTAGGCTGTGAGCGTTCCATTTTCTGTTGTTTAGTTTTGTTCATAGCTGTGTGTAGTCCTCTGTTGGCTTCCTGAACAGTGCCAATAATGTATCTTGATGTTTGGTAATCCATGAGGTTTCGGAGCTGTGATCTCATGTGGCTTATCTGGTGGGATGCCCTGTTGACACACTGTGTGTAGGATCGGATAGTTTCTGACATTAGCTTCATAGAAGCGTGGTGGGCCACCCAGTCAACCTCACCTGGGTGCAGACCTTGTGGGGACAAAAAATGCAAGACGTGCCCATTTATAGACACTGCAACTACAGTCGTGGGACCCACTGGCACATTCACTGTGAGGTCCAGTTTAAACTGCCAGTCTAGGAACTTAGTGTACGTCTTGACCTGCACCCTCTGCTCCAAGCTGTATATTGGGGAGACCTACCGCTCATTGGCCGACCGCTTTTCAGAGCACCTGAGGTCGATGAAGCTGGGCCACAACAACCCAGTCGGCCAACATTTTGTTGGTCCGTATCACAGCTTCAGTCATGCGAAGATATCAGCAGTGTGGCAGAACCCCAGAGATCGTGTATACAGAAAGCACATGGAGAGCCTTGTCATCAGCCGCTTGGGCACCACACAGCCAGCTGGGATGAACATCAGAGTCACTGACGTCTAGCTGAGCCAGGGCCCTTCTGCCTTAATCTCTCTGTCCTGTCCCTCTTTAGCCCCTGTTTCTTTCTCTTTCAGTAGGCAAAATAGTGAATATTTCCATTTATTCCCCTCCTTTTGTGTGTGTGTGTGTGTGGGTGTGGGGTGTTGTGTGTGTGGGGGGGGGGGGGTGTTGTGTGTGTGTGTGTGTGTGGTGTTGTGTGTTTTGTGGGGGTTGTGGTGGTGTGTGTGTGCGCGCGTGTGTGTGTTGGTGTCTTTGTGTGAACTGTGGTGTGTGTCTGTGTGAACTCAATACACCTGAACAGTGATCAGTGACTTTATTTTGGTCCAACTTGATCATTAAATGAAATGTTCTCACCCAATTCTCACAGAGGCTTTCCTGTCTACACTGTCCTCTCCTTTCACTTTGACAACGGGCCTATGGCTTGAAACGTCAGTGTTCTCACTAATGGATTCTACTACCACCAAAAGGTTTTTATAAACTTTATTATTTTTTCATTGTATACCAAGCTACGGTAACATCAGAAAATGAAGAAGAAACATATGTAGGGATTACTGAAAACACTTTCAAAACCAGATGCGCAAACCACAAACAGTCATTCAAAAATGAAAAATACAAAAATCAAACAGAGCTGAGCAAATACATCTGGAGACTCAAAGATAAAAAAATAGACTACAACATATCATGGAAAATCATAAAAAGAGCAACACCATACAACAATATTTCAAAAAGATGCAATCTATGCTCCACAGAAAAATGGTTAATATTATGCAAACCACACTTAGCAACTCTGAACACAAAAGTAGAAATTGTAAACAATTGCAGGCACAAGTGGAAATCTTTGCTAGCACATTCCACCTGAACAGGCCCCAATAAGAACCACAGGCCGCACGTGCAGCAAATGAGATCCGCCTGAGTTGAAATCAAGCCCCGCACGCCATAAAAGATCGTTGGCGTGCCCCAAAAGACATCCTGAAGATAGCAACGCTAGAAACAAGCTTGTAGATTTTACCACTTCATTTTAAAAATATTTTTTAACAGATGTTGCTCCCCAAGGGGTTGAGCACCTTCAGATTTTTTAAGGACTTTTTTTTATATTGTTCATATATATATATATATATATATGTGTGTGTGTGTGTGTGTGTGTGTGTGTGTGTGTGTGTGTGTGTGTGTGTGTGCGCGCGCGCGCGCGCGTGTGTGTGTGTGTGTGTGTACATTGAGAGAGATATATATTGATCTATCTTTGATTGACTGATCTATCTTTAATACGCAAGGACGAAGATTTTAGGCCAAAGCCATGTCGTATAGTTTGTCTTTGTCATGCATACATTATTTCAACACATATCATTCATAATGACAATTCAACAAAGCGCTAGTACGGTTCATACTGTTGCTGCAATTTCTTGCCATGTTCAGAGTATCTTACTGTTTCTGTTCCATACCTTTCCTATCATTTTCCGGCCGAGAGCTATATTTCGCACCTTTCCCTATTTTTTTTTCAGTCAAACGACAAAACATACAGTCAAATAAAAAAAAAAGTTCCGACTGATCTTCGTCCAATCTCAGAGAATATTGCAGAACTCTGCGAAACACTAGCTCTACATTGATATTTGTATGAAGAAAAAAAGACGCGTGTGCGTGCGTGTACATGTGTGTGTGTGTGTGTGTGTGTGTGTGTGTGTGTGTGTGTGTGTGTGTGTGTGTGTGTGTTATTGGTTTTGTTTCAAATATGTTTCCTAATTTATTCAACATAAAAGAACAGCAGCATGGCTTCACGTTATTCTCAGTGCTTTCAGTGAAGACACGTCACAGGTGGTGATGGATATATGGGATAGTCTGACGTCAACCAGGAACAGGAAATTCCAGGTAAGAGTACACAGCTAAACCATGAACATCACTCCGGTAACTTGGCCCGCCTTCTTTGTGGAGGTGCGAAGTTCTAGACTGACTGCCTATTCCTGGAGGTGTGAGGCAGTGGGTGTGAGCTCATTAAGCAGGGATGCACTGCGCACTGGTGGCGAGGGCTGATTGGCGGGTGCTGATGCTGCAGCTGCTGTGTAGTTCAGGGCTCTTTGTTGTCTTAGGGTTTTGACAACTTCTCTCCCTTCAACAGGTGTCTTGCTTCAGCTGTGACGTTTCAACCTGTGAATGTGTGTGTGTGTGTGTGTGTGTGTGTGTGTGTGTGTGTGTGTGTGTGTGTGTGTGTGTGTGTCTCTCTCTCTCTCTCTTTGATGTTTGAAAGCAACACCTAATATTATATATTGAGAGAGAGAGAGAGAGAGAGAGAGAGAGAGATTGATTTATATATTGAGAGAGAGGAGATTCTTTTTCTGTCTAAACAGAGTCGTTGGGTACAGAAAAAGTCATGGTGACGGTCGTAACATTACGCCTCTCTCTCTCTCTCTCTCTCTCTCTCTCTCTCTCTCTCTCTCTGTGTGTGTTTGTGTGCGTGCGTGCGTGCATGCGCGCTTGCTTATGTGTGTGTGTGTGTGTGTGTGTGTGTGTGTGTGTGTGTGTGTGTGTGTGTGTGTTTAAGAAGGAGGGAGGATACAATAGGGGGAAGTTGGCTGTAGACGCATGCAGAGAGGTTTGAATTTGGTTGAAGCCTAGGAGGGGGATCTCCAACAACTAAACAACAGCGTTCTGTAGAACTTGCCAAGCATCTATCTCCAACAACTAAATAACAGCGCTCTGTAGAACTTGCCAAGCATCTATCTCCAACAACTAAATAACAGCGCTCTGTAGAACTTACCAAGCATCTATCTCCAACAACTAAATAACAGCGCTCTGTAGAACTTGCCAAGCATCTATCTCCAACAACTAAATAACAGCGCTCTGTAGAACTTGCCAAGCATCTATCTCCAACAACTAAATAACAGCGTTCTGTAGAACTTGCCAAGCATCTATCTCCAACAACTAAACAACAGCGCTCTGTAGAACTTGCCAAGCATCTATCTCCAACAACTAAACAACAGCGCTCTGTAGAACTTGCCAAGCATCTATCTCCAACAACTAAACAACAGCGTTCTGTAGAACTTGCCAAGCATCTATCTCCAACAACTAAATAACAGCGCTCTGTAGAACTTACCAAGCATCTAACTCCAACAACTAAATAACAGCGCTCTGTAGAACTTGCCAAGCATCTATCTCCAACAACTAAATAACAGCGCTCTGTAGAACTTGCTAAGCATCTATCTCCAACAACTAAATAACAGCGCTCTGTAGAACTTGCTAAGCATCTATCTCCAACAACTAAATGACAGCGCTCTGTAGAACTTGCTAAGCATCTATCTCCAACAACTAAATAACAGCGCTCTATAGAACTTGCCAAGCATCTATATCTCCAACAACTAAACAACAGCGCTCTGTAGAACTTGCCAAGCATCTATCTCCAACAACTAAATAACAGCGCTCTGCAGAACTTGCCAAGCATCTAACTCCAACAACTAAATAACAGCGCTCTGTAGAACTTGCCAAGCATCTATATTCAACAACTAAATAACAGCGCTCTGTAGAACTTGCTAAGCATCTATCTCCAACAACTAAATAACAGCGCTCTGTAGAACTTGCCAAGCATCTAACTCCAACAACTAAATAACAGCGCTCTGTAGAACTTGCCAAGTATCTATATCCAACAACTAAATAACAGCGCTCTGTAGAACTTGCCAAGTATCTATCTCCAACAACTAAATAACAGCGCTCTGTAGAACTTGCCAAGCATCTAACTCCAACAACTAAATAACAGCGCTCTGTAGAACATGCCACGCAGATATCTCCAACAACTAAATAACAGCGCTCTGTAGAACTTGCCATGCATCTATCTCCAACAACTAAATAACAGCGCTCTGTAGAACTTGCCAAGCATCTATCTCCAACAACTAAACAACCAGCGCTCTGTAGAACTTGCCAAGCAGAAAAACTCCGTCATAATAGTCCAGTTTATTGCGTTCTCGGTATCGGGGTCCCTCAACGTTCACCCCTTCAATCTGCGTCTGCACAGCTCTGAACGTAATGAGGTGAAAGAAAAGAAAATCAACAAGATTGGTTGCCAGGTGTTTGTTTTAAACTTCGAATTTTGTGACACATCTGGTTGCCGACTGATGTGGAACATATTCTCATCTATTTCACAAAGTGTATCGACTACTTTCTGTCAGTGAATATTTCTGTTCTTGTCCACTGTTTTCTTTTAAGTCTTCTCCTCAATTAGGGTGGGGCAACTGTTGCTCGTTTTCCTACCTTTTCCCCCTACCTTATTAATTTTCCCACTTGTTCCTAATTTTAGTACCTTTTCCTTACGATGTTCTCATTTTTCTTACTTGTTTCATCTCCTTTCTTGTACTGGTTTCCCTTTCCGCCCTGTTTTCCCTCGCCTTTTTTTTCTCTTTCTTTGCGTACTTTTCATGCCATTTCTTACATCTGTTCGATTTTTCTTTCCTTTTCCTATTTTTCTATTTTCTTTAATACTTCTTTTTCCCCTACCTTTTACTAATTTTCCACCTTGATCGGTGTCAGTGATCACAGTGTGTGACGGACCGTTTTCCGTACAGTCACAAATTTTCGTGCAACCGTGCTAACCGGAAGGTAGTCGTCCGGAAGCCGGTTGAAAAGTTTACCTGACTGCTGCTCACCTGCGCTCTGTTTAAGCCGGGTGAGCTGAAATGTTTAGGCAGTCTCTGCAGTGATTCCGGCAACGCAGCTACCCAGAAGCCGAGGAGGGACTCCTATCTGTTTTTGGTGGCAGTCAGGTATTTATCATTCAATATTTATTTATTAGCAAACCGAAGTCGTATTCCCGTTTAGGAGCGACTGAAAGTTCCTCAGCCCACTGTGACACCCGCAACACACTCACTCCATCCGTAACACAGTAGTTGGACGTCGTCTAGTCTTGGCTCTGTGAAGCCAGTGTTCTGCCTGTCGCAAAGCATAGTCAAGTGCTGTCATGAACAGATACGGTGCGATGGTGTCTCCTTGTAAGGAGCAGGGCAGTATAGAAAAAAAAAAATCGGTGTCACCACCTGGACATATGATCTGAGCTGTTGTGTTGATATGGAAGATGTTGATAGCAGTAACAATTTGGTTAGGGACTCCATATGCAATGAATGTTTGCATTAGCTTTCCTCTGTGTAAAGAGTCAAATGCTTTTCTGAAGTACGCAAATGTTAATACTGCAGGCAGAATTTTGTTGTTGTTGTTTGTTTGGTTGTGTTTTTGGTTTGATTCACTCAGCCAGTCTGTGCAGTTTCAGTATCTGTTACTGTTCATGTATTTTTCCTGAATCCATTTTGATTGATTTTCAGCTTGGGATTTATGTGTGGTCTGAGTCTGTTCTGTTTCATTGTAGATTTTTACAGCTACTGAGGATAATGTGGTGTCTCTGTAATTTTCAAGAAAAACATAGTCGAGCTTAGGAACAGGTCTGAGCTTCTATAAGAGGAAGAAAGTGATAACACAGAAAATAGTATGTATTATCATATGGTTCAGGCACATTATAGTATGTATTATCATATAGTTCAGGCACATTATAGTATGTATTGTCATATAGTTCAGGCACATTACAGTATGTATTATCATATAGGTCAAGCACATTAGGAGGCATCTAAACTATATTCCACTCAAGCCAAAAACCAAGTGAAAATTGCCCTGGGAAAGTGATAAAGTTAGCACTTACAAAAACGACCAAAGAAAGACAACGAAAAATAATGACCCCTCACGGAACAACATCTCCACCATGATGGTTGCCATGTTGCTGTAGCAGTAGGGGTAGTCTGAAGCTCGCTTCAAACACTGACAGCCGCTGTGCACAGGCGTCGTGAGTTGGACTGTACCATGTGGTCCGCCGTCAAGCAGCCGAGAGCAGCTTTACACAGGCGTCGTGAGTTGGACTGTACCATGTGGTCCGCCGTCAAGCAGCCGAGAGCAGCTTTGCACAGGCGTCGTGAGTTGGATTGTACCATGTGGTCCGCCGTCAAGCAGCCTAGAGCAGCTTTCACCATGGGTTCAAGTCCACACTGTACCAACCCTTTATCGTTCTCACGGAACTCGAACCGCCGACCCATAATGAAGAGTTTATAGCGTGAACACTAGCTGACTCTTTGAGGAATAAGAAGGCAATAAAATGAAACACTGTAGAGCAGATTATATGGTGCACTGCAGTTTAGTGTCGTCAGAGTTTCTATACTGCAGAACACATGAATGCAGGGTGTAATGAACCCGGCGTATGACATGACTGCAAGCACCTGCACCTGCATCAAGTCTATGTAATTGTCACGTTCTTTCAACCAGTCTCTCCTCGGCAAGATTTGGACTTTCCTTGAACGATTTCACAAATACGATAAAGAAAGCATTAATGAATACTAACACAATAATTACATCCTTCCAACATGATTTAAAATTGGCACCTCCACTAACTTGGGAGTGACATGACAAGAAAACCACAAAGTCACGCAACCATTCGTCTTTGCCGTTCCAATAAAAACATCTTCCGGCATTCAAGAACCGGAGAGAGAGAGAGAGAGAGAGAGAGAGAGAGAGAGAATGTTGGGGGGGGGGGGGGGTAAGCCACAGAAGGGGTAAGCCGCAATACGTAATTAGTACCTTGAGACGGCGCAGGTGCGAGTGACAGCCGTGTTTGAGGCGTGTCTCCCACCAGCGCACAAACCTCCCCCCGGACACAATGGGGCCTTTCTTTGCCGACTTGTCCACCTCTCACACTGCGGGGAGGGTTCTTTCACGGCTTCTCGCCGACGACACACAAGAAGCAGCACTTGTTGACTGGAGCCCTATACAAGTCACCCATAATGTCGACAAATCCGCTCTCTGTCGAGCGTTTGACCACAAACCACCAATTTTCACCTCCGCACACCTGAAGAGGAACAGGCGGCGGAGGTGGCGTAGGGGACGGAGAAAAAAAAAAAAAAAGAAAAAAAAAAAAGAAAAAAAAAGAAGAAAAAATAGAGAAAGAAAAGAAAAAGAGAACGAGATGGGGAAGACTGGTCTCAGTCACGCCACATTGTCCTTGTTTGGATAATTATCAGTCGGATGTTCAGACTGAGTTGTGGTTTGACCTGTTGAACAGATTGTCTGTGTGATGTTTAATCCACTGCATAGCTACTTGTCCGTGCGATGTTCGCTCCACTATATAGCCACTTATCTGTGTGATGTCTACTCGACTATATAGCCACTTATCTGTGCGATGTCTACACGACTATATAGCCACTTATCTGTGCGATGTCTACTCGACTATGTAACTACCTGTCTGAGTTATGTTTAATTGACTATATAGCTATTTGTCTGAGCTATGTTTAATTGACTAGGTAGCTACAGTAAAGCTTTCGTTTGCAGGTTTCTTTTCCACATGTGCTGGCGTGCATCAGGAAAGGGAGTATTCCGTGAGATTCTATCATCGTCAAGAAAGGGAGTATTCCATGAGATTCTATCATCGTCAGGAAAGGGTGTATTCCATGTGATTCTATCATCGTCAGGAAAGGGAGTATTCCATGAGATTCTATCATCGTCAGGAAAGGGAGTATTCCATGTGATTATATCATCGTAAGGAAAGGGAGTATTCCATGTGATTATATCATCGTAAGGAAAGGGAGTATTCCATGAGATTCTATCATCGTCAGGAAAGGGAGTATTCCATGAGATTCTATCATGTGTAGATTCCTATCCTGTCTTTATTCACATCATGCACAAATTCCTGTCCTGCTTTATTCATACTTTGTACAGAGTGTGTCCTGTCTTAATAAGTATCATGTACAGATTCCATCAAGTCTATAACTGCATCATAATTATACAGGATTCCTGACGTGCCTTTAAATTCTTTATATTACGTACAGATTCTCATAAGATCTTAAATTCTACCATGTCTGAATTCCTGTCATATCTTTGATTCTATTATGCATTGATTGTTGTCGTGTCTTCCATTCTATTATAACCATGGTGCGGACCTTTGCGGTCGGCTGGACTATAACGAATATTATCATATCGTCTTACATTTTTTGTGTTGTCAGGACTTTAACCCACATTGTCTATGCAATCCAGTCCTCTGTGTCCTGTCAGGACTTTAATCCACATTGTCTATGCAATCCAATCCTCTGTGTCCTCCCGTCAGGACTTTAACCCACATTGTCTATCCAATCCAGTCCTCTGTGTCCTGTCAGGACTTTAACCCACATTGTCTATGCAATCCAGTCCTCTGTGTCCTGTCAGGACTTTAACCCACATTGTCTATGCAGTCCAGTCCTCTGTGTCCTTCTGTCAGGACTTTAACCCACATTGTCTATGCAATCCAATCCTCTGTGTCCTGTCAGGACTTTAACCCACATTGTCTATGCAATCCAATCCTCTGTGTCCTGTCAGGACTTTAACCACATTGTCTATGCAATCCAATCCTCTGTGTCCTCCTGTCAGGACTTTAACCCACATTGTCTATGCAATCCAATCCTCTGTGTCCTCCTGTCAGGACTTTAACCCACATTGTCTATGCAATCCAGTCCTCTGTGTCCTGTCAGGACTTTAACCCACATTGTCTATGCAATCCATCCTCTGTGTCTTTCTGTCAGGACTTTAACCCACATTGTCTATGCAATCCAGTCCTCTGTGTCCTGTCATGACTGTAACCCACATTGTCTATGCAATCCAGTCCTCTGTGTCCTCCTGTCAGGACTTTAACCCACATTGTCTATGCAATCCAATCCTCTGTGTCCTCCTGTCAGGACTTTAACCCACATTGTCTATGCAATCCAATCCTCTGCGTCCTCCTGTCAGGACTTTAACCCACATTGTCTATGCAATCCAGTCCTCTGTGTCCTTCTGTCAGGACTTTAACCCACATTGTCTATGCAATCCAGTCCTCTGTGTCCTGTCATGACTGTAACCCATATTGTCTATGCAATCCAATCCTCTGTGTCCTCCTGTCAGGACTTTAACCCACATTGTCTATGCAATCCAATCCTCTGTGTCCTCTTGTCATGACTTTAACCCACATTGTCTATGCAGTCCAGTCCTATGAAGGTTGGCTATGAACAGACCTGTCTTTTCGTGACTTCCTGACAACATCCCTGTCTAGTGCTGTTCTGTGTGACCCTATGAAGGCTGAAGGACAGACCTGTCTATAGGTGACTTCCTGACAACATCCCTGTCTGTTGCTGTTTCGTGTGACCCTATGAAGGGTGAAGGACAGACCTGTCTATAGGTGACTTCCTGACAACATCCCTGTCTGTTGCTGTTTCGTGTGACCCTATGAAGGGTGAAGGACAGACCTGTCTTTTGGTAACTCTTCTGACAACATTCCTGTCTGTTGCTGTTCTGTGTGACCCTATGAAGGCTGAAGGACAGACCTGTCGATTGATGACTTCCTGACAACATCCCTGTCTATTGCTGTTCTGTGTGACCCTATGAAGGCTGAAGGACAGACCTGTCTGTTGTTCTGTGTGACCCTATGAAGGCTGAAGGACAGACCTGTCTGTAGGTGACTTTCTGACAACATCCCTGTCTGTTGTTGTTCTGTGTGACCATAGGAAGGCTGGTGGAGGACAGACCTGTCACCTCCCTAATGCTGTCCTCCCACCATGTTTTCTGTACGCCTCATCTTCGTCCTCCAGGCACTGTACTCGCAGGATAATTGTTGCCAGGCCAACTAATGTGCCCAGACTGTTTCACTTTTTTCTCCACTCATCAATTATGGACATGTTGTGTTGTGATGCGATAGATTATATGTAACATGATCTTATATATGGTGGTCAGGATCTTGCGGCGACATCCCATCTTTATGATTTTGAGTCATCTTAAAATCTGCAGTGAGTGTCCACGTTCCACATGCATACACAGGACACAGAAAAAAAGCTCACAGAAAAAAAAGCTAACAGGTGGCTCTCAACAGAAGAATCAGAAGAATAAGAAGCATTTTTTGTTCAAGTCGAAAGTGGGCGGAAACGTAGAAATAACGCACCATGATTATGATGGCGAGGAATCCAAACCATTCCCGCAATAAAACATGGAGAAACACCAACAATCTTTCATTCGGCATGACATCGTTTTGAGCCCACTGTAGTTTGTGACGCTCTTGAAAGCCAAGGGCTGTTGCTCAATCAGGTGTGTTGCGTTCAATGCAGCGCACTTGTGGTGCCATTGGTTCCTGGCATTCCTAGCACTCATGATCTGTCATGAAAGAAATCTCCCCAGTGTGTACGTCGCCTATGAATTGAATGGCAGTGAGAGGACGAATAGTTCAACAGGTGTTAGCGCTTTGTTGAAGGTAAACCCTGTCCAAATGGCCCCAGTGACGGGGCGGACAAATGAAGCCTTGCAGGCACAGAGTCCAAACCGCCCCCTCACAGACAGTTAGCCGTGAAAACTGTTGATAGCTGCCATAATGGCTGTGTAGCAAAGCCTGACATCGTTGTGGAGTGCTTTGTGCGCAGTGAAAGGCGGAGGATCCCCCAGTGTCTGGTTCTGTCCCTGCTAATCTCTGGGCACCGCCCTGTCCTCACAGGGTGTGGGCCCCACCTGCCTGGAAAGAACCCTGCCCCAGTGCCCTTTGCCGCTGTGGAAGTGCCAGAGCCAAACTACAGATGGAATTATACATACTTCAGTCGACGTTTTTTCTGGAAATGTTTGAGAAGTGACTTGCTGTAGAATACGTGTTATGTTTGTCCAGGTATGGCTGTAATAATTAATGAATTCTAGAATTCCATCCAGTACATTCAGCTTTATCCGTTAGACATGACAGGAACAAATGTGTGAGAGTTGAACCAGAATTCCTGGGATCCGTCCTCTAAAGCTGTGGCACTCTGGTACTGGTTGGTGGTGATTATTTTGGCACTGGTTGGTGGTGCTTATTCTGGCACTGATTAGTGGTGTTTATTTTGGCACTGGTTGGTGGTGATTATTTTGGCACTGGTTGGTGGTGTTTATTTTGGCTCTGGTTGGCACTGGTTGGTGGTGTTCATTTTGGCTCTGGTTGGCACTGGTTGGTGGTGATTATTTTGGCACTGGTTAGCACTGGTTGATGATGATTATTTTGGCACTGGTTAGCACTGGTTGATGGTGATTATTTTTGCACTGGTTAGCACTGGTTGGTGGTGGTTATTTGGGCACTGGTTGAAAAGCCAAAAGAGACATGTTGATTCAGGAGATGAGAAAAGAAGAAGACCAAAAAAAGACTCCAAAAAGCAGTCCAGCAGAGTCAGCAAGGGCAATGGACAACGTGGGAGAATGCACCCAAAAGAAGTCTCACTTGGAATTACATTTGACACATGGCCCCTTTCAGGATCAGCTTCATTCTCAGATCTGCATATGACCTTCTGCCCTCAAATGCAAACCTGGTGAAGTGGGGAAACACAGACGATCCTGCATGCCCCCTCTGCCATGAAAAACAAACAGTGGAGCATGTCCTAAGCTCATGTAAAGTAGCCCTGGCTCAAGGAAGGTACACATGGAGGCACAACCAAGTGCTCAAAGAGATTGTACAAGTAGTCTGGGCTAGTACCAACACCACAAAAGGGACAAACGGGACTCCAAAAGCACCCGCAACATTCTTCACGGCAGGAGGCAGCAAATCATGGCCAAGAACAACAGTGCCACTCGGAACATGCAGGCAGAGTCTGCTGGACGGGGCAGATGACTGGGAGTACACTGCAGACCTCCCAGAATGGAAGAGTCACCCAGAGATCATCAGCAAGAGTGGCATGAGACCAGATATAGTAGTCCACTCTCAGTCAACCAAGCAGCTGATCATGATCGAGCTCACGGTGCCATGTCAGAACAGAATGGAGGCAGTTCAAATCCACAAGACTGAAAAGTATGCTGATCTGGCAAACAGCCTGAGGAGAGAAGGCTATCAGATCAAAGTCCTCACTGCAGAAATTGGAGCTAGGGGGTTTGTAGGAACGTCTGCATACAGCCTCATGAAACAGCTCTCAGTTGCAGGGAGGGAAAAACCCAGAGCCCTGAAAGCAATGGCAGAAGCGGCAGAGAGGTGTTCAAGCTGGATCTGGTCAAGGAGGAACAAAAGTGAACTTCATAAGACTTAACTTTCCTACAAATATCAGGTGTCCCTGTGGCTCAGTGGTTAGAGTGCGAGTCATTAAGTGAAACATGAGCATGTCCAGAGGGTCATGGGTTCGAATCCCAGCCATGGCTCGTCCCAAGATGGGAAAAAAGGGGCAGCAGAGGGCCATCCGGAGTCATGAACCGGGTGTGGCCCAACCCCATAGAGTGTCAGGAGATAAGGGCCGAAACACTTGCTTGAAGGGGGCTTCTCTTCTGAGGACTCTCTGCTGCCACGCTCTCCACGAGTTTCTTTCTACTGGAGCTTTGGAGCCAATATTGACATATGAGGACATTACATTGGTTGTTCTTGATTTTGTTTGATTGTGTTCGCTTTTAGCCAATGTTCTGAACTTCATTATCCATTTGAATATGTCTCTGAGTCCATTTTATGATTGTCATTTTGCATGGAATCGAGAGAGAGAGAGAGAGAGAGAGAGAGAGAGAGAGAGAGAGGCAGACAGGCAGACTCACTCTCTCTCTCTGTCTCTGTCTCTCTCCTCCTCCTCCTCCTCCCCCCACCCCCTCCCTCCTTCTTTTCTTCTTCTTCTTCTTTTTCTTTTTCAGATCCTGGAATGAAAAGCATGTTGTATCAAAGAGAGGAAAACGACAACAAGTCAGCCAGGTGTTGGGCCTGTGTGTCTGTCAGTGTGACGGCAGGACGTTTACTGCCGTGTGACAATGGCTGACGGCAGGGGGGCTCACCTCAACACGTGCTGATGAAGACGAGGGGTCCCAATGGCCCCCTGTAATAAGCAGGCAAGGCGAACGGCGTTTTGTGAGGTGTCAGGCTGTTTTCACAAGGCTGTTGTATGTGCGCAGTGTTGGAGGTGGGGTGGGAGGGGGAGGAATGGGCGTGAGGGGAGGGAGGGATGGTCGATCAAGCCATGGTGGTTTAGAAAGTCGCGTGTTTCCAGCACCACTCTTATTCCCTAACGTATGAGGAGCGAAACTTGTGTGCAACGAATACTCTCTCTCTCTCTCTCTCTCTCTCTCTCTCTTTCTCTCTGTATTGTGTGTGTGTGTGTGTGTGTGTGCGCGCGCGTGCGCGCGCGTGCGTGAAATTTCCTTTCTTCCTAAAACTTTACAAGAAAGTACCAATGATCACGTGAAATTGACAGACGTACAAGAAAGTACCAATGATCACGTGAAATTGACTGACGTAAGTCGGATGTCACTTCACCATTTAAAAAAACAACAACAATAACTATCAATGGACATCACAACGGAAAAAAAATCTCAAAATTCATTCCCTTCACTACACCTACAAAACATTGTCGAGCAGACTTCACGTCAAAGATTACTGAAAATGATATTTGATGACAGTAACTGTTGGAATCTTTGTAAATGACAGAAATGACAGAACCTCATCTGTTGAAAATACTAACTGTGTGTAGAGCAGTATTGGTCAGATGATAGAGAGAGCGTGGAGAGGGGTGGGGTGGTGATGGAAGGTGTCGGGCTGTGAGGGATTAATAAAGAAAAAAAGAGAGAGAGAAAGGTCACTAATAATTGAACAGTTTTCCTTTGCTTTTTGTCATTGTCATACACCTTGCCAACAATAGTTTGTGTCATCTTTGTGTATGTTACATGGACTACAGGTTAATTTTGTGTATGTTGTATTGTTCCAAGATCATGACTTTAAAGGTTGAGGAGAAAGAAAGTCAGTCGCTAACCTCATAAGAATTTTCGTGGAAAACAATTCCCCAGAAAGTCTTAAGTCATGGGTGGAGATCAAATCTGTTTCGCGGATTCTGTCGGCGTGGATCGGGACCACTGTACCAGGAAGCCTATCTTCGTCAAAGGGAAGAAACTCTATGGACAGCTTCACAGCAGAAACTCTATGGACAGCTTCACAGCAGAAACTCTATGGACAACTTCACAGCAGAAACTCTATGGACAACTTCACAGCAGAAGGCATTGAAAGAAGAGCCCTTCCTCCTCCCTCCACAAGAAAAGTGTCTCCGTTCCAAACTTACATTCTAAAGAGGCTGGGTTGTATCTAGGTTGACTCCTGTCAGACTTTTTCCCTGGCGCTGCCGGGATTCAAATCTGCACCTTATGGATAGGTGGGGGTGCCAGGGCATGTGCCGGGATTCAAACCTGCACCTTCTGGATGGGTGGGGGTGCCAGAGCATGTGCCGGGATTCAAACCTACACCTTCTAGATGGGTGGGGGTACCAGGGCATGTGCCACGATTCAAACCTTCACCTTCTGGATGGGTGGAGTTGTCAGGGCATTGTCCTTTTAGATGTATGTCGCACCGACATCGCTATCAGGTACCTTTTAAATGTTGGACCGTTTAACCTATGAAGTTCACCTTTGTTCCTCCTCGACCAGATCCAGGTGGAAGTCTTTTCAGTTACCGCTGCCACCGATGTTCTGGTTCTGGTCCTCTCTTTACCAGAAACAGCGAGCTGTGTCATGAGATCAAAGGTTGATGAACCTTCAACCCCCTTTCTCCATTCTCTTTGGCGAAGACAGGCATATTTCTCAGTCTTTTAGATGTCAGCTTGCTGCATTGTGCTTTCGTGTGACACAGTGAGTTCAATTAGACTTGTTTACTTTCATGAATGTAAGGGTAGAGCAATATCCGATCTGAACCCACTCTTTCCACTGATCTCTCGATGGTGTTCCCATGCTGGAAAGTTGCTGTGTGTTCCCAATCATCCACTCCACCCAGAACACCTTATTCCATGCCACCCAGAACACGCTTATTCCATGCAACCCAGAACACCTTATCCATGCCACCCAGAACACCTTATTCCATGTCACCCAGAACACCCTTATTCCATGCCACCAGAACACCTTATTCCATGCCACCCAGAACACCTTATTCCATGACCAGAACACCTTATCCATGTCACCAGAACACCTTATTCCATGCACCCAGAACACCTTATTCCATGCCACCAGAACACCTTATTCCATGCCACCCAGAAACACCTTATTCCATGCACCCAGAACACCTTATTCCATGCCACCCAGACACCTTATTCCATCCACCAGAACACTTTATTCCATGCCACCCAGAACACCCTTATTCCATGCCACCCAGAACACGTTATTCCATGCACCCAGAACACCCTTATTCCATGCCACCTTATTCCATGCCACTCAGAACACCCTTATTCCATGCCACCCAGAACACCTTATTCCATGCCACCCAGAACACCTTATTCCATGCCACCCAGAACACCTTATTCCATGCCACCCAGAACACCCTTATTCCATGCCACCCAGAACACCTTATTCCATGCCACCCAGAACACCTTATTCCATGCCACCCAGAACACCTTATTCCATTCCACCCAGAACACCTTATTCCATGCCACCCAGAACACCTTATTCCATGCCACCCAGAACCCTTATTCCATGCCACCCAGAACACCTTATTCCATGCCACCCAGAACACCCTTATTCCATGCCACCCAGAACACCCTTATTCCATGCCACCCAGAACACCTTATTCCATCCCCCACCTTATTCCATGCCACCCAGAACACCTTATTCCATGCCACCTTCAGCCACCTTATTCCATGCCACCCAGAACACCCTTATTCCATGCCACCCAGAACACCTTATTTCCATGCACACCCAGAACACCTTATTCCATGCCACCCAGAACACCTTATTCCATGCCACCCAGAACACCTTATTCCATGCCACCCAGAACACCTTATTCCATGCCACCCAGAACACCTTATTCCATGCCACCCAGAACACCCTTTTCCATGCCACCCAGAACACCTTATTCCATGCCACCCAGAAACCTTATTCCATGCCACCCAGAACACCTTATTCCATGCCACCCAGAACACCTTATTCCATGCCACCCAGAACACCTTATTCCATGCCACCCTAGAACACCCTTATTCCATGCCACCCAGAACACCTTATTCCATGCCACCCAGAACACCTTATTCCATGCCACCCAGAAACATCCTTATTCCATGCCACCCAGAACACCTTATTCCATGCCACCCAGAACACCTTATTCCATGCCACCCAGAACACCTTATTCCATGCCACCCAGAACACCTTATTCCATGCCACCCAGAACACCTTATTCCATGCCACCCAGAACACCTTATTCCATGCCCCAACCTTATTCCATGCCACCCAGAACACCTTATTCCATGCCACCCAGAACACCTTATTCCAGCACCTTATTCCATGCCACCCAGAACACCTTATTCCATGCTCACCTTATATCAACACCTGCCACCTTATTCCATGCCACCCAGAACACCACACTTATTCCATGCCACCCAGAACACCTTATTCCATGCCACCACAGAACACCTTATTCCATGCCACCCAGAACACCTTATTCCATGCCACCCAGAACACCTTATTCCATGCCACCCAGAACACCCTTATTCCATGCCACCCAGAACACCTTATTCCATGCCACCCAGAACACCTTATTCCATGCCACCCAGAACACCCTTATTCCATGCCACCCAGAACACCTTATTCCATGCCACCAACCTTATTCCATGCCCACCCAGAACACCTTATTCCATGCCACCCAGAACACACCTTATTCCATGCCACCCAGAACACCTTATTCCATGCCACCCAGAACACCTTATTCCATGCCACCCAGAAACCTTATTCCATGCCACACCCAGAACACCCTATTCCATGCCACCCAGAACACCCTATTCCATGCCACCCAGAACACCCTTATTCCATGCCACCCAGAACACCTTATTCCATGCCACCCAGAACACCTTATTCCATGCCACCCAGAACACCCTTATTCCATGCCACCCAGAACACCTTATTCCATGCCACCCAGAACACCCTTATTCCATGCCACCCAGAACACCTTTTTCCATGCCACCCAGAACACCTTATTCCATGCCACCCAGAACACCTTATTCCATGCCACCCAGTACACCTTATTCCATTCCACCCAGAACACCTTATTCCATGCCACCCAGAACACCCTTATTCCATGCCACCCAGAACACCTTATTCCATGCCACCCAGAACACCCTTATTCCATGCCACCCAGAACACCCTTATTCCACGCCACCCAGAACACCTTTTTCCATGCCACCCAGAACACCTTATTCCATGCCACCCAGAACACCCTTATTCCATGCCACCCAGTACACCTTATTCCATGCCACCCAGAACACCTTATTCCATGCCACCCAGAACACCTTATTCCATGCCACCCAGAACACCCTTATTCCATGCTCTTGAAGTATGACTGATCGACACTATCATTGTGGCCTTGAGCCGTGTCATACGTTGTTCCAAGTGATACTTCTTCGGAGTGTGCTTTCCAACGTCGTCCACTGTCCTGATAGGCCTTGCCGGATCCACTTGACATCCTCTTCTGTCTTCAGCTGCTGTGTTACCATGTCTTTGTTCATCCTCTTCTGTCTTCAGCTGCTGTATTGCCATGTCTTTGTTCATCCTCTTCTCTCTTCAGCTGCTGTATTTCCAGATCTTTGTTCATCATTTTCTCTCTTCAGTTGCTGTATTACCATACCTTTGTTCATCCTCTTCTTTCTTCAGCTGCTGTATTACCATATCTTTGTTCATCCTTTTCTTTCTTCAGCTGCTGTATTACCATACCTTTGTTCATCCTCTTCTCTCTTCAGCTGCTGTATTACCATATCTTTGTTCATCCTTTTTTTTCATCAGCTGCTGTATTACCATATCTTTGTTTCGCCTTTTACCTTAGACCACCAGTTCATTTTTGTTGACCTAACTCCCTATTTGTTAGCTTGTGTGTATCCTTATCCCCAATCTTGAGAGTTTCCTGTGGCACGTCCACTGCTCTTGAACTGTTCATTTTTGCCATTCTTTAGTTTGGGCCAGACTGATATTACAGCCTTGTCTCCCGAATTCTACAGCAATATTAGTAATCTTGTTTTACCCGATTTGTACTTCTAGGGGATGGATTTTTTAGGGGTAGGTTCAGCTTGCTTCACACTCACCACACACACACACCACACACCACACACACACACCACACACACACCACACAGGCGCGCGCACCGCCCCCCCCCCCCCCCCCCCCCCCCACGCACACACACACACACACACACGACAATTCCGGATCAGTCAAGCTTGGAAATTGTTGGAAATGAAATGAGGCAGGGAACAGTAAACAATAAACAGTAAACAAGTGGGGTAACTTTTGCTCCCATAAGAAAACCTAACGTTACTCTGTGTTTGGTTTTCTTATAGGAGCAAAAGTTACCCCACTTGTTTACTGTTTATTGGAAATTGTTGGTTCAAAATTTGTTTTTGCTTATTAAACTTGGGTATTGTGTTGACGCTGATACCCAGAAACTTCTGATACCCAGAAGCTACTGTTTCTCAGCCCATGGCCTTTGTGATGTGAATTGGTGGTGCTGTTGATAATCACATCACAACAGTCAACAGTGTATAGACGGGGAGCCCATGGCCTTTGTGATGTTAATTGGTGGTGCTGTTGATAATCATATCACAACAGTCAACAGTGTACAGACGTGGTGCTGTTGATAATCATATCACAACAGTCAACAGTGTATAGACGGGGTACTGTTGATATCACACCAGTCAACAGTGTATAGACGGGGAGCCCATCGCCTTTGTGATGTTAATTGATGGTGCTGTTGATAATCACAGCATAACAGTCAACAGTGTATAGACGGGGAGCCCATCGCCTTTGTGATATTAACTGGTGGTGCTGTTGATAATCACAGCATAACAGTCAACAGTGTATAGACGGGGAGCCCATCGCCTTTGTGATGTTAACTGGTGGTGCTGTTGATAATCACAGCATAACAGTCAACAGTGTATAGACGGGGAGCCCGTGGCCTTTGTGATGTTAATTGGTGGTGCTGTTGATAATCACAGCATAACAGTCAACAGTGTATAGACGGGGAGCCCGTGGCCTTTGTGATGTTAATTGTGTGCTGTTTATAATCACAGCAAAATCAGTGTTAGAGGAGCGTGGCTTTGATAATTGTGCGTAACAAGCATAACAGTCAACAGTGTATAGACGGGACCTACCTGATTCTGCCGACAAGCCTTTATCAGCCTCAGAAAACAAAAACTATCAGAACTGAACATAGTGTTACTGAAGCTAACTAACTAATCAAACACAAAGGTACAGATGTTAAACTATCAAAACTGAACATAGTGTTACTGAAGCTAACTAACTGATCAAACAAAAAGTACAATGTTAACTATCAATGAACATAGTTACGAAGTAATAACTGATAAACAAAGTACATTGTTAACTTAGAACTGAACATGTACTGAGTAACTAAGATCAACAAAAAGGTACATGTGTTAAACTATCAGAACTGAACAATTGTTACTGAAGCTAACTAACTGATCAAACAAAAGGTACATGTGTTAAACTATCAGAACTGAACATAGTGTACTGAAGCTACTAACTGATCAAAAAAAAGGTACATAGTGTTAAACTATCAGAACTGAACATGTTACTGAAGCTAACTAACTGATCAAACAAAAAGGTACATGTGTTAAACTATCAGAACTGAACATTTATGAGTATAAATGATAAGTCATGTAACTATCAACTGAACATATTACTGAGCTCATATGATGAAACAGTAAACAAGTGGGGTATTTTTTGCTCCCATAAGAAAACCTAACACAGAGTAACTTTTATTCAAGACTGGCACAGCCTTTTAAACTTGAATAAAGTCAGACAAATACATAGACGAACAATCTAATAGTTGGGAAAAAACAAGCGCAGGCCAACAACTGAACTGTCTTCATAGTAATGACTTGGCAAAGATTTGGACTTAAGGAGGGGGGGGGGGGGGAGTTTGAAGATGGAGAAACTGGGAACATGAAATTAAGAAAATATGTTACAGATATGAAAACTCTTCACTAGCTGCATAAGGGAACGATCGCAATCCCTTTTGAAGGCAGATATATTTGTGTTGCCTGCTCCGAGGCTTTTCGTCCGCTGGGTCGGAATTCATCAGGGAGACAAGGCTGGTTGTGTCTGCGCGCCTGGCGTCAAATAGAGACACACCACAGTCCATAATACTGTGGTGTTCTCACCACCAAGGGTGCAAAAAAGAATCCAATAGCACCCCCAAAGCAGCCAGCGAAGAGTAGTAAATGAAACCAAACGAAAGTGTTGGGGAGGAAAAAAGTTGCTGAAAAACTAAAGACAATATGCAAATAGTATAAAATGTAGGGGACGATCTTTGAGCCTACGCTTGAGGATCCACCCAAAGATGCAAGGGAGATCAAAAGACAAACACACAGACGGACAGAAACAAATACAAATAACCTCAATTTAATCAAAGCAAAATCGGAAATGAAATGAGGCAGCGAACAGTAAACGACAAACAGTAAACAAGTGGGGTATTTTTTGCTCCCATAAGAATACCTAACACAGAGTAACTTTTATTCAAGAGTGGCACAGCCTTTTAAACTTAATAATAATAATAATAATAATAATGAATACTTATATAGCGCCTATTCTCGGCTAGAGACCAAGCTCTAAGCGCTTTACAATCAACACTCGTTTACACAACGGGCTGCCTACCTGGGTAGTGCCGACTGAAGAGCTGCCAGCTGGCGCTTCATTCAGTCGTTTCCCGTGTCATCCAGTCAGTATCGTTCAATATCGATCACTCATTTTCCTTACTTCCTTCATTCTTTCCATTTCTCACGCAGGGTGCATGCTATGTGTAACGTGTCATCCATACCAACGGCCAAACTGGCCTACTCTTCCGAAAGTTGGTGATGGGATTTTACGTGTGTGCAAGATGTTATGCGTGCGTTCAGACACGGAACCTCGGTTTATAGTCTCATTCGAAGGACTGTATGGGAAATGGAGTCAGAACCAATGTTAACTCCGAGGGAAAAATCCCCCTGTACCGAAACGCCCCGGCGGAGGTTCGAACCCGCAACCCCAGGATCACCAAGATTACGAGTCCGGCGCTCTACCAACTGAGCTATTCCGGCTCCCCTTGAATAAAGTCAGACAAATACAAAGACGAACAATTTAATAGTTGGGGAAAAAACAAGCGCAGGCCAACAACTGAACTCTCTTCATAGTAATGACTTGGCAAAGATTTGGACTTAAGGAGGGGGGTGCTATTGGATTCTTTTTTGCACCCTTGGCGGTGAGAACACCACAGTATTATGGACTGTGGTGTATCTCTATTTGACGCCAGGCGCGCAGACACAACCTGCCGCGTCTCCCTGATGAGTTCCGACCCAGCGGACGAAAGGCCTTGGAGCAGGCAATACAAATATATCTGCCTTCAAAAGGGATTGCGATCGTTCCCTTATGCAGCTAGTGAAGAGTTTTCATATCTGTAACATATTTTCTTAATTTCATGTTCCCAGTTTCTCCATCTTCAAACTCCCCCCACCCCCCTCCTTAAGTCCAAATCTTTGCCAAGTCATTACTATGAAGACAGTTCAGTTGTTGGCCTGCGCTTGTTTTTTCCCAACTATTAGATTGTTCGTCTATGTATTTGTCTGACTTTACTCAAGTTTAAAAGGCTGTGCCAGTCTTGAATAAAAGTTACTCTGTGTTAGGTTTTCTTATGGGAGCAAAAAATACCCCACTTGTTTACTGTTTGTCGTTTACTGTTCCCTGCCTCATTTCATTTCCGATTTAACTGATCAAAGAAAAAGGTACATGTGTTAAACTATCAGAACTGAACATATTGTTACTGAAGCTCTAACTAACTGATCAAAGAAAAAGGTACAGATGTTAAAGGTTCATATATCATGGCACCACCTTACCTTGCTGACTTCATTCAAATGGCAACAATCCAATGTCATCGCATTTTTTTTTGTGGCTCAGACCTGGCCTTCCATTCTGTGAACCACCTTTGAGGTACTGTCTTCATGTGTCAACAAAGGAACTGTCTTCATGTGTCAACAAAGGTACTGTCTTCATGTGTCAACAAAGGAACTGTCTTCATGTGTCAAGAAAGGAACTGTCTTCATGTGTCAACAAAGGTACTGTCTTCATGTGTCAAGAAAGGAACTGTCTTCATGTGTCAACAAAGGTACTGTCTTCATGTGTCAAGAAAGGAACTGTCTTATGTGTCAACAAAGGTACTGTCTTCATGTGTCAAGAAAGGAACTGTCTTCATGTGTCAACAAAGGAACTGTCTTCATGTGTCAAGAAAGGAACTGTCTTATGTGTCAACAAAGGTACTGTCTTCATGTGTCAAGAAAGGAACTGTCTTCATGTGTCAACAAAAAGGAACTGTCTCCATGTGTCAACAAAGGAACTGTCTTCATGTGTCAACAAAAGAACTGTCTTCATGTGTCAACAAAGGAACTGTCTTCATGTGTCAACAAAGGTACTGTCTTCGTGTGTCAACAAAGATGTTAGTCATTGCAGCCTCTAAATCGGTCAAACGAAAACCACCACGTGAGCAGTAAATGTCACAGTGTCTGTGACTGTTAATCTCTCTCTCTCTCTCTCTCTCTCTCCTCTCTCTCTCTCTCTCTCTCTCTCTCTGTGTGTGTGTGTGTGTGTGTGTGTGTGTGTGTGTGTGTGTGTGTGTGTGTGTTCCCAACACCTGTCCTACTCCTTTCTGTTGTTTCCCTGTTTGTCTTACCATCGTCAAGTAAAGACGAAATGTTAGTAGGGGGCTTAGTAGGTGGTGTCCTGCGTATGTTAGATCAGAACAGGCGCCACTGAACACCACTGAAGTGACTCGGCAGCAGTGCAGTGTCTCCTCCGGTGGGTTGCCTCTTGACGACTTGACATTGACTGCTCCCTGTGGATTGCCGGTGCCGGGGCTGCGGCGGGGCCGACCGGGCTGTGGCTGTGGACAGGGTGTCGGAATGAGCGGCGTGGGTGCACTGCCTCTGAAGTGGCGCAGAGACTGGGACAGAAAAAAAAAAGAAGTAAAGACGAAATGAGCGGTCAGCGTTGTGGACTTACTGGTTTGGAGGTCGTTGCTTCCATTCCCACCACAGAGAAAGTTTGACTGCTGCACAACTGAGTGCTGTGGGGTCGGATGGGACGACTGGAACCAGACTGGAACCACACGGTCGACTTTTATCCTTCTAACGGATGTAGCTACGACAGTGTCACTCAAATGTTCTGCCCAACACTGCAAGTGTTTATACCTCTCGGGCCTGGTTAACGTCGGTGCGAGTATACGTCATGATGTAGTAACCGCAGAGCACTGCCATATAGTCTCTGACTGAAATGAATCTCCATAACCTATTTATCATCAGTCTCATCGATCAGTCTCAAAAAATTAAAATTTCTATGGCCCTTCAGGCCCTTCTCTTGTGATGACTTCAATGTCAGGTTTCCCTCACGTCCCCCTCCCCCCTCCCACCCCCACCCCCTCCCCGTTGGTGGATTCGTGGCTGGCAACTTCATGGGGACTGTTGTTGGACAAACGACAAACGTGGTGGAGCTCTCTGAAGGGGTCGCTCACTCACGCTGACTCAGAGAGTAAGTCATTAGTGTCGTCAGTAGGGGGCTCTATAAATTTCTGTGTGAGATTTTGGTGATTTGAGCAGGACAGGAATGCCTGTGTGTGGGAGAACAAGGCAATGTGTGTCAGCCTGCCACCTGTGTGCCTCACACACTATCACTCTCTGGACACGGTGGTCGTGCATTTTATCTACGGTGTTGCCGTCTATAATCAGACCGTGTGTGGCAGCTTTTGTTTATTGCTTTTGTCTAGAAGCTGTAGTCATACTTCTGCTCTTCGGGCATAATGACATGGCATTCTAATGGTACCATGTGAAGACATTGTTTAAATCTTTTTTATGGTGAGTTCTGGACTGTCCAGTGAGTGTAGGAAAGTATTATCAGCGAACAGATTACTTAACACGATTGAATCTAATTGGTGGAGGTTGTTGATAAAACAAGCGGAAGAAAAATGGCCCTTTGACAAATCCTAGAGATACTCCTGTGTTTATGAACTCAGCAGAGGAGAGAGCGACGCACAGTCCATGGCCAGAGACACTGGGTAATACTTCAGATACTCCTGTGTTTATGAACTCAGTAGACACACTGGGTAATCCTTGAGATACTCCTCTGTTTATGAACTCAGTAGACACACTGGGTAATCCTTGAGATACTCCTCTGTTTATGAACTCAGCAGAGGAGAGAGCGACGCACAGTCCATGGCCAGAGACGCTGGGTTAATGCACAAGTCAGGCATTTGCTAGTTCTGGGTTAATGCACAAGTCAGGCATTTGCTAGTTCTGGGTTAATGCACGAGTCAGGCATTTGCTAGTTCTGGGTTAATGCACAAGTCAGGCATTTGCTAGTTCTGGGTTAATGCACGAGTCAGGCATTTGCTAGTTCTGGGTTAATGCACAAGTCAGGCATTTGCTAGTTCTGGGTTAATGCACGAGTCATGCATTTGCTAGTTCTGGGTTAATGCACAAGTCAGGCATTTGCTAGTTCTGGGTTAATGCACAAGTCAGGCATTTGCTAGTTCTGGGTTAATGCACGAGTCAGGCATTTGCTAGTTCTGGGTTAATGCACAAGTCAGGCATTTGCTAGTTCTGGGTTAATGCACGAGTCAGGCATTTGCTAGTTCTGGTTAATGCACAAGTCAGGCATTTGCTAGTTCTGGGTTAATGCACGAGTCAGGCATTTGCTAGTTCTGGGTTAATGCACGAGTCAGGCATTTGCTAGTTCTGGGTTAATGCACAAGTCATGCATTTGCTAGTTCTGGGTTAATGCACGAGTCAGGCATTTGCTAGTTCTTAGTCGTAAAACACGCTTCCCAAATCTTTTCCTCATGTTCAACTTTTTTTTATATTTACTCATGTGTTCATTGATCTAGCTGTGAGATCTGTGCTTTATTATATTTTCTCATGTGTTCATTGATCTAGCTGTGAGATCTGTGCTTTATTATTTACTCATGTGTTCATTGATCTAGCTGTGAGATCTGTGCTTTATTATTTACTCATGTGTTCATTGATCTAGCTGTGAACACTGTGCTTTATTATTTACTCATGTGTTCATTGATCTAGCTGTGATATCTGTGCTTTATTATTTACTCATGTTTTAATTGATCTAGCTGTAAACACTGCGCTTTATTATTTACTCATGTGTTCATTGATCTAGCTGTGAACACTGTGCTTTATTATTTACTCATGTGTTCATTGATCTAGCTGTGAGATCTGTGCTTTATTATTTACTCATGTGTTCATTGATCTAGCTGTGAACACTGTGCTTTATTATTTACTCATGTGTTCATTGATCTAGCTGTGAACACTGCTTTATTGTTTACCCATGTGTTCATTGATCTAGCTGTGAACACCGCGCTTTATTATTTACTCATGTGTTGATTGATCTAGCTGTGAGAACTGTGCTTTATTATTCACTCATGTGTTCATTGATCTAGCTGTGAACACTGTGCTTTATTATTTACTCATGTGTTCATTGATCTAGCTGTAAACACTGCTTTATTATTTACTCATGTGTTCATTGATCTAGCTGTGAGATCTGTGCTTTATTATTCACTCATGTG
>CM065714.1:151266158-151293658 GCA_033310375.1 Conus canariensis
CAGCACTGACCTGTCTGTGGCAGTGACACAGCAGGTAAAGGGGTCATCTGTCAGCACTGACCTGTCTGTTGTAAAGAGGTCATCTGTCATCACTGACCTGTCTGTGGCAGTGACACAGCAGGTAAAGGGGTCATCTGTCAGCACTGACCTGTCTGTGGCAGTGACACAGCAGGTAAAGGGGTCATCTGTCAGCACTGACCTGTCTGTGGCAGTGACACAGCAGGTAAAGGGGTCATCTGTCAGCACTGACCTGTCTGTTGTAAAGAGGTCATCTGTCAGCACTGACCTGTCTGTGGCAGTGACACAGCAGGTAAAGGGGTCATCTGTCAGCACTGACCTGTCTGTGGCAGTGACACAGCAGGTAAAGGGGTCATCTGTCAGCACTGACCTGTCTGTGGCAGTGACACAGCGACACGTCAAGAGGACAGACAGTGGTCATCACTGGACAGTTACAGAACAGCAGTCAGCTGATGGCAGAGCCATTCAGACGTATTACAAAGTCATCTAGAAACCAGACTGGCATTTGGGAGATCGCAGACCACAGCCATGGAATTTATCCTGAGTTTATGCTTTGATCGAGATGAGCACTGACATTGAGTGGACCCGTTCTGAATTTATCCTGAGTTTATCCTTTGATCGAGATGAGCACTGACATTGAGTGGACCCGTTCTCAAACCGGGGTCCATCTTTCACTTCAGCTTTGTTGAAACCGGCTCAGCAAAGTTGATGCATCAGGACTGTGATCATGTCGCGGAACGGAATATGGATCCGCTGTTTGATCTACATCAACACGGCGACTGATCCGATCCCACACTGACTGGGTTCATGTCAGGGCCACGTTGTGAATTACCACCGAATCGGATGAAATGAGTTCAACAGTTTCACGTCATGTTGGTGACAGACGGACAGACAGACAAACAAACCAAGGCGCAGATGGCAACAACACAGCTCGCTTGATGGATGCCCAAAAGAAAGAGAGACAAAGTTTTCGTTTCATGCCATTGTTTGTCACCTCCATCTTCCCTGTCAACCTTCGTCTTTTAATTTTCTTTGAGCACACCACGAAGGAACCCACGAGGAAGACAACAAATCCCTTTGATTGGTTGTGGCTCCGTACATTGTGATTGGTACACATTGCCGTCAGCCTTTTCCTTCTCGGAGACCTTAATATTCGACTAACTTTGTGGTTAAACTCCAAGACATCTCAGCATGTGTTAGTTTCTTGGTTTTGTTTCTGTTGGTTTTTCAGTGACCTCTGTCCCCCGTCGTCCTATTTCTTGCAGTGCAGTGTAGCCAAGTTCAGCTCGCTCTCTCTTATCACTGGATTGTCTACACAGGGGTGGATTAAGGTCTGGAGTACCTGGGATTAAGGAACTCTGCCAACCACGGCGCCCATACCACCCGCTTTCTCTATTCCTTCCCCTCCCCTCTCCACCACGTTATTCTCTTTCTTTCGACCTCAAATGGCTTTCCGAAAGCAAAACAACGACAGAAGTCAAAAAAGTACAAAACAAAACAAAGCAAAGCAAAACAACAACAACAAAAAGACGAAAACCAAACCAAACCACACCAAACCAAACACACACACACACACACACACACACACACACACACACACACACACACACACAACACACACACACACATACACGTACAACCGAACAGTTGAAAAAAAAACAAAAACGCAGCAACAGTTAGATGTCACCCAAGTAACATCAAATACAAAGGTACAGCATCTGCATCCCATTACAGGTAAGCAACATCGGACTCTTGAGTTAATGCTAATTCAACGTCACACATTATTCAACATTTCATCCAGCGAAGATTCAGATAAAGCAGGCAATTTTTTTTCAACTGCTTACATCTTAGAAGAATATGTATATTTGATATTTTCGCATCACAAATGCATTTCATGTCATCAGTCAATTTTGGTTTAAAATCATTAAGTTTAAGCCTGTGGATCACAGAGGTCATTGACCTCACGTGATATAACCCACTTCGAATTTTCAACACGTGGTGGCTGATTTCTAGTGTTGTACAAGTAACCAGAATTCTCCAGCTTCTTTCTGAACTGCTTCCAACACGCATTGTGTAATAATCTCTATCCCTCTAGAAGACACAGAGAAATATTTTAACTGCATGCATGATCAGCAAGTTTTACTCCATTTCTATCAACTTTTTCATGACAATGGATTCCGAAAGGTGAGTGAACCCAGCTGAATGTAATACTACTGCCTCTCAAAAGTAGGAGATGTATCAAGTAGTTGTGTCCCCTGGATGTGTGTTCGCCGTGGTCTATGCTTCTCAAGGTTTTTGCTTACTTAGGTATACGTTACCCAAATGTCTATGTTCACCCATGTCTCTGTTACCCCATACTCTGTTACCCATGTCTCTGTTACCCCATGTCTCTGTTACCCCATGCCTCTGTTACCCCATGCCTCTGTTACCCCGTGCCTCTGTTACCCCGTGTCTCTGTTACCCCATGTCTCTGTTACTCCCATGCCTTGTTACCCCATGCCTCTGTTACCCCTTGCCTCTGTTACCCCATGCCTCTGTTACCCCATGCCTCTGTTACCCCTATGCTTCTGTTACCCCTATGCTTCTGTTACCCCTTCTCTGTTACCCCATGCTCTGTTACCCCCATGCCTTGTACCCGTCCTGTTACCCCCGATGCCTCTGTTACCCCCATGCCTCTGTTACCCCCATGCCTCTGTTACGCATGCCTCTGTTACCCGTGTCTCTGTTACCCGTGCTCTGTGCCATGCCTCTGTTACCCCCATGCCTCTGTTACCCATGCCTCTGTTACCCCGTGTCTCTGTTACCCCGTGTCTTACTGTTTACCCCATGCCTCTGTTACCCCCATGCCTCTGTTACCCATGCCTCTGTTACCCCATGCCTCTGTTACCCCGTGTCTCTGTTACCCCATGCCTCTGTTACCCCCATGCCTCTGTTACCCCTGCCTCTGTTACCCCATGCCTCTGTTACCCCATGCCTCTGTTACCCCTATGCCTCTGTTACCCCTCCCCATGCCTCTGTTACCCCCATGCCTCTGTTACCCCATGCCTCTGTTACCCCATGCTTCTGTTACCCCATGCTTGTTACCCCCATGCCTCTGTTACCCCATGCCTCTGTTACCCCCATGCCTATGTTACCCCCATGCCTATGTTACCCCTATGCTTCTGTTACCCCCATGCCTATGTTACCCCCATGCTCTGTTACCCCCATGCCTATGTTACCCCCATGCCTGTTACCCCCATGCCTATGTTACCCCCATGCCTCTATTACCCCCATGCCTCTGTTACCCCCATGCCTCTGTTACCCCTGCCCCATGCCTCTGTTACCCCCATGCCTCTATTACCCCATGCTATGTTACCCCCATGCCTTGTTACCCCCATGCTTGTTACCCCATGCCTTGTTACCCCCATGCCTCTATTACCCCCATGCCTCTGTTACCCCATGCCTTTACCCCCATGCCTCTATTACCCCATGCCTCTGTTACCCCCATGCCTCTGTTACCCCCATGCCTATGTTACCCCCATGCCTATGTTCTCCCGGGTCCATGTTTCATCCTCCGCCCTCCTCCTCCACCACCCCTTCTCCCCTTCGCCATTGAAAATGGCGCGACCCCAAAATTGGCCATCTGACCCAACTCAAGTTAAAATTCGAGTGACTTAGAATTCGACAGTATGACTCAGATTGAGATTAAGAGTGGATTAGCCCGTAATGGGTCGTTGTGACCCATGTCAAGGGTGTAGCTCAAGTGACCCAATGTGGGTCTTAGTGAAGCCTAGTCAAAGGTGAGGTGATGGGTTACTTGATCCTTGTCTAGATATTGACCCAGAATGAGATATTGCGACCCCAAAAGAGATCAAACTCGAATGACACTAAATGTGTCACTGTGACTCAGATCAAGGTTAAATGTCGCATGATCCAGACTTGGTTTAGGGGATCCAGGCCTAGGTTAAAGGTCAAATGATTTAAAATGGGATGCTGTTATACGTAAGGTCGGGTGAACCAGAATGTGTTAAAGTGACCTAGAATGATGTTCCATGTGATCCAGAACGAGTTGCGGCTTGCCAGACCATTGAAGGTCAGATAAGTATGAGGGTTATGGCGACACAGAATATATCTCGGGCATCTAACTGCATTAGTGGGTTTACTTGTTGACATCATGATGGTTATGGGCAACAGAATATATTCCTTCCTGGCCATCTAACTTGCCATCTAGGTGTGGTGTGTTTTACTCTAGTTGACATCATGATGGGTTATGGCGACACAGAATATATTCCTTCCTGGCCATTTGACCTGCAATCGAGGTCTGCGTCACTGTGTTCTATTCTAGTTGACATCTAAATTGGTCTGAAACACTGCAGCCCTGATGTGGCCCTTTGCGGTCGGCTGGGCTATAAGCAACATTACCTGGTCTGGAACACTGTGACAAGTCAGCACTCATTTAACCTTTAACCTATATCAGGTGCTGATTTAGACGGTTGAATAGGATTCCAGACAGAATCTTTCCAGCAATGGAGAGTAGTGAGACGGTTGTCATATGCTTTCCGGTTCCCTTCCATACATTTGTAGAAGTTAATGACAGAAGCGTTTCTGAAATCTTGTGGAGGTTTCCCTCGGTCCCATGTGGATGTGAGTTTCCTGATCAATTGTGGGCCACCAGAGGCCTACATTTCTGCTGGGATGGAGTCAGCACCAGGTGCTTTACCACTGGGTATAAGCTTCACAGTTCATTTCTGCCGGGATTGAGTCAGCACCAGGTGCTTTACCACTAGACATAAGCTTCACAGTTTTCTCCGCTTCACTTTCGGTTGGCAGGTCACCAAAGTGCATTGAGACTGGCGCAGTCTTGTGATCGCTTCGTCATTCATTATTGATGGACGGTTGAGGACAGTATCGAACTGTTCAGCCCAGCACTCAGAATCTTTTCCTTGTCAGCAATCAGTCTATTCCCATCAGCACTAAGGAGAGGGGACGATCCTAACGTTGTGGGACCACAGATAGTCTTAAGCGCACTGTAGAAGTTCTTCATGTCAATGCAATCACCAAAGACTGGACCTCTTCAGCCTTCGCATTCAGCCATGCTTCCTGCATTTTTCGTTGCTCAGATTGTGCAGTATTTTTGGCAGCTTTGAATACACCTTGCTTGGAAATAGTGTTGGGACCGTTAAGGTGGGTTCTATGGAGCCTGTGTTTCCCATCGGCAATGATTGGATGCGATCATTATTTTCATGCTTTAGTGTGATGGGACCCACCAGTTTGTCTCAACATCATGGGAGCAGAGCCTCGAAGATTTCAATTTGCTGTCGATTTCCTCCACCAATCTCTGAAACATACACCAGAGGCGGGAGGGGGGTGGGTGGGATAAAGACCTGAAACATAAATCTGAAGGAAAGGGGGCGGGGGGAGATAGACCAGGGTTCCCCAAAATTTGCTTTCCATATAGACAGACGAGAACTTTCGCGGAAAACGCCAACAGCCCTATAGCCCCCTCTCTCTCTGTCTCTCTCTCACGTGTAGGTATGACAATCATTTTCCACTGTTCAAAGCAAGCACTGCATGATTTGCAAGCAGCACTGAGATTAAATAAAGAAAAGTATCCATTGACAGGCCGGCGGGGGGAGAACATTGGCCCAGCTGTTAGGACAGTCGTGTGTCTCCAGCCTCACTCCTTTCTTCGCGGCACGTAGGTGTCGGCTGGATCCAGGCCCCCCTTGTGTTGGGGACCCGGGCGATCCTGACCACGTGGGGGACAGAGCGGGGTGGCCCGGACTGAAAAGCTTGTCACCTGCACGCACCTGAAGCAGTTCACAGGTGCAAGGCAAGAGGTTTGGGAAAGGAACTTACCACATAGAGACTGGAGATTAGAGAGGAGGGACGGAGGAGTTGGGGGGGGGGGGGGGGGGAGAAGGTGGGACGGCTAGGGGCAATGCAGCTGCCTTCAAGTTTTCAGCGTCTCAGGAAGAGCCGGGGGGGGGGGGGGGGGGGGGGGGGAACGGCAGGATTGTGATGGTGGTGGTGGTGATGAGAATATATGGCTGTGGTGGAGATGGTTATCTGTGTGGCCGACAAGCTTCAGTGTACTTGACGACACTATCGGTGGTTCTCTAGGGAGAAGTGGGTCTTTGATGTTCTTCTCCTCTCTCTCTCCTCTCTCTCTCTCTCTCTCTCTCTCTCTCTATCTTGCGAAGCTTTCTCCTTTCCACAAAGCACGGAGGAAAGATCACCAACTGCCAAGGTGCAAATTGGTCTAATTGACCTCCGGACCTTTGGGTCAAATTATACCACGGTGTCTTTTCTCTACGGACTGACGAAGTTGCAAAGTTGTCAATTGGAACCCGACTAGAGTAGGCCCTGCCATGCTTACCCTGACCTCCTGCATCAGGTGGTTGTGCTGTAATCTTGTCTCAGCACACTGCTAGGTGTGCACTATGGGTGTTATCTTCCCTGAGAGAAAGACATCATCGTCATGACGTCACTCACCTCTTTCCTCTCTCAGCGCCTGGTTTGCTTCATCTAGCTGTTTGTTCTGAAGTGTTTTTCTTTTTGCTCAGAATTTCATCAGGATATTTCTTCATGTCATGGGTTCTTTAACCAGGCAGTCCTCTTCCGGGTGCTTTTACCTGAACAACTCTCTTCCCGTTACGACCTCCATTATCAGGACAGCTGTCTCTTTGCCTTTGACAGGTCTCTCCTTAGCATGGGTTCTTTTACCAGGACAACTCTCTCCATGTCGCATGTTCTTTCATGCTCCCCCAAGTGCACACAGCTGCTCCTAGGACCTGGAGAACACTGTGAGGATCCATTCCTCTTTTGATCCTGTACATCAGTAGCTTTGTTGTCACAGAAACGTCCTGTATTTATCACAAATAGTTGGTTGACTGCAGGACCTGGATCGATAAGACAACTTGCCTGGGGTATGGTAGCAGGTCCTTGAGGAAGAGGTGGATGAGGGCGCTTCGGTTTAAAACCTTCTTTGCTCAGAGGGACAAGTGGGAATGGGTGACAGTGGGCAGGGAGAAATGGGGAAGTGAGGAAGTGAGCACTGCCAAAAAGCTGAAAAGTGAATACTGCTTGAAGATGAAAAGTGTTCAGCAAGGATTGAGGGGGAAGGAAGGAGAGAGTTGGAAGGGATGAGGGGGGGGGGGTATAGAAGGAGGGTGGGGAAGAAGAGAGAAATGGGCCAAGAGCAGAAGGACTGGGGGGGGGGGGGGATAAAGTAAATAAAAATAGTAATAATAATGTTAAGAGACAAAATCAAGATAAGTAAGAACAAAGGGCTGTTATAGAGGAAAGTCAGTGTTTGGTATTGATTCCATTTGGGTGGATAGTGCCAAGTTTGTGAATAAGGAGGGACTCTTGTTCTTTACGTCTTATAGAGGAAGATGAATTTTGCCAGACTGCAGCAATCTGCATGTGGGAGAGGTTGTGTGGCCGGAAGAACAGAAATGGTTTGCAATTGGTGTATTGTAACCGAGACGGACTGCTCGTAGGTGTTCTGTGAAACGGTCGTTTAGGGTTCTGTAGGTTTCTCCAACATACAGGAGGCCACAGAAGGAGCAAGAAAGAATGTAAACTACATTGCGGGACTGACAAGTGAAAGGATTACGTATGGAAATTTTGCCTGAGGGGCCACAGATGGTTGTAGAAGAGTTTAGGTGAGGACAGGTTTTGCATTTGGGTTGCTTGCATGGAGAATTGCCAGGTGGTGAGACTGTGTTTGTGGACAATTTTGAATGCACAAGAAGATCTCTGAGGTTGGTGTCATCTTCCTCTATAAGACGTAAAGAACAAGAGTCCCTCCTTATTCACAAACTTGGCACTATCCACCCAAATGGAATCAATATCGAACACTGACTTTCCTCTATAACAGCCCTTTGTTCTTACTTATCTTGATTTTGTCTCTTAACATTATTATTACTATTTTTATTTACTTTATCCCCCCCCCCCCCCCAGTCCTTCTGCTCTTGGCCCATTTCTCTCTTCTTCCCCACCCTCCTTCTATACCCCCCCCCCCCTCATCCCTTCCAACTCTCTCCTTCCTTCCCCCTCAATCCTTGCTGAACACTTTTCATCTTCAAGCAGTATTCACTTTTCAGCTTTTTGGCAGTGCTCACTTCCTCACTTCCCCATTTCTCCCTGCCCACTGTCACCCATTCCCACTTGTCCCTCTGAGCAAAGAAGGTTTTAAACCGAAGCGCCCTCATCCACCTCTTCCTCAAGGACCTGCTACCATACCCCAGGCAAGTTGTCCTGTATTTATCAACTGAACTTTCTTTTTAAGTACACTTTTTGGGCCAGTAAGCAGTAAAGGAGAGAACTACAGAGTCATCAAGATGCTAACAGTGGAATCAAAGAAAGAAGACGATTTCTGACAGAAAGAAGTAATCAAGTCATTTAGAAGAAAAGAGGAAGATCTGTAACAAAAGACAAACAAACAAAACCCCATAAAACTGAGAAGCCCATGGTAAGGGAGCAGTGTTATAGCTGAACTCCCTCAACAGCAGAAACCCATGGTAGGGGAGCAGTGTTATAGCTGAACTCCCTCAACAGCAGAAGCCCATGGTAAGGGAGCAGCGTTATAGCTGAACTCCCTCAACAGCAGAAGCCCATGGTAAGGGAGCAGCGTTATAGCTGAACTCCCTCAACAGCAGAAACCCATGGTAAGGGAGCAGTGTTATAGCTGAACTCCCTCAACAGCAGAAATCCATGGTAGGGGAGCAGTGTTATAGCTGAACTCCCTCAACAGCAGAAGCCCATGGTAAGGGAGCAGTGTTATAGCTGAACTCCCTCAACAGCAGAAACCCATGGTAGTGGACCAGTGTTATCCCTCAACAGCAGACGCCCATGGTAGGGGGGCAGTGTTATAGCTGAACTGCCTCAACAGCAGAAGCCCATGGTAGGGGAGCAGTGTTATAGCTGAACTCCCTCAACAGCAGACGCCCATGGTAAGGGAGCAGTGTTATAGCTGAACTCCCTCAACAGCAGACGCCCATGGTAGGGGAGCAGTGTTATAGCTGAACTCCCTCAACAGCAGACGCCCATGGTAGGGGAGCAGTGTTATAGCTGAACTCCCTCAACAGCAGACGCCCATGGTAGGGGAGCAGTGTTATAGCTGAACTCCCTCAACAGCAGACGCCCATGGTAAGGGAGCAGTGTTATAGCTGAACTCCCTCAACAGCAGAAGCCCAAGGTAGGGGAGCAGTGTTATAGCTGAACTCGCTCAACAGCAGAAACCCATGGTAGGGGAGCAGTGTTATAGCTGAACTCCCTCAACAGCAGAAGCCCATGGTAGGGAAGCAGCGTTACAGCTGAACTCCCTCAACAGCAGAAGCCCATGGTAGGGGAGCAGCGTTACAGCTGAACTCCCTCAACAGCCAGTGTAAGTCTGTGAGTCTCATGAAATGTGGACATGGACGTCTCCATGAACCGACTGTTCAACGGGCATGGGTCTGCGAATCCCATCAAATTTGGATATGGATATGGATATATATTGTTGACCTTCCTCTTTAACAAGCGCCGGGGTGTGAGACCCTCACAATATAAAGCAAATGACAAATAACAAAGCATGATGGAGGTTTATTATTAAATACAGAAATGCCTGCCCAAAATTTGCTGTTGGTGTATTTCTCCTTAAAGGAAAAACTGGCGAATTCCACTCTGGAGCTTTCTACGTTTCTTTGCTCTCCACATTGTCTTTGTGATGATGGGTTATGGTTGTATCAACAGAACTGTTAGAGCAGGTACGTATAGGCACACTCACACACATACACATGGAAGTGCACACCGAGCATACACATATGCACACAGAGAAAAACTGTAGTGGTGACGCAGAACACTATAGCTAGGTATCCAAGGTCTGACAAGCACGCTGGTTAATGCCTAGGTCAGACATGTGTCAAGTCTTGTCCATGTGACCCTTTTCCCAATTTTATTGTACTCCCAGTTCTTATAGAACAGGGAGTACTTTAGAATGGGAACGAAGAAATGGTGTTGTGTGTGTGTGTGTGTGTGTGTGTGTGTGTGTGTGTGTGTGTGTGTCCGTCCGTGGTCAAAATGTGTTCCACTCGCTCCAGACGAAACTACTGGACCGATCTTTCTGAAAATCTGTAGGTGTGTTCATTATGGGTCATGGATGATGCCCGATGTTTTAGTTTACCGCTATAGCCGTTACTAATTGCTGTAACGGCCTATGACGGTTTTTCTTCTGTATGGAATATCTCAGAAAGTACTTGGCCGACCTTTGTAAAAATTAGCAGGTATGTTAATTATAGGTCACGGATGATGCCCGATGTTTTAGTTTACCCCGTTATAGCCGTTAACTAACGGCTGTAGCGGCCTGTAACGGTTTTTCTTCTTTGTGGAAAATCTCAGAATGTACTTGGCCGATCTTTGTGAAAATTAGCAGGTATGTTCATTATGGGTCACGGATGATGCCCGATGTTTTAGTTTACCCCGTTATAGCCGTTACTAACGGCTGTAACGGTTTTTCTTCTTTATGGAATATCTCAGAAAGTACTTGGCCGATCTTTGTGAAAATTAGCAGGTATGTTCATTATGGGTCACGAATAATGCCCGATGTTTTAGTTTACTGTTATAGCCGTTACTAACGGCCTGTAACGGGTTTTCTTCTTCATGGAATATCTCAGAAAGTACTTGGCCGATCTTTGTGAAAATTAGCAGGTATGTTCACTTTGGGTCACGGATGATGCCCGATGTTTTAGTTTACCGTTATAGCCGTTACAAACGGCTGTAACGGTTTTTCTTCTTTATGGAATGTCTCAGAAAGTACTTGGCCGATCTTTGTGAAAATTGGCAGGTATGTTCACTTTAGGTTACGGATGATGCCCGATGTTTTAGTTTACCGTTTCCATAACGGTTTTTCTTCTTTATGGAATATCTCAGAAAGTACTTGGCCGATATTTCTGAAAATTTGTAGGTATGTTCATTATGGGTGACGGATGATGCCCGACGTTTTAGTTTACCGTTGTAGCCGTTACTAAAGGTTGTAACGGCCCATAATGGTTTTTCTTTTTTATGAAATGTCTCAGAAAGTACTTGGAGATCTTTCTGAAAATTTGTAGGTATGGGTCAAGGATCATGCCCGACGTTTTAGTTTACCATTATGGCCGTTACTAACGGCTGTAACGACACATAACGGTTTTCCTTTTTTTATGGAATATCTTTATGAAAATTTGTAGGTATACTCATTATGGGTCACGGATGATGCCCGATGTTTTAGTTTACCGTTATAGCCGTTACTAACAGCTATAACGGCCCCTAACGGTTTTTCTTCTTCATGGAATATCTCAGAAAGTATAATATTAATAATAATAATGATTTCTTATATAATAATGATTTCTTATATAGCGCTTAATCAAACGAATTTCTCTAAGCGCTTTACAAAGTCATACTACATTCACCCTTCTCATATACAATAATACACCTTACACCCACTACAAATACAAATACTATTACTACAATAACTAACAAATCCTAATCCTACCAATGTGACATTCACTTATTCTTCAAATATCACTACAAAAACTTAATCCTATAACGTTCAATCATACAACAAATACATATAATAGAGAACATACACATACGCTACATTTGAAAAGGCCCAGACGGCTATGAGTTAGGTTGTACCCCCGCCCCCTCTCCCCACAGCATTGACTAATTATGAGAAAATAGATGGGTTTTAAGTTTAGACTTGAAAGAAGAGATAGAATCTGAATGTCTGAGACAGTCTGGCAGTCTGTTCCACGTCGCTGGAGCTTGAAAAGAGAAAGATCTTTCACCAGTAGTAGTCCTGAAGCGAGTCATTCGCAGAAGGCGGTCGTCAGCACAGGAGCGTAGTTGTCGAGAGGGGGTGTAGATTTTAAGGAGATCTGAGAGATAAGAAGGTCCATTTTCAAAGAGAGCAGAGAAAGTGAGAGTTGCGATTTTGTACGAGATACGGTTTGAGACAGATAGCCAGTGAAGAGAGTGGAGGAGAGGCGAAATGTGAGCATGTGGCCGGTATTTCTGAAAATTTGTAGGTATGTTCATTATGGGTCATGGATGATGCCCGATGTTTAAGTTTACCATTTTAGCCGTTACTAACGGCCCATAATGGTTTTCTTCTTGATGGAAAATCTCTGAAAGTTCTTGGCCGATGTTTCTGAAAATTTGTAAGTATGTTCATTATAGGTCACAGATGATGGCCGATGTTTACCAGAATAGCCATTACTAACGGTTACACCAGCCCAAGACGGTTTTTCATCTTTATGGAATATATCATGCATATTCAGGATAAACTGGGACTATGTTTATATGCTTTGCATCTTGTCTCTTTTCCTTTTGTATCATGTTTTCTTTCACTTGGCTGTAAATCATGTACACTAATGGTCTCAGTACTTTACAAGCATGATGAACCACTCCACAACTCATGATGAAACTGAAGAACAAACCATGACAACTTAACAGTTTATGAGTTGAGTGTAAAACCATACCCCCCCCCCCCCCCACCCCCCCCCCGAAAAAAAAAAAAAGAAGCAAAACTGGTTTTCACATTAATTGTGAATAAACTACACATTTCTGTCTGTTTTTGGTAACGTGGTTTATGCACTATGTTTTGTATACAATGGTGTACGAATACAGTGAATGGGTGCAGAAGTCTATCATTGATTTCTGATGCTGAACTTCCTGATTCCTTTCTGTCAAATGATGGTGAACGCTGTACTCTAGCCCTGGACTGACCACCATGTTTGGCTGGGCACTTCACAGCATGACTAGAAAGAAGCCTTCAATAACTTCACATCGTACTCTCTTTTTAAAAAAGACATCTTTTATTAAAACACAGCTGACAATAATGAACAAGAGACATGATCTCTAACGAATGAGCAAGATGAACAGAACGATAAACATCAGAAAAAAAACAACAACACAAAAACATGTCAGTAAGATTAACACAATTATAAACACCAGAAGACATATCAGTGAGATAAATAGAATTATAAACATCAGAAGAACAGATGTCAGTAAGGTAAACACAATTATAGACACCAGGATAAAACTTGTCAGTGAGTATCTCCCAATCAGCCCAGGGGTTCTACTATCACACAAACTGTGGTGAGATTTTGGGGGAAAGGAGTTGAGCGGAGGAGGGGTGGGGGAGATCAGTTCATAAGGAAAGCAAGAGGGACGGGAGAGCAGGAGATTCCAATTTTTCCTACAAAGAGGTATCAAGCTGTATTTGAATGGCAAAAATAACTTCACATGATGACTGGGCTGGGGGAGGGGGGGGGGGGGGGGGAGTGTTGACAGCATCTTCCGACAGTGAGCATAAACATATTGACTGACTGAAATTCAGTGCTTCCTGTGAATACTCACATCTCTTTCTTTCCTTTTTTTTTTCAAAGGGGGGGGGGGGAGAATGGGATGGCAAGAAAGAGAAGATGACAGCCAAAGGGGAGTTGGGCAAGAACATCCTAACCACCATTAGCCGTACATCTCTACCCAACACCTTAATATCTCCCCTACACCGCCCTGTTCTGGGCTGATCACCCGGGACCAGACCACTCCATGGCTGTCCATTCCATGCTACACCATTACCATCCATCTTGCTGCACTCTCCACATCCAACAAACTCACAGCTCCCTGTTCCCATTACTCAGGGCCAGTCACTGGATACCAGAACCCTCCATTGATATGTGGACATGGGGCCAATGAATGAATTGTGTGGTCTGTCCATCCCTCCATTGATGTGTGGACATGGGGCCAATGAATGAACTGTGTGGTTTGTCCATCCCTCCACTGATGTGTGAGCAATGAATGGACTGTGTGGTCTGTCCATCCCTCCATTGATGTGTGGATGTGGGAGCAATGAATGAACTGTGTGGTCTGTCCATCCCTCCACTGATGTGTGGATGTGGGGCCAATGAATGAACTGAGTGGTCTGTCCTTTATCCCTCCACTGATGTGTGGATGTGGGAGCAATAAATGAACTGTGTGGTTTGTCCTTTATCCCTCCACTGATGTGTGGATGTGGGAGCAATGAATGAATTGTGTGGTCTGTCCATCCCTCCATTGATGTGTGGACATGGGTCCAATGAATGAATTGTGTGGTCTGTCCATCCCTCCATTGATGTGTGGACATGGGTCCAATGAATGAATTGTGTGGTCTGTCCATCCCTCCATTGATGTGTGGACATGGGCCAATGAATGAATTGTGTGGTCTGTCCATCCCTCCACTGATGTGTGGACATGGGGCCAATGAATGAATTGTGTGGTCTGTCCATCCCTCCATTGATGTGTGGACGTGGGGCCAATGAATGAATTGTGTGGTCTGTCCATCCATCCATTGATGTGTGGACGTGGGGCCAATGAATGAATTGTGTGGTCTGTCCATCCCTCCATTGATGTGTGGACGTGGGGCCAATGAATGAATTGTGTGGTCTGTCCATCCCTCCATTGATGTGTGGATGTGGGGCCAATGAATGAATTGTGTGGTCTGTCCATCCCTCCATTGATGTGTGGACATGGGGCCAATGAATGAATTGTGTGGTCTGTCCATCCCTCCATTGATGTGTGGACATGGGGCCAATGAATGAATTGTGTGGTCTGTCCATCCCTCCATTGATGTGTGGACATGGGCCAATGAATGAATTGTGTGGTCTGTCCACCCCTCCATTGATGTGTGGACATGGGTCCAATGAATGAATTGTGTGGTCTGTCCATCCCTCCACTGATGTGTGGACATGGGTCCAATGAATGAATTGTGTGGTCTGTCCATCCCTCCATTGATGTGTGGACGTGGGTCCAATGAATGAATTGTGTGGTCTGTCCATCCCTCCATTGATGTGTGGATGTGGGTCCAATGAATGAATTGTGTGGTCTGTCCATCCCTCCATTGATGTGTGGATTGGGTCCAATGAATGAATTGTGTGGTCTGTCCATCCCTCCATTGATGTGTGGACATGGGTCCAATGAATGAATTGTGTGGTCTGTCCATCCCTCACATGATGTGTGGACATGGGTCCAATGAATGAATTGTGTGGTCTGTCCATCCCTCCATTGATGTGTGGACATGGGTCCAATGAATGAATTGTGTGGTCTTCCATCCCTCCATTGATGTGTGGACATGGGTCCAATGAATGAATTGTGTGGTCTATCCATCCCTCCACTGATGTGTGGACATGGGTCCAATGAATGAATTGTGTGGTCTATCCATCCCTCCACTGATGTGTGGACGTGGGTCCAATGAATGAATTGTGTGGTCTGTCCATCCCTCCATGATATGTGGACGTGGGCAACGAATGAATTGTGTGGTCTGTCCATCCCTCCATTGATGTGTGGACATGGGTCCAATGAATGAATTGTGTGGTCTGTCCATCCCTCCATTGATGTGTGGACATGGGTCCAATGAATGAATTGTGTGGTCTGTCCATCCCTCCACTGATGTGTGGATGTGGGTCCAATGAATGAATTGTGTGGTCTGTCCATCCCTCCACTGATGTGTGGATGTGGGATGGTCCAATGAATGAATTTGTGTGGTCTGTCCATCCCTCCACTGATGTGTGGACATGGGTCCAATGAATGAATTGTGTGGTCTGTCCATCCCTCCATTGATGTGTGGATGTGGGTCCAATGAATGAATTGTGTGGTCTGTCCATCCCTCCATTGATATGTGGATGTGGGAGCAATGAATGAATTGTGTGGTCTGTCCATCCCTCCATTGATGTGTGGACATGGGTCCAATGAATGAATTGTGTGGTCTGTCCATCCCTCCATTGATGTGTGGATGTGGGTCCAATGAATTCCCTGTGACACATTTCCCAGGCCTCCAAACATGTCCAGTGCTCTGTCCGTGTCACACCTCATCACTGACCTCAGGGCTGACACCAGTTCTCTTAGTGACAATGAACCTTTTTTTGTAGCTGTGTGGACACCAACATCAGGAACAAGGAACACTTCCTGCCTTAGAGGTGAAACATCACAGGATCATATTTACAGCAAGGTCATTTCTTTGGCAAGCAGTCCTCGAAGTGTTTTGTCTCACCACCATGATAAAACAACACAGAACCAGCACACATCATGTCACTACAGTCCCAAGCAAAATGTCATCTATCTATATACATGCACTTCTGATTCTAATAAAACTTTATATCCCTAAAATGTTCGTGGTCATTCATAATGACACACATTTCACTTTTGTTTATCAGCTGAATGTACTTTGGTTCCTTTATAGCTTATTCATTTACCTTTGTTTCCATGCTTAATTTCTAAGTCTCATTCATTTAGCTTTTCTGTCCAAGATTTCTTAGCCTAATTTCCCCTATTTCCCAGCTCTTTATATTTAGTTTTGTTTGCTATCTTGATTTCCCAGCTACATTCATGAATTTTGTTTTCCCAGTTTGATATCCAAGCTTTTACTTCTTTCCCAGCTGATTATTCCCAGATTTCTTAGCCTTCTTTCCCTGATTGATTTGGCAATATCATTTTGCTTTACTTCCCAGGTTGATTCATTCTCCCTTTCATTTCCAAGCTTGATTTCTGGGCTAGCTTTGGTTAGCTTCCTTTCCCACCACTAATTCCCTAGTTTTCCAATCACCAAACTTTGTTTTCCAGCTTATTTTCCCCAGCTTTATTTATTTAACTTTGTTTCCTAGCTTATTTCTTCAGTCTTTACCTTTCTTTATTTCAGCTTTGTTTCCCAGCTTTATTTGCTTAGCTTAGTTTCCCCGCTTTACTTACTTAGCTTTGTTTCCCTGCTTTATTAGTTAGTGTTGTTTCCTGCTTTATTTCTTTCATTTTTTTTTTCTTTCCAACTTGAGGTAAGAGATGAGTCGTCTCTGATGGCGCAAACAGCCGGCCACGTGCATTCACATGAATCCTGCTGTCAGAAAAACCATAAACGGCGGCAGCCTGGGGCCTGCTAATGCACCAGGTTGTCCACGTAAGGCGTCTGTGTCAGGTTGCCCATGGCTGCCATTGTTGGCTTCCCCTCCATCAGTTTTTTGGCCATCTGCAACATGCACGGTACAATCATTAGCTTCTTGATACAACAATTATTATTACAAGAATAATGATGATAATGAGGGATGTTTCTCATGCGTAATTTATAAGTAGCCCTAGGCATTTATAAGGTTCTAAGCAACACACACACACACAACACACACACACACACACACACCACACACACACACATGCACAGGGAAGCTGGCATACACACACACACACACACACACATAAGCACAGGGAAGCCAATGCATGCAAGCATGTGCATGCACGCACACACGCCCCCCCCCCCCCCCCACACACACACACACACACACACAAACACTGCGTATGCGTGCGCACACACACACACATGCACATACACACACCACTTACATAAAGAAAGAAGAAATAAGGCTATGGATCAGTAAAAGGTCACTCTAGATGACTCAAAGGAAGAAAGAAAACGAATGCTGCTGAGTGAGAACAGAACTTTGTTCCAAGCACAAGGCGCATGAAGACAAACAGAACAGTCTCTGAAGGTGTATGTATGAAAACCAGGGACATGATGGAGATTTGTTAAGAAAACCAGGACATGATGGAGATGGTATGAAAACCAGGGACATGGAGATGGTATGAAAACCAGGAACATGATGGAGATTGTAGGAAAACCAGGGACATGATGGAGATTGTTAAGAAAACCAGGGACATGATGGAGATGGTATGAAAACCAGGGACATGGAGATGTATGAAAACCAGGAACATGATGGAGATGGTATGATAACCAGGGACATGATGGAGATGGTATGATAACCAGGGACATGATGGAGATGGTATGAAAACCAGGGACATGATGGAGATGGTATGAAAACCAGGGACATGGAGATGGTATGAAAACCAGGGACATGATGGAGATGGTATGATGGAGATGGTATGAAAACCAGGGACATGATGGAGATGGTATGAAAACCAGGGACATGATGGAGATGGTATGATGGAGATGGTATGAAAACCAGGGACATGATGGAGATGGTATGAAAACCAGGGACATGATGGAGATGGTATGATGGAGATGGTATGAAAACCAGGGACATGATGGAGATGGTATGAAAACCAGGGACATGATGGAGATGGTATGATGGAGATGGTATGAAAACCAGGGACATGATGGAGATGGTATGAAAACCAGGGACATGATGGTGATGGTATGAAAACCAGGGACATGATGGAGATGGTATGATGGAGATGGTATGAAAACCTGGGACATGATGGAGATGGTACGATGGAGATGGTATGAAAACCAGGGACATGATGGAGATGGTCTGATGGAGATGGTATGAAAACCAGGGACATGATGGAGATGGTATGAAAACCAGGGACATGATGGAGATGGTATGAAAACCTGGGACATGATGGAGATGGCATGGAAACCAGGGTTCAGTGTGACCTAGACACTTACAGCAGCGATGCTGGAGATATTGATATCTCGTTTTCATGGCCTACTCATTCTACTATCACATGAGTTCAGTGTGACCTAGAGACTTACAGCAGCAATGTTGGAGGTGCTGCTTTCTCACTTTCATGGCCAGCTCATTCTACTGATACGGAAGCTCAGAGTGACCTAGGGACTTACAGCAGCGACGTCGGAGGTGTTGACGCTATCAACAAAGTTGAGAAGGTCAGTGGTGGCGAGGATTTCGTTGCTGCCCAGGGTCTGTTCCGCCAGGTCGTACAATACAGCACTGGCCCCCTCTCTGTACATGCCGATCTGTGCCTTCAGCTGTTTCCTGCCACACAAATACACACACACTGTACAATCTCTGTACATGCCGATCTGTGCCTTCAGCTGTTTCCTGTACAACACACATACACAGTGTACAATCTCTGTACATGCTGATCTGTGCCCTCAGCTGTTTCCTGTACAACAGACATACACACTGTACAATCTCTGTACATGACAATCTGTGCCTTCAGCTGTTTCCTGTACAGCAGACACACACTGCACAATCTCTGTACATGCTAATCTGTGCCTTCAACTGATGCCTGCCGTACACACATACACTGTACAATCTCTGTACATGACAATCTGTACCTTCAACTGTTTCCTGCCATACACACATATACACACACTGTACAATCTCTGTACATGCTGATCTGTGCCATCAACTGTTGCCTGTCATACACACATACACTGTACAATCTCTGTACATGCCGATCTGTGCCTTCAACTGTTTCCTGCCATACACACATATACACACACTGTACAATCTCTGTACATGCTGATCTGTGCCATCAACTGTTGCCTGTCATACACACATACACTGTACAATCTCTGTACATATCGATCTGTGCCTTCAACTGTTGCGTCATACAGACATACACTTTACAATCTCTGTACATGCTGATCCATGCCATCAACTGTTGCCTGTCATATACATACACACTGTACAATCTCTGTACATGCAAATCTGTGCCTTCAACTGTTGCGTCATACACACATACACTGTACAATCTCTGTACACATCAATCTGTGCCTTCAACTGTTGCGTCATACACACATACACTTTACAATCTCTGTACATGCTGATTTGTGCCTTCAGCTGTTGCCTGTCATATGCACACACACTGTACAACATGTACAGAGATTTTAAAGTGTATGTCTGTATGACGCAACAGCTGAAGGCACAGATCGATATGTACAGAGATTTGTGCCTTCAACTGTTGCCTGTCATATACACACACACTGTACAATCTCTGTACATGCCAATCTGTGCCTTCAACTGTTGCGTCATACACACATACACTTTACAATCTCTGTACATGCCAATCTGTGCCTTCAACTGTTGCCTGTCATACACACATACACTTTACAATCACTGTACATGCTGATCTGTGCCTTCAACTGTTGCCTGTCATATACACACACACTTTACAATCTCTGTACATGCCGATCTGTGCCTTCAACTGTTGCCTGTCATACACACATACACTTTACAATCTCTGTACATGCTGATCTGTGCCTTCAGCCGTTTCCTGCACCACACATATTGACTGTAGAATCTCTGAGCCTTCAGCTGTTTCCTGCACCACACATATTGACTGTAGAATCTGTGGGCACCACCTTCCGCTGTTTCCTGCAGCACACACATTCACTGTAGAATCTCTGGGCCTTCAGCCGTTTCCTGCACCACACATATTGACTGTAGAATCTCTGGGCCTTCAGCTCTTTCCTGCACCACACATATTGACTGTAGAATCTCTGGGCCTTCAGCCGTTTCCTGCACCACACATATTGACTGTAGAATCTCTGGGCCTTCAGCCGTTTCCTGCACCACACATACTGACTGTAGAATCTCTGGGCCTTCAGCCGTTTCCTGCACCACACACATTGACTGTAGAATCTCTGGGCCTTCAGCTGTTTCCTGCACCACACATATTGACTGTAGAATCTCTGGGCCTTCAGCCGTTTCCTGCACCACACACATTGACTGTAGAATCTCTGGGCACCACCTTCAGCTGTTTCCTGCACCACACACATTCACTGTAGACTCTCTGGGCACCAATGTTATGTGTTTACAACCAAGCCAACTGCAGGGGCATATCAGGGCTGTCACACCGTCAAAGTCATTTCCATGTATGTCTTTAAACAAAAAGAATGAAAACAGTAAATCATTTTCTTTCAAACATATCAAATAAACGCAGAAGAAAAAGAATTCACCGTCCTGCAAAATGAATGGAACAAACAAGTTATGTAACAAACACAATCATTTTATAATTTGTTTTAACAAGTTATGTAACAAACACATTTTATAATTTGTTTTAACAAGTTATGTAACAAACGAATTTTATAATTTGTTTTTTTCCATTCCTTTGGCAGCCCTGCGGTTCTAACTCTGCTCTTGTCTTTTAAAATTTTTGCATGCAGTTACCCCATTTTAAAACCATATGCAACACAATTTTAAAACTGAATTTCTTTCCAAGAAATCTATGATCCTATAGAAATATTTTTTTTCAGAATTGAAAAAATCACATCAGGTGGAATATCCCCGAACAAGGCTTTCATGGAGTCTACTGTCAAATGCTGATGTCGGATGTGATACTCGAACAGCTCAAGCTTCATGTCCAACAGACTTACCATGCATGTCTATGTTATATGTTGTGCACCTTTTACAGTCTATAGTTGCGCACCATAGGTGCAATGTGCTCTCCGAATTGAACATCTCTCAACAAGGCGTGCATAGAGACTGCTGTCAACTATTTCTGTTTTACCTCATGTAGATCCCAACACTCTTCAAGCTCATGTTTTACACAATGGCAGCAACATGCTTTCCAAAAACACACACTGCAGGCAGACCTGAAGTAGCTGAGTCAGCAGTCTCTTGTGTCATTTGTTTGTTCCTTCATTGGGGGGCCCAGTCATTCTGTTCCTACTTTTGTTTGTTCCTTCGTTGGGTGGCCCAGTCATTTCTGTTCCTACTTTTGTTTGTTCCTTCGTTGGGTGGCCCAGTCATTCTGTTCCTACTTTTGTTTGTTCCTTCGTTGGGTGGCCCAGTCATTCTGTTCCTACTTTTGTTTGTTCCTTCGTTGGGTGGCCCAGTCATTCTGTTCCTACTTTTGTTTGTTCCTTCGTTGGGTGGCCCAGTCATTCTGTTCCTACTTTTTGTTTGTTCCTTCGTTGGGTGGCCCAGTCATTCTGTTCCTATTTTTGTTTGTTCCTTCGTTGGGTGGCCCAGTCATTCTGTTCCTACTTTTGTTTGTTCCTTCGTTGGGTGGCCCAGTCATTCTGTTCCTACTTTTGTTGTTCCTTCGTTGGGTGGCCCAGTCATTCTGTTCCTACTTTTGTTTGTTCCTTCGTTGGGTGGCCCAGTCATTCTGTTCCTACTTTTGTTTGTTCCTTCATTGGGTGGCCCAGTCATTCTGTTCCTACTTTTGTTTGTTCCTTCGTTGGTGGTCCAGTCATTCTGTTCCTACTTTTGTTTCAACTTCCCCCTGCAGTCATCCCCCTTTGAAAACAACAGTCTGTTGTAAGGACAACACTCCAAAAATAACACAACTCACACACACACACACACACACACACACACACACATATACACACACACCCATAATAATAACAATAATAATCATAATAATAATAATAATAACAATAAAAATAATAATGATAATAACGATAATAACAATAATAATAAAATAATAATAATGATAAACAAAGCCTCACACACACAAATAATATAGTGGTAAGGCTGTCTTTCCTTCCCTTCAAATGATTCAGATGAGGAGCAGCTGTGAGAACCGTTTTCCTCAATCCATTCGTGATGAAAACATATTTCATGGTGTCTGTAGCCTGTTAGAGAAGGACTGGCATCTGTAGCCTGTTAGAGAAGGACTGGCATCTGTAGCCTTTTGGAGGATTGACATCTGTAGCCTGTTAGAGAAGGACTGGCATCTGTAGCCTGTTAGAGAAGGACTGGCATCTGTAGCCTGTTGGAGGATTGACATCTGTAGCCTGTTAGAGAAGGACTGGCATCAGTAGCCTGTTAGTCGAGGATTGACATCTGTAGCCTGTTAGAGAAGGACTGGCATCTGTAGCCTGTTGGAGAAGGACTGACATCTGTAGCCTGTTAGAGAAGGATTGACATCTGTAGCCTGTTAGATGAGGATTGACATCTGTAGCCTGTTAGAGAAGGACTGGCATCTGTAGCCTGTTGGAGAAGGACTGACATCTGTAGCCTGTTAGAGAAGGATTGACATCTGTAGCCTGTTAGACGAGGATTGACATCTGTAGCCTGTTAGAGAAGGACTGACATCTGTAGCCTGTTGGAGAAGGACTGACATCTGTAGCCTGTTAGAGAAGGATTGACATCTGTAGCCTGTTAGACGAGGATTGACATATGTAGCCTGTTAGACGAGGATTGACATCTGTAGCCTGTTGGACGAGGATTGACATCTGTAGCCTGTTAGACGAGGATTGACAGCTGTAGCCTGTTAGAGAAATGATTGACATCTGTAGCCTGTTAGACGAGGATTGACATCTGTAGCCTGTTAGAGAAATGATTGACATCTGTAGCCTGTTAGAGAAATGATTGACATCTGTAGCCTGTTAGAGGAGGATTGACATCTGTAGCCTGTTAGAGGACTGGCATCTGTAGCTTGTTAGACGAGGATTGGCATCTGTAGCCTGTTAGAGAAGGATTGACATCTGTAGCCTGTTAGAGGACTGGCATCTGTAGCCTGTTAGAGGAGGATTGGCATCTGTAGCCTGTTAGAGAAGGATTGACATCTGTAGCCTGTTAGAGAAGGATTGACATCTGTAGCCTGTTAGAGGAGGATTGACATCTGTAGCCTGTTAGAGGACTGGCATCTGTAGCTTGTTAGACGAGGATTGACATCTGTAGCCTGTTAGAGGATTGACATCGGTAGCCTGTTACAGGAGGATTGGCATCTGTAGCTTGTTACAGGAGGGTTGACGTCTATAGCCTGTTACAGGAGGATGGACATCTGTAGCCTGTTAGAGGATTGACATCGGTAGCCTGTTAGAGAACTGACATCTGTAGCCTGTTACAGGAGGACTGGCATCTGTAGCCTGTTACAGGAGGATTGGCATCTGTAGCCTGTTACAGGAGGATTGGCATCTGTAGCTTGTTAGAGGAGGATGGGCATTTATAGCCTGTTACATAAGGACTGGCATCTATAGCCTGTTACATAAGGACTGGCATTTATAGCCTGTTACATAAGGCCTGGCATCTATAGCCTGTTACATAAGGACTGGCATTTATAGCCTGTTACATAAGGACTGGCATCTATAGCCTGTTAAGGAGGATTGGCATCTGTAGCCTGCTACAGGAGGACTGGCATCTGTAGCCTGTCAGAGGAGGATTTAAGGCAAATGTTGCCATTTCACGAAAGAAATGGAAGGGCTATAAACCTTCTAAATGACATGAAACCTTGAGCACCTGTCAACCAGTTCCCTCCCTTTCCCAGTTCACTTTGAATTGCACACAGGTGGGTGTGTGTGTGTGGTGTGTGTGTGTGTGTGTGTGTGTGTGTGTGTGTGTGTGTGTGTGTGTGTTGAACAGGGGTTGGTTTATAAAAGAAAAGTAAACCTCATGATGGAAAAAAAAACAAAATATGTTCCAATGCATGCTGAATATCATGGTTCTAAGGTGTAACAAACTCCAAATAAAAAAAAAAAAAAGTTTTCCCCTGGACGAAAGCGACAAACACATTACAAGACAATACACAATGCATTTTGACCTCTTTCAAGACAATCAAAACCAAGAACAATCAATCACATATCTGCTGAAATTGGGTGCAAAATGGATGTGAAAAAATAACAGGGCCACATCCATTTCTCACCTCGGATTTTGTAAACACACTTGCCACACTTTTAACTCCCTGCAGTTCCTTCCCTTGAGTTTTGATCACCAGTAACTGAAGATTTTTTTTGTGGAAATAATCATTGGGAGGCCTGGGTTTAGGATTCCAGGGAACATCTTGAAGTGGGAGGCCTGTGTTTAGGATTCCAGGGAACATCTTTAAGACAGAGAATTACTGAACACAGTCAACATTTCTTCATACTGAACACATACATTAGGACTGGCAGCTGTTCCTGTGCACATGTGCAACAAAATGTCTTTGAAACAGCAATTCTTGAACAAGTACTTTAGGGTTGACTGCTATGCCCACGTACAATGGATAATGAAGATCCTTAAAACAGCAATTCCTGAACAATTATGTTATGTTCGGCAGCTATGCCCATGCACATGGGTAATGAACATCTTTAAAATGGGGCAATTCCTCCATAACTACATTAGGGCTGACAGCTATGCTCATGTACATGTGTAATGAACATCTATAAATTGGGGCAATTCCTCCATAACTACATTAGGGCTGGCAGCTATGCCCATGTACATGTGTAATGAACATCTTTCAAATGGGGCAATTCCTCCATAACTACATTAGGGCTGGCAGCTATGCCCTTGCACATGGGTAATGAACATCTTTAAAATGGGGCAATTCCTCCATAACTACATTAGGGCTGGCAGCTATGCCCATGTACATGTGTAATGAACATCTTTAAAATGGGGCAATTCCTCCATAACTACATTAGGGCTGGCAGCTATGCCCTTGCACATGGGTAATGAACATCTTTCAAATGGGGCAATTCCTCCATAACTACTTTAGGGCTGGCAGCTATGCCCTTGCACATGGGTAATGAACATCTTTCAAATGGGGCAATTCCTCCATAACTACTTTAGGGCTGGCAGCTATGCCCTTGCACATGGGTAATGAACATTTTTCAACCAAAGCAAATGTTGAATCTACGTCCATTCTGCACCCAATTTGAGAAGATACGTGATTGCTCGTTTTTTGTTGTTGTTTTTTTTCCCCAATATCCTGAATGTTGTTTGTCTTGCCTGAAGAAGACCAAAGAGGTTGAAATATGTTGTGTTTTGTGTTGTTATTTGTTTGTCCCTTTTGCCTGACAGAATTAACTATAATTTTTCTTTAAAATTTGTTTCAGTTTCTGCCTGCAGTCACCTCACTTTGAAACGATCTACATTAGAGTTGACAGCTATGCCTATGCACATGAGTAATGAACATCTTTAGAACAGAGAATTCCTGAACAGCTACATCACAAAGGGCAGCTATGACCCCGCACAATGGCAATGATGGCAATGATGCAGTACTGACTTGGCCCTGGCCACCTCCTTCTCCTCCATGCCTCCTCTGATGATGGCTTCAAACTTGCGGTAGGCTGCGTACAGCACCTGCAACATCACATCGCCACAGGTCCACTTACAGCTTGACCGCAGCTATTCTGGTGCTATGTTAAAGACTTCTGTTTCTATCCTGCTTGAGGAAATCACATTGTGCATGCCAAATATTCTGAACCATTGAGTCACACATACACACACACAAGCATCTGTGTGCTCGCACACTCACACATACATGCATGAGTGCATACACGTACACACATACACATGCATTCATGCACACACACACACACACACACACACACACACACACACACACACACACACACACACTCACTCACACACACACACACACAGAGTGACAGAGAAGGAAAGTAATGGAGAGATGGGTAACAATATGATGACTATCACATGATGGGGGAGGCAGGGGTTTTGAGGCGGACACACTGCCAGCCATGAAACTCCCCGACCTTCTGTCCTCAATCACACAACACACAGCCCACCTAGCTACAGTGTTTTAGCAGTCACCTGACCCCTAAAATAGAATTTTACAGGATCATCAATGAGTGTCGCTATGTTGCCCTTGAAATGCACTCAGCACATGCATTCTATTTTAAACTTGCCTCAGGGGAAAAGCTCTGTGCGCAGGGTTATCTTAGTGTGGCTATGTTCAGAAAGAAAAAGGCATTTCTCTCTTTTTTTACACTGACTGGGGAAACCCTGTCGATGATTTGTGGGTTCAGCAACAAACTTTGATTTGCTGTGGTCACAACAGAATTGTGAACTTTCAGATTTCAGTTTCAGAAGGTTGATTGACACCTGAAGCATTTTTATTGCCCAGTGCTGTGTGGAAGCAATGACCAAAGGTTGGATTTTCTTCCAGATGACTTCCAGTCTTTGTCCTGGATCCTGTCTTCACTGTAGCGACCAGTTCCTGCAGTTCTGCGTCCAAACAGGTCACGTCATCACTGACACACAAGCTGTACAGGTGTCAACTTTCCAGTAGATGTTGAAGTATTGTACTCTTCCTCACTGCCTCCCAACAGGTCACGTCACCACTGACACACAGGCTGTATAGGGACTGCTTTCCAATGGGTGTGGTGGTGTTGCAGTTCTGGCTGGTCTCCAGAGAGATGTAAAGATGCTGAACAAGTTTGTTATTCTCAGGGCTAATTACAAGAGAATACTGTTGCTGCACTGACATGGTTTAAACAAAAACATAAAGCAAAAGGACCACTGCATGTTTGTCTGTATCACTGCATGCAAGACAGCCAGCCAATGAAACAGAGAGAAGTCAGTGGACAGAATGATTCCCGATTTACAGTAACACTGAAAAGACGGCCTTTCCTCTCTTGCGCACCTTCAGCAGATAAGGACAAACCAAGAACCAGTGAAGACACATAGAGACAAAGAAAGAAAGCAGTATGCACAGTCCTTTACCTTCTCCATCTCTTTGGGTTGAGCAATGGCGTAAAAGCCAAACAGACCACTGTCTGTGTAGTTGGCATTGATACAAGTCACCTGAAACAAATACGAAAAAAGACAGTCAATTATTGTTAGTGAGTATATGTACTTACAACTTCATCACTGCATTATTTCAATACAAGGCTAGACACAGGATTCTCAATGGTTCTAGCTGTCAAGCAGTCATCAAGGCATGCCTAGCTCAAAATCATTCCATCAAGAACAGATAATGTAAAAATCAGGGACAAAACTGCAATTTTTTAAGAAGTTTCAGGAATCCGTTATATTCTTACCAATGTGGTGCGATGCAGATGTACATACATGTGTGTT
>CM065714.1:151298658-151316158 GCA_033310375.1 Conus canariensis
TCTGGTATAGGTGAAAAATGAATTTTTGCCAATCTATAAATCCTTATTGTCAAATTCAAGGAATCATGAATAATGTTGCCAAGTGATATACTGTTGCTTATGCTACTTTGCTACATTTTTTTTTTTCTGCAGCTAAATTTAAACTGTCAAAAAATGCTTGTGTTTTATATTTTGTCTGTGAGTATACCACCACAGAACAAATTTTGCTAGTTTGTTTTGTTTATAGAGTTTGTCAGTTTAGCTGGACACTGTTTCTATCTTTCGCTCTTACAACATGACACATAATTATTAAGGTTCAAGATCTCTTATCTTTATATCTTTCGCTTCTACAACATTACACATATTAAGGTTCAAGATCTCTTATTTTAATATCTTTTGCTCCTACAACATTACACATATTAAGGTTCAAGATCTCTTATCTTTATACCTTCACCTATATTTGATGACTAAGGACACCCATGGCTGCTTTACTTTGCCAGCCACATTCATTTATTTGTATAAACTATTGACCACAGTCCTCTGCACACACTTATTTTTAAGGGGAGCTAACAACTGCAAATAAATCAGTTAACATTACCAAAAAGAATTATTGGGGTTGGGAAGTTATTGGTTGGAGTAGGAAAGAATGACTTGCCCTTTCCCAGTAGTTCAGTCTGTCACTGTGGTGTGCTTGGGTACAAATGGACGACAGACAGACAAGAACAGACAACTATTTTTTTCACTACAGAAAACTAGACTAAAATATAACTGTGGTGTGTGATACATGTTGTGCTTGGAAGATAATAAAATGTTTCAGGCAAATATCCACTACACTTTTCACTCTATTAAAATCAAGACTAGATAAACAACGCAACTGCATCTTTTTCTATATTCCTTAATTTCAATGACAGGTAAGCGTCCACCATCACAGCTTCTCTGATGAATCAAAGTTGACAGACTAAAGAGCTATCATCAAGCCTACAATTAACACTAATGGATGACTTAAACTTCTTTAGTTTTGATGTCTACCCAAAATTCTGCCTACATCCAATGTACTTGGGCTTGTCATGAGAGATGTTGGCAATCTACCCAAACAGTGCCTACCTCCACAGTACTTGGCCTTGTCGTGGGCAATGTTGACAATCTACCCAAACAGTGCCTACCTCCATAGTACTTGGCCTTGTCATGGACAATGTTGGCAATCTATCCAAACAGTGCCTACCTCCATAGTACTTGGCCTTGTCGTGGGCAATGTTGACAATCTACCCAAACAGTGCCTACCTCCATAGTACTTGGCCTTGTCGTAGGCAATGTTGACAATCTACCCAAACAGTGCCTACCTCCATAGTACTTGGCCTTGTCGTGGGCAATGTTGGCGGCAGAGAAGGGGTGGAACTTGTCAGCGCAGGCCACCATCTCGTCGTGGTTCACCCCCACTCCCACCAGAGCCAGGCGTCCTGTGGAGTAGTAACCCTTCATGAAGTGCAGCAGCTGCTCTGGGGTGAATTTGCCCACCATGTGATCTTGGGCGTAGAGCGAGCGACCCAGAGTCTCCCTGAAGGCGGCTTGGTGCAGGAGGTCATACACCACTGATTCAGACAGCAAGGAAATCATCATCTTTTATTACACAGGACAGCTTGAGAGGTAATCAGGTAGATCTGCAGGTCATACTGACAGAAAGAGCTAAGAAATCTTTCACTGCACTGGATACTTTGAGAGAGAATAGGATAGAAAAAAATGCAGGCAGACAGGCAGACTGATAGGGAAGGAGGAAGATAGTTGAAAGACAAGCCGACAAGCTGGTTCACTATTTCATCTTTTGGTTGTCTGGCCGGCCGACTGGTTGGCTACTTAGCTGACTGGCATTGTGGTGACTTTTTCACCCACTAGCATTTGAATGGTTACATCCCACAGCCATAGGGGCCATTATGGTTACTTTTTCACCCACTAGCACTAGAATGGTGAAATCCCACAGCCATAGGGGCCATTATGGTGACTTTTTCACCCACTAGCATTTGAATGGTGAAATCCCACAGCCATAGGGGCCGTGAACTCGGAGACTCATCAAGTTGTGGGCAATGCATCCTAGAGGATGATGCCCATTCCTCTCCTTCCACTACCTCAGCCTTCCCTGATCTGAAGCAGGTACCCATGTACAGCTGGATGGACAGAGGGGGTTTTAAAGCCACAAAAGTACAGCCAGGCAAGTTGTCTGAACTCACCACAGACAGCTCCACAGCTAAATCCTCTTACCATTGGAACAGGCCCCTCTTCCACGCCCTATCAACATGACATTCATTGACTCGCCTTTCTTAAAACAGAGGCCAAACTTGCAAACAAGAATGGCTCAAATAACAAAACATACAACAACAAAAAAGCCAAAAATTTCAACACTATGACTGCCAACATTAGACCTGTCTGGGACTAAAACAATGAAATGGAGTCTAACTCATCAATCAACACTCAGCAAGGCATTGTGAAACCTCTGATCTCCACACACACACACACACACACACACACACACACACACACACATATACACATGCAACTTTTATGCACAAAAAAGAGGGAACTGTAGTCTGTGATTAATAATACAGCGACTATACATTCTTAGCTTCAACAATCAATTATGGATCAGTGGTAATACATCATTATGTTCCTTCTAGACAGTTGCATTCTTCTACCGACAACACTGTTCAAAATCCCTCGATTTTAAACTAAAACCTATGGCAATCGTTCTTTTTCTTTTCAGGTCTGGTTTCTTGGAATAAGCTCCCAATATCTTTGCGTAGTTCAAACTCTCTGCCTTCCTTCAAGGCATCTCCTAAAACAACCCTCTTCACCTATCAATAGCAGTTCTTTCTTCCCCTTCCCTAGCGGGGGGGGGGTCAATATGCACCCTTATTTGTAGATGCATGGTACTTATTGCATTATTCATCTTCTTATTGGTTTCATTTATGTTTTCTTTAACCTTTTATGTATTTGTAAGTGCTTAGGGCTTATGATGTAAGATTAAATCCCATAAATAACAATAATTATTATTATTATCATTATCATTCAAATTCCTATCTTCAGTTCTTTTTCCCCGAATGTCATCTGCATGAATGATGTTGAAAATATGAGTTCTTCAGGTAGGTTTTTCACGCAAAATCAAACAGTGTTTAACCAAATTTCTGAGCGTCATTTTTCTTACCTAGCCATATGCTGACAGTTTATTTCCTAAACAAACCGTTAAGAAAGTACAAGTGACAAAATAATAATAATACACCTTTCCTGCCCCACCACTTACTTCCCCCTCCTTTCTCCAGCTCTGGTTGTACAGGCTAACTGTTTTACAAACTGAATATCCCACTTTCTTCGAAATGTGTAAGAGGGCTGCATTGTATGGGGCACTATTTTCGCAAAGCTTTTTTAACAGTAGTTCAATATTTCAGTAATGATGCAGTGATGATGGACAGTCCTAACAGCAGAGGAACCACTCAAAGGCACTGGCTGTGTATTGATGTAGACAACAGTACTCTGGTATTTTGGTGTCATGATGTTGTGATGATGATCAGCTCTAAAGACACTGGGACAACTCAAAGGCACTGGGCTCTGTGTGGAGCTGGATGACAGGACTCTGATATTTTGATGTCAGGGCTGTGACTAACATTTCTCAACTCACCAAATGCACACACAAAAATTGTGTTATATGAATTAGAGTTATAGTTTCAATTGCCCAGGTGAACACATGTAAATTTCCTCCGTTTCAGTTTCATCAAGGAGGCGTCACTGCGTGCGGACTAGTCCATATACGCTACACCACATCCACTAAGTTTTGAGACCACACTACGCATGATTTGAAGCTGATGGATAAATGAATTAACAACAAAGATGAGACAAGTGAAGAAGAGGGTCTCGTGGCTACGACTCAGCGGATGTCTGACCTACGCATTAGCCCAACGCTCTGGTCAGACCTTGAGTGCCTACCTACCGTTTTTTTTTTTTTTTTTTTGAGGATGTACACGTGTGTGTATGATGTGTGGGCAGGGGCCCATGTGTGTGCGTGGGCGCGCGCGCGCGCGCCGTGTGTGTGTGTGTGTGTGTGTGTGTGTGTGTGTGTGTATGTGAGCGCGCGCAGGCATGTGTGCGCATTTGTTTGTGTGTGTGTGTGTGTGTGTGTGTGTGTGTGTGTGTGTGTGTGTGTGTGTGTGTGTGTGTGGGCACGTGTGTGTGTGTGGTGTGTGTGTGTGTGTGTGTGTGTGTGTGTGTGTGTGTGTGTGTGTGTATGTGTGTGTGTGTGTGTGTTGTGTGTGTGTGCGTGTGTGTGTGCGTATGTCTGTGTCTGTGCACACTTGGTGTGTGTGTGTTGTGGTGTGTGTTGTGTGTGTGTGTGGTGTGTGTGTGTGGCGCGTGTGCAGAAGTGCGTGTGTGTGTGTGTGTGTGTGTGTGTGTGTGTGTGTGTGTGTGTGTGTGTGTGTAATTTGTGGGTTTGTGTGATCACACGTATCTGCATATAGGCAATTTCCTCCAGTGGTAGCAACACAGTACACAGACTCTGCCGTGTATTACACAGCAAACACACATCTGCTAGAGAAGCCAACTGATGAGAGAGCAATAGAAACATTCAGGCATCATCCTTCATCACCAAACACTATGCCTGCACCATCAGTTACATGTCTGCCTTAGTTTCCCTTTGCAAACACCTGTTTTACCAGCAAGACTATTCACATTTTTTTTAGCAACAGATCAGCCCCCCCCCCCCCCCCCCCCCCCCCACCCCCTCAAATGAAAAGATCCGACTATTCCAACTTTCTGGTGAAGAGCCCTGCTGACTCTCTGGCTTTATGTCAGCACTGTGGTGCTGATGGGTGATGATGAACAGGGGGGACCACTCACAGACATTGGGCTGTGTGTGGAGTTTGGCCAGGTCCAGGTGAAGGTGATGTGTCAGGTCAGACATCTCCCAGGGCTTGAAGGCCGGCGCTGTGGTCACCTGCATCAGGATCTGGGTCACCAGCTCTCTGACACACAGACAGACAGACAAACACGCACATGTGTACACACACACACACACACACACACACACACACACATAGTGAGTTACGCAAACAATGAAGGATACATTTTTAACATGCAATCTTTTGAAAAAAAATGTGCATTGTACACCCATACCTGAAAACTGAAGGCACAAGGGCTTTAATCTTTTATTGTTTACATTCCCCTACACCCTCATCCCCACCTCTCTCTCATGTTCATTGTTTGGTCACTCATCCCCACCTCTCTCTCATGTTCATTGTTTGGTCACTCATCCCCACCTCTCTCTCATGTTCATTGTTTGGTCACTCATCCCCACCTCTCTCTCATGTTCATTGTTTGGTCACTCATCCCCACCTCTCTCTCATGTTCATTGTTTGGTCACTCATCCCACCTCTCTCTCATGTTCTGTTTGGTCACTCATCCCCACCTCTCTCTCATGTTCATTGTTTGGTCACTCATCCCACCTCTCTCTCATGTTCATTGTTTGGTCACTCATCCCCACTCTCTCTCATGTTCATTGTTTGGTCACTCATCCCCACCTCTCTCTCTCATGTTCATTGTTTGGTCACTCATCCCCACCTCTCTCTCATGTTCATTGTTTGGTCACTCATCCCCACCTCTCTCTCATGTTCATTGTTTGGTCACTCATCCCACTCTCTCTCATGTTCATTGTTTGGTCAATCAGTGGGAGGTTGCATTTCTTGACAGATAAAAAAAATGTTCCTCTGCACATTTCTAAGTTGCTGTCAGCACATGTGTGACTGATAATGGTTTTGTTATTAAACTGTACAGCTGAAACATTTTGATTTTTGGCACATGTTGACCGCCCTTTCATCCTTAAATGGATCTTCAAACGGAGGATAGAAGATTTCCTACTATATTTAATACTCTTTACATACTGATTTTAGTGTTGAAGCAACTTTTTGATCTCCCTTGTCTTCTTTAATTGATCCTCAAACAAAGGATCAAGGATTTCCTACTACATTTAATACTTTTTACCTACTGATTTTAGTTTTTCAGCAACTTTTTGACCTCTCTTGTATTCTCAGAAGGATCCTTAAGCATAGGCTCAAAAACTTCCTCCTACATTCAATACCTTTTACATAATGACTTTAGTTTTTCAGCAGCTTATTTCCTTCGAGCATTTTCTTCCTGTTTTAATGTTCTATCCTTCACTGGCTGCTTCAGGGGTGCCTTTGGATTATGTTTTTCAATCTACTGCAGTGAGAATGCCATGGAATGATCGACTGTGGTATACCTCCATTTGATGCCATGGGAGCACTACACCATGAGCTGTGTCTCACTGATGAAAGGTCTCTCAGCAAGTGATATGAACAGTTCTTTTTTCAACACAGACTCCAACAGTTCCCATATACTGTGACTATCGTCACTCTGTCAGAACTGTAATTATATGTCAACCTGGGTTTTTTCAGCTCTGTATGTCAGGCTAGAATTTGACATGAAACCTTTTTTTATTTTACCAGAGAACAAGAAGACAAAATAAAATTGCCAAAATCACTCCTAAGAAGGAATATATATGTCATTCTTGCCTTCAAGGTGAAGATAACGTTATCAGACGAAATGAAACAAATCACACACGGACAATACTTACAAATGATCACGTAGGCAGTCCACCTTGTAGAACATGTATTCCCGAGTAGAGGAACATCTGTAATATTACACAGTGTCCATCACATCTTTCACTCTAAGTATTTTGTAATGCTCATGTATACTAGAGACTAGGACAGGCCTCTGGGTAATTGGGGGCAGCAACGTATAGAGGAACAGACACAAGACACATTCACAGACTTAACGTGGGCTGGGGTGGGGGGGAACGTACAGAGAGGAACAGACAGAAAGATGTCCACATATAATTAGTGCTGGAAAGCACAGTACTGAGGAACAGACGGACAGACATTCAGATGGTTCATGGGAAAGGAGTAAAGAACTGAGAAACAGACAAAAAGAAGTTCAGTGGTTAAGGGAGAGGGGTGGATGGGTGGGGGGGGGGGGGGGGGGAATAGAAGGGGGGGGGGGAAGAGAGGAAACAAGCAGAAAGACATCCAGAGAGTTAGAATGGGGAAGCAAAACACTAAGTGAAACAAACAAACAAACATTCAGAGGGTTAGTGTGAGAGACAAAGGTACAAACAGGAACAGACAAAAAAGACATTCAAAAGGCTACTATAAGAGAGAAAGACACAGAGAGAAACAAACAGAAAAACACATTCAGCAGTTTAGTGTGAAAGAGCAATGTCTAGAGAGGAAAAGACAGAAAGATAGTCAGAGGATTAACTTGAGGAAGCAAGTTACATACAGGAACAGCATGGTATGCATTCACAGATAATTACCAGTGTATATGACCATCTCAGTTTACAAAAATATTGGCAACCTGCACTGTGTACTGATTTAAGTATCGTTTGACCTGATTTGGTGATGGGAAAGTGGACTACAGCACTTGCCATTTTTGATTTTTTTATGGATTGCTATGACCAGCTTCAGAGTTTGTGCTTACTCCATTTACCTTTGTAGAATTTGCCCTACTGGTTTTAACAAATTACTAGCACTATCACTGAACATAAAAAATTAAAAGACCCAGAGGAAGGCAGACAGACATTCAGAGGATTGGTGACTGAGGGGAGGTATTTTGGGGAAGGCAGTGTGTGTGTGGGAGGGGGGGGGAAGCAAAGAGAGGGACAGGCAGAAAAGGAATTCAGGAAAGTGAACAATCAGTTCTTGCTGTTCTAATTACACTGACTACAGCAATGTGGAAGTTCACATCATGAGATAATAACAGACAGATCTATGATGTTCTTGTTTTGCTTGTCAGATTCTTTTTACCTTCAATAACTGTGAACGCACCTGCTATACTAACAAAAAGGAAATAAAATGAAACATATGATGCAAACTAGCACAATGCATGCTACTCACGTGAATTCTGCCCCAGCTTGCTCAAGAGTCCTAGTGATGTTGAAGAATGTAGACTGTTTTGTGCTCTGAAACAAATTAAAAGAATTATGGAGAGTGGACAAGTAGGTACTGCAATAGAGTGGGTGTTTTTTTTTTTCAATACCGATAAACTTTGCCTGTTTTATATTACCATACAATCATATTCAATATATGGTATTTTATTCTGCATATGTAATATTCAAGAGTATAGCACTACGTTTTATATATCAGCACGCACACACACCACACACACACACACACACACACACACACACACACACACACACACACACACTGTGGTACAGTAGAATCTGGTTATAAGAAAGTTGAGGGGGAATTTTTTTTTTGTTTCTTATAACCGAGTTTTCTTACAGCTGAGGTTTCTTATAATCGAGAGTTCTAAAAAGATTTTTAGAGTGTTTCTAATATCCAAATTTTTGTTTGTTTTTGCTTTGGTTCTCTTTTTCTCTGCATGTTTCTGTAATTGTTAGTGTGTGTGTACGTCAGTGTTAGAGAGAGAGCGAGAGAGAGAGAGAGAGAGAGAGAGAGAGAGAGAGAGAGAGAGAAAGAGAGAGACAGACAGGCAGACAGAGAATTGAGACACACATATACACAGAGATCCGGAGAGAGACAGAGAGACAAAAAGAGTCACGCAGAGAGAAGAGAGAAGAGAGAGAGAGAAGAGAGAGAGAGAGAGAGAGAGAGAGAGAGAGAGAGAGAGAAGGCTCCTTGGTTTGATTTCGCAAGTAAACTTTGGCCTGTGACATAAAACGTCTAGTTTTTTCTTATCACTTTCTCTCTCTCTCTCTCTCGCTCTCTCTCCTCACACACACACACACACACATACACAAACGCATAAACACGATAGACGAGTAAAAATGCGACAAGGGAGAGCATAGATTTATTCTTGGAGCCATTGGCCGTCATGACATAGAGAAAGAGGGATCAACATTTTCGTGTGTGTATGATGTGGTGTGGAGAGGGCAAGAGAGAGAGAGAGTGGAGAGAGAGAGAGAGAGAGAGAGAGAGAGAAGATTTTTAGAACGCAACGGTGAATACTCAAAGTCAACATAATCGTAAGGAAATTTCCCAATATTAACAAATGCACCTATGAACGAATAAATCACTTATCATTCTCAGACGAGTCCTCAGTCCAAAAGTGTTTTAAACATAAACCAGTCCTCAGTCCAAAAGGTGTTTTAAACATAAACCATAACATGAATGTTAATTTGAGCAATTCCTGCTCTGTAGAGTACATAACATAAAAAGCATCAGCTGGTCTTTCAGAAATGTTTGGTCTGCCTCTTTCTTTCACACCTTTGTCAGGCCACTAAGCAACTCGAACCACACGCTCAAAGTGTTGACAGAGATTCTGAAGGTACACCTTTTCCTGACAAACGGATGTTCCAGGTAACTGAAACAACGGTTGGTATGGAAGCCACGCCCTGTAGGTCTCCGTGCAAGCTGTGTATACTACAACAGGTGTTTGGAGCAGGGTTGCCACTGCATTAACTGCCACATCCGATCCCCAGGAACGAGGCTGTAGAATGTTTCCAGAGAGGTACTGACCTAGGTCTTGCCCAACATAAGCAGTGAAGGTTTCATGATTGCGACACATGAAGTCAACAATTACATCTCTTTAGCTGTTCATGAAAATCCTGTGTGCCACACACCTCATAGCTTGGAGCCATGTAAAGGCAGTGTCCATCACCCACAATTGCGTTGACTTCAACGGGTATTCCCAGCTCTCTTCTGACCAGTCTTTCAGGCAGATCGAGAGGTTTTGGGAGACCCAGTCTCTCAGACTGCCGTTGTCGCCAAGAAGCATTGGTTGGTTCGAAACTTTGCGGGGGTGCGGATTGAAACCCCATGAAGTCCACGTCTGGCTCTGGATTTTTTTCTCTCTTTGTCATTATGTGCTTCTGTCTCCCTTTGCCTCCATCCTTTCTCTCGTTTTTTCTTCCCTTCATCTCTCTTCTCGTTGCCTCTAACTCTTTTCTCCCTTCTTTCCATCTTCTGCTTGTTTTTCCTCCCCATTTCTCTTTCCCCCTTCTCCTCCATCTCTCTTTCATTCTTCCCCTTTTCTTTTCCTCCTCTGTCTCTCCCGCTTTTCTTCCTCCATCTCCTTTCTTTTCTATTTCTCCCTTTTCTTTTCTCTATCCTCCTGTCTCTTACTCACGTCTTTTCTTTTCTCTATCATGTCTCCTGTTCTTTTCTCTATCATCGTCTCCTGTTCTTTTCTCTATCATTGTCTCCTGTTCTTTTCTCTATCATCTCTCCTTTGTTCTTTTCTCTATCATCATCTCCTGTTCTTTTCTCTATCATCGTCTCCTGTTTCTCATCTCTTCTTTTCTTACCTCTATCCTCTTCTCTTTGTTTTTCATTCTTTCCTCCATCCTCTGCTCTTGTCTCCCCTTTCTTTTCCCCGTCTCCTCCTCTTGTCTGCCCTTTGCTTTCTCCATTTTGTTCTCCTGCATCCCCTTTCTTCAATTCTTCCTCATCTTTTGTCCTCCCTTTCCACTGTCTACTTTCTGCTCTGGTCTCCTCTTTTTCTACTCTCAGGTGTGCTGCTTTTCAAGAAGAAATTATCGATTCTAGTTTGAGTTTTAGCACTTGCTACATGCTTTTCCAAATGATATTTGAACGCTTCAAATGATTTCATGACTGCTTCATTGCAGTCTGAGTGCAAACAGTAAGTTTGTAATTTTGTAATACATTCCAAAGCAGTTTTGCTTGAAACTCTTTTTTCTTGTTCTCCACAGTTGTCAGCTTCATCTGAGGTGTCTGTGCTGAACGTTTCTGGGGCATTTGATGTTGATGCAGCTGGCACAGTCGTGGCGCAGGATGCTGACCCCATTGTTGCAACACTGTCATCAACAGTGAAGTACTCTTCTGGTGGAATGTTGTATTCTTCAAATAGCCTCTTCAGAATGGGTTCCTGTGTCTCATGGTGACTATGGTCATGTTCTGCGCAAGCTTCTGTGTCTTTGCCATGCCTGAACCCGCTTTGAGAAAGCAGTTGATGACTGTGATTGGGGTCACCTCATCCCATGCCTGCTGCAGGGTACATACTGCATCCAAGAGGCTGAACTGGTAGTCTTTTATTGTGCCTCCAGTGTTGATGTGAGCAACCAGCTTGAGAACCTTTCTCGTTCTGTATTTCACTTTCAAGTTCTGTATGACACCAGCGTCACATGATTGCAGCTTGGAAGTTGCACTGGGTGGAGGAAATAAGACCTCTGTTGCTCTTAACCCTGTGGGAATTTTGTGTGACGCACAATTGTCCAGAACTAGGAGAACTTTCCAATTCTGTCTTTGCATGATTCTGTCAAAGGAGAGCAGCCACGTTTGGAAAATTTCCCCAGTCATCCAAGCCTTGCCGTGGTTTCCAAGCCATGGTTTCATGAACTTGCCGACTGTCAGAAGGGGTAATTTTTCACTACCGTCCATATTACAACAAAGCATGACAGTAATTCTGTCCTTTGACTTTTTTCCGCCGAGACACTGATATCCCTTGAACGAAAATGTTTTGTCGGGGAGGAGCCTCCAAAACAGCGCTGTTTCGTCGAGATTGAACACATCCTTAGGCTCGAAGTTCTTCAGCATTGGTCTGAGAACATCCTCCATCCACTTGTCCGTAAAGACTTCATCCACAGCTCATCTTTCGCCGTTCACTGGGCTGAAGACGATATCATGTCTTTTCTTCCAACGGTGTAGCCAACCATCACTACATTTCCATTCTTGTAGTCCAAGAGTTGCTGACAACTCCTCTGCTTTGACTTTGAGGACAGGACCACTGACTGGGATGTGTTCCGACCTACACATACATGTAGAAATAAAAAGAGATTAAGTAATTTGATCAAAATGTCCAATGATGCTTTTCAAAGGGCAGCTTTAACCCCGCCATCAGTTACAGTGTAAACTATCCTTCGTGTGTGTGTGTGTGTGTGTGTGTGTGTGTGTGTGTGTGTGTGTGTGTGTGTGTGTGTGTGTGTGTGGCATGCCAGGACATGCTACCGCCGCCACTTCCAGAAACTAGACCAGTTCCATCTCCGTTGCTTTCGCAGACTCCTGGACATACACTGAGAAGACCGTGTCACGAACCAGGAAGTCCTCCGACGTGCTGATCTGCCCGGTATCGAGGCCCTGATCATGCAATCACAGTTAAGATGGTCAGGCCACGTGATGAGAATGGAAGACAGCCATCTTCCAAAGCAGCTCTTCTGCTCCGAACTGGCCAATGGCACAAGAAGACAGGGAGGCCAGACAACCGCTACAAAGACTCACTCAAGCAATCCTTGCATGCGTGTAACATCAGTCATTGGCTGGGAAGGTAACTGCTGTCAACCGCACTGCCTGGAGACAGGCAACAACCAAAGAGGTCAAGGCCTTCGAGAAGCGACGCCAGGAGCAACTTGATGCCAAACGTCAGGCCAGGAAGGACAGAAGAGTCAACCCAGCAGCTGCCGTAGCCTGCCCTGTGTTTGGACGGATCTGCGCATCGGAGTTCGGGTTGCGGCCTCACCAAAGGCGCCACTGACATCATCGTCGCTTTGCGACGGACATCCATGATGGTGTGTGTGTGTGTGTGTGTGTGTGTGTGTGTGTGCTCACAAATAAGCGAGTACATGTATATATTCTTAATGTTAACAAGAATGCATATAAATATGTTACCATATGTTGTATCTGGGGATTGCATCAGAGACAATACTATATCACACACTGCAAAAGATTTATTTCATGCCTTGTGTAGAGAATTGTCTTGAAATACAGGTAGGAACTGTTTTATTATTTGTCATCGGAACAGAACATAGTAGCTTGAAAGTTTGAAAAGAGAGAGAGAGAGAGAGAGAGAGAGAGAGAGAGAGAGAGAGAGGGAGAGAGAGAGAGAGAGTGTGTGTGTGTGGGTACACGCGCACGCGCACCCACACAAGTATTTACGAGCAGTATTTAACAGCGCTCAGCGATATTCTGAATTGGAGTTAACAGGTACTCATAAGTTGTAGGCTATTACATATTGATGCTCGTCAAATGTGAAATGAACGAATGAATACGAACATAGCACGTGATTCCTTGATTATTTATCAAGCTTCTCACATATGTGCACATGCACGAGAAACAAAGACAGAGGGGTGGTGGGGGGGGGGGGGGAGGGAGTGATGGAGAGAGGGGGAGAAAGAGTGTGTGTGAGAGAGAGAGAGAGAGAAAGAGAGAGAGATAGAGAGGGGGGAGAGGGGATGAGAGGGGAGAGAGAGAGGGAGAAGAGAGAGAGAGAGAGAGAGAGAGGAGAGAGAGAGAGAGAGAGAGAGAGAGGGAGAGATGGCAGGGGGGTGGAGATAGTAACATAACATACCTCGCTTGGACAAACCATTGCAGAAGTTGATTGTCAATGTCCTCATGTTTCGCCTTCCTATTCTTTTGCTGTAGCTGTGGGTCAGCTGTACTGCCTAAGAAACTGATTTTTGTATTTGTGCCTTTGTTTTACAGTGTTGCACAGAGTAGCAAGAGGAATCTGAAATTCTCCAGCAATCAACGTCTTTTTCTTTTTCGGGTTTCTCTCCACAGCATCCAAAATTTCGATTTTTCATTTCAGCGAAATTGCTTTTCTTTTGTCTTTGTCAGCCATCTTCACTTTACATTGTACAAAACCTTGCTCTGCATTGAACATGCACCGGTGTGAAGACAGAAACAGGGGTGGGGGTGGGGGGGAGTTCAAACACCTCGCGTAATCAGGCGCCTGCGTTTTGTCTAGCTTACATCCGGATATCCCATCTCTTAGGCGACATCAAAGGGCCCACATCCTGCCCTGCCAATTCCTGTGACCTGCATCGTGGAATTGTTGGGTTTTTATATATACAGTATATATATGTATGTGTAGGCCCACCGAGAAAATCTTTCGGCAGCCGAGACTTTCTTACATCCGAGGTAAAGTTTCGCCAGGGTCAGCTAAACCTGTTTCTTACAAGCGAGTTTTCTTACAACCAAGTTTCTTACATCCGAGTTATTTTAAGTAATGTTAAAGAATCCTCTCAGCAGGGGAAAACCATTTGATTTCTTATAGCCGAGCTTTCTTATAACCGAGTTTCTTATAACCGGATTCTACTGTACTTTATTCTGCATATGTAATATTCAAGAGTATAGCATTACGTTTTATATATCAGCACACACACACACACACACACACACACACACACACACACACACACACACACACACACACACACACGCGCGCGCACACACACACACACATGTATATACAAATACACAAATGAAAACAAACACTTCCCTGACCATTTGTGGATGCCATATTCAGCAAAACAAAAAACAACTAAGAACATAGCTTAACCCCTTCACTGCCACAGTATAATAGCACATTTGAATGGCTGTGTGCCAACGGTAAAATTTTGCTTTTTTGGGTAGGTTCAGTAAAATGGTTACTGCTCACTTATTTCTTGACAAATCTTTCAGATTTGTGGCATGTTTTGTTGTTATGCATTGCTCTATAATGTCCTGTCAAAATGACTTGATTATGTTGATAATTAGTGCAGCAAAAAGTGACATAATTATAAAAATTTTACCAAAAATAACAGTTTTCGAGTATACACAAACACATTGTGCCAAATGAAATGAGTCAAAACACTGAAAAAGTGGTGTGACTAATTATTCAACATCAGAACTAACACATGACAGTCATATAAATCCCAGGGAATATTGTTCTTGATGATAATCTGCTCATAATTGGGGGTACTATCTTTTAGGTAAAAAGGGGCATAATCATGCTTTTCACGGTATGTTCACTAGTAACATGTACATTACTCATCCATTTATTGAGTTATTTGTTAGATCTATGTTTTGTGAATTACTTCTTTATACCCTTGTCTACAATTTCACATCATTCTAATTTGATTTTTGGTGATGATAATGGTTCACACTAGTAACATGTGATAAAACAGTTTTTGTTTTGTTTTCAATTTGATAGTTTTAGAAGAATTCTGCATATAAAAGCCAACTAAACACAGCAGCAATACCTTTTGGTGTTTGCTCAACAACATTACAAACACCTGGGATTCATATTGTTGTCAGTAAATGTCCCTCTGTGTAACAATCTGTATGTTACTAGGGGTACCCCAATTCTACTAGAAAGGGGCATAATTTTACTTTTGGGGGTAGGTTCAGTACCTCAATAACTGCTTATTCATTTGTTGATATATGACTTAGAATGTCTGGCTTCTCTTTCTCTATATCCCAAGCTATGATGTTATATAACAATAATCTAATTTTGTTGGCCATTAGGGGATGGACTGGGATATATATATTGGTGGTTTTACAAAAAGAACAGTTTTCAAGTATACAAAAACAAACTGCATCATATAAAATCAGTGAAAACAATGAAAAAGTGGTGTGACTAATTATTCAACATCAGAACTAACACATGACAGTCATATAAATCCCAAGGAATGTTGTTCTTGGTGATAATCTGCTCATAATTGGGGGTACTATCTTTTAGGTAAAAAGGGGCATAATCATGCTTTCCACGGTATGATCACTAACATGTACATTACTCATCCATTTATTGAGTTATTTGTTAGATGTTTTGTGAACTACTTCCTTATACCCTTGTTTACAATTTGACATCATTCTAATTTAATTTTTTGGTGATGATAATGGTTCACACTAGTAACATATGATAAAACAGTTTTTGTTTTGTTTTCAATTTGAGAGTTTCAGAAGAATTCAGCTCATAAAAGCACACTAAACACAGCAAAAATACCTTTTGGTGTTTGCTCAATAACATTACAAACACCTGGGATTCATATTGTTGTCAATAAATGTCCCCCTGTGTAACAATCTGTATGTTACTTGGGTACCCCAATTCTACTAGAAAGGGGCATAATTTTACTATTTGGGGTAGGTTCAATACCTCAATCACTGTGTATCTATTGTTGACATATGCCTTAGATTTTATGGCTTCTCTTTCCTTTTACCCCAAGCTATGATGCTATATAATATAATATAATCTAGTTTTGTTGGCCATTAGGGATGGACAGGGATGTATCAATGGTGGTTTTACAAAAAAAGAACAGTTTCTGCACACATACACATCTTACATTACATAAAACCTGTAAAACAGTGACAAAAACTTCTTCTAGTGTTTACTCAGCATCACTGTAAGTATACAGTGTGGTCCTAATTGTTATAGTATAATACTTATCGGTAAATCTTCAAAATGACAACCATGGAAAAAAAAGTCTGAAGGAAACAATAAACAATTGTCTGTTGAAAAGAAAAAAAGGAAAACACACACACATTCCATGCATTTGTTATTACACAAAACACTGTAGGAACTGTGTTAGTTTTTTACATAAATACTTACATTACTGCCAGGCTGTTCTATGTAGGAATCCATCACTTGCCGTACGAAGTCTTGGACATAATCCTCAGGTTGTCCGCATTCCCTGCTTCATAATTTTAGGGGATGGTGCTCTTTTTTTATGTCTGTCCATATCATGGTTCAAAGAAACACACACTGAGATTCACCACTTGGTCTTCTTTCACTGATGGCACTCAGTCTGGTCACAGCATTGACAAAATCATGAACACACGCACACTTGAGAAAACACTAACTGCCTGGAACTTTTCATGCAGATGATCCAGAATCAGTTGGATCTTGTAGAGCCAGTCGTACCCTGGATCACCTTCGACCGGCAAGGCTGCATTAGTGTTGAAATGCAGAAACTGAAGAAGAATCTGAAATACAGAATAAAAATTTCAAGATAAGTAAGCAGACCCACAATTGGACACACACACACACACACACCACACACACACACACACACAACACACACACACACACATACACACACCACACACACAGTAAGCAGACTCACAATTGGGCACACACACACACACACACACACACACACACACACACACACACACACACACACACGCACACACATACACACACACACACACACACTCAATTTACCACACACACACACACACACACACACACACACAGAGTAAGCAGTCCCACAATTGGGCACACACACACACACACAATTTACCCCCCCCCCCCCCCCACACACACACACGCATACACACACAGCCTACACACACACACATGTACACATATGCACAAACACACACCAGCAGTATCACACACACATGAATGTAAAAACACCACAATGGCACAAAAAAAAAAAAAAAGCTGTTGTGGATGAGTGCTTCTGTGCTTTACAAAATGAACAAACTTATCTGGAAAACTTGCTATACAGAAATAAACAATGCTTAGGCACACACGCGCGCACACAGATGCACACACACACACACACACACACACACACACACGCACACACGCACACACACACACACACAGAGTCCCACCTATCCATACAGTCATTATTTCCCATAAGTATGTGATTTCAGTAGGAAATATGGCAAAGAAGAGAAATACAGAAAATAAATAGTGGAGGAATGAAGAATCAAGTAGTAACAAAGAAAAAAGGAAAAAAAAAAGAAAAAAATAGAGCTACTTGCCTGAATCCGGTTTC
>CM065714.1:151318658-151346158 GCA_033310375.1 Conus canariensis
GTCACCCTTGCTCGCGGCGTTGTATTCATTGCTGTCATGTGCAACTAACAATGAAGCCACATCATCACCAGCACATATCTCCGATAAAAGTGAATGGTGCTGATTCCCATCCGTCTCCTCCTCATCGCTGGTATCAGGATCCGATCCTCAAAGGTCTTTTCCATGACTTTCTGTATCATTTTGATCGTCATCTAAAACATCAAGCGCAGTGTAACGCTTGAAAATGGGAGGCGTCGACGAAGTGCTAGGGTGAGCTGCCATCTTGAATATGCTTATCAGCTGTAACCTCCCAACTCGCAATTTGCATAACATGTGGTCAGCTGGCTGCTTGCGTGAAGGGAAAGGGGCCGTTCCTCGACACCAGTAGAAGAGTTGAGAACATTTTAGCTTTCTGTTACGAAGTTACGGCGAGACACTCTCGTCCGGGGCGTAGCACTTTTCGGTTTTCTGGACGAGCGTTACTCGTCCCAGGCAGGGAACAGGTTAATGAACAAGACAGCTGGTTTCCATCAACAAAGATCAGATTTGAACACAGTTTGAGCTTAATGAAAAAGACAAGTGGGTTTTGTTAACCAGTGAGAATTTAGAACACAACTCAATGAACAATTTGGGTGCTATGCTTCATCACGATTCTGGACAACTCTGTGGCTGAAACACCATTGAACTGATTTGACATCTCAGTCCGCTTGCAGACAGAAGACTGCACAACAGAACCTGCTCTCCCTTCAACTTGACAGAAGACTGCACTATAGAACCTGCTCTCCCTTCAACTTGACAGAACACTGCACTATAGAACCTGCCTTCCCTTCAACTTGGCAGAAGACTGCACTATAGAATCTGCCCTCCCATCAACTTGACAGAAGACTGCACTATAGAACCTGCTCTCCCTTCAACTTGACAGAAGACTGCACTATTCTGAACCTACCCCCCCCCCCCCCCCCCTTCAACTTGGCAGAAGACTGCACTATTGAACCTGCTCTCCCTTCAACTTGACAGAAGACTGCACTAGTGAACCTGCCCTCCCTTCAACTTGACAGAAGACTGCACTAGTGAACCTGCCCTCCCTTCAACTTGACAGAACACTGCACAAGTGAACCTGCCCTCCCTTCAACTTGACAGAAGACTGCACTATAGAACCTGCTCTCCCTTCAACTTGACAGAACACTGCACTATAGAACCTGCTCTCCCTTCAACTTGACAGAACACTGCACTATAGAACCTGCCCTCCCTTCAACTTGACAGAAGATTGTACTATAGAACCTGCTCTCCCTTCAACTTGACAGAAGACTGCACTATAGAACCTGCTCTCCCTTCAACTTGACAGAAGACTACACTATTGAACCTGCCCTCCCTTCAACTTGACAGAAGACTGCACTAGTGAACCTGCCCTCCCTTCAACTTGACAGAAGACTGCACTAGTGAACCTGCCCTCCCTTCAACTTGACAGAAGACTGCACTATAGAACCTGCTCTCCCTTAAACTTGACAGAAGACTGCACTATTGAACCTGCCCTCCCTCAACTTGTCAGAAACATGCACTATAGAACCTGCCCTCCCTTCAACTTGACTGAACACTGCACTATAGAACCTGCTCTCCCTTCAACTTGACAGAAGCCTGCACTATAGAACCTGCCTTCCCTTCAACTTGAAAGAAGATTGCACTATAGAACCTGCTCTCCCTTCAACTTGACAGAAGACTGCACCAATGAACCTTCCCTCCCTTCAACTTGACAGAAGACTGCACGATTGAACCTGCTCTCCCTTCAACTTGACAGAAGACTGCACCAATGAACCTACTCTGCCTTCAACTTGACAGAAGACTGCACTATAGAACCTGCCCTCCCTTCAACTTGACAGAAGACTGCACTATTGAACCTGCCCCCCCCCCCCCCCCCCTTCAACTTGACAGAAGACTGCACTATAGAACCTGCCCTCCCTTCAACTTGACAGAAGACTGCACTATTGAACCTGCCCTCCCTTCAACTTGACAGAAGACTGCACTATAGAACCTGCCCTCCCTTCAACTTGACAGAACACTGCACTATAGAACCTGCCCTCCCTTCAACTTGACAGAACACTGCACTATAGAACCTGCCCTCCCTTCAACTTGACAGAAGACAGCACTAGTGAACCTGCCCTCCCTTCAACTTGACAGAACACTGCACTATAGAACCTGCCCTCCCTTCAACTTGACAGAAGATTGTACTATAGAACCTGCTCTCCCTTCAACTTGACAGAAGACTGCACCATAGAACCTGCTCTCCCTTCAACTTGACAGAAGACTGCACTATTGAACCTGCCCTCCCTTCAACTTGACAGAAGACTGCACTATAACACCTGTCCTCCCTTCAACTTGACAGAAGACTGCACTAGTGAACCTGCTCTCCCTTCAACTTGACAGAAGACTGCACTAGTGAACCTACTCTCCCTTCAACTTGACAGAAGACTGCACTAGTGAACCTGCCCTCCCTTCAACTTGACAGAAGACTGCACTAGTGAACCTGCCCTCCCTTCAACTTGACAGAAGACTGCACTATAGAACCTGCTCTCCCTTAAACTTGACAGAAGACTGCACTATTGAACCTGCCCTCCCTTCAACTTGTCAGAAACATGCACTATAGAACCTGCCCTCCCTTCAACTTGACTGAACACTGCACTATAGAACCTGCTCTCCCTTCAACTTGACAGAAGCCTGCACTATAGAACCTGCCTTCCCTTCAACTTGAAAGAAGATTGCACTATAGAACCTGCTCTCCCTTCAACTTGACAGAAGACTGCACCACTGAACCTTCCCTCCCTTCAACTTGACAGAAGACTGCACTATAGAACCTGCTCTCCCTTCAACTTGACAGAAGTCTGCACTACTGAACCTGCCCTCCCTTCAACTTGACAGAAGACTGCACTATAGAACCTGCCCTTCCTTCAACTTGACAGAAGACTACACTATAGAACCTGCTCTCCCTTCAACTTGACAGAAGACTGCACTATAGAACCTGCCCTCCCTTCAACTTGACAGAAGACGGCACTAGTGAACCTGCCCTCCCTTCAACTCCAGTAGCAGTGTGTGACGCTACCAAAAAGCAAGAAGTTGGCTTCGAAATTATGGGTGAAATTTGGATTTTGGAAAGAAGGTCAGTGACATTACAGTCCGTTATTAACATGACCAGCACAGACATAAGATGCACATAAACTACAATCCCTACAAGATTTTGTACAATATTTAGCATGATTTTGAAGTAAAAGCTTTCCTTGGTTATCATTTGTTTTTAATCATAAAAGACCTCATTTTTAAAAGCTTAGCTTCAGATCATTTGACATGTTAAAAGATGCAGATATGCTGCATAAATTAAAGTTAGAGGGTCAAATGTGTTTATTCCATTCCTTTGACAATGTTGTTTCCCAAATTCTGTTCTCTTTCTGAAGCTGTAAGTTTAAAATCATGCCAGGGTAAATAAGCATGTACAAGTGCAAAAGAGAACAGAACACAATTACAAAAATACTATCAAGTTTGACACAAATAATTATTATTGGGACAAAAATCAAATCTTTGGCCACAAAGTGCCGGGACATAAATCAAAGCTTTGGCTTACAAGTCCAGAGGCTAGTCGTAAGCAGTGTGTGACCCCAAGATTGTCCCCATCTTCGAAACGCGATCCTGCGTTGGCCACCAGTGCTACTCGCGACACTGGAGAGTAGTTCTCTATGGTTGCCACGGCCAGTCCATTGGGCAGCCTTGTCAACTGAAATAATGTGCAGTATAAACACATACACAGACATTATAAGTAAAATTAAACTAGTGCATCTAATATTTACTATGCTGAATGTCATGAATAAATCCTATTAATTCTTTTTCTTTTTTCTTTAAAGGCACACAATAACAAATAGAAATTGAAGTGGTGGTACCATAACTCCAAGGTCACTCAACAGAACACGCAGTTGACAAGCTTCTGTATGTCCTCTGCTCCCTTCTCCTCATCCACCCCTTAAGTGTCCCACCCACTCCTCTTTCTGCCCACCCACTTTCCTTCTCATCCACCCATTCCCAGATCTGTGCACTCAGAATATGCTGATGGGCATGTCTCATAAGAGTGCAGAGAACTTTCCTGAAAACAGGCAAATTATGTAACTTCTTCGCTCTAGACTGGTTCCTGAACAATTTCTGTAACTTCTTCGCTCTAGACTGGTTCCTGAAGAGTTTCTTAATTTTAAGCTCAAGTTCTCACACTGTAACATTACTTTTATAGCTTTTCAGTACTCTGAGAATAAAGTTCTGCTAAAGTATGACAATTATGAAACAGAAAGCATTGTGAAAATGTAAACTGGGAACAAAAACAGAAAACCAGAAACCTGGGTGCAGCCTGACTGAAAATACACCACACATTGTTGCTATGGATACATTCTGTTTATTGGTGTGTATTAGGTATACTGCTGTCATTAAATGCACAAAATACACCACAGTGTACCTTGGATTCACAGACATGTATCAGCTGTCCTTCAATCTCTTCTACAGCAATGCACACACTTCAGACAGAAGTTAATAATAAAACACAATGCACAGAATGAACCCCGAATGAGGCCATGTTTTCCTTTAAGAAGAAATAAAAACAGGAAAACAAACAGCAAAAGAGAGAGACTAGTGCGGAAGGTAAACACATGCAGTGTCCAACAGTGTTACCTTGGGAGGTTGCTGAGGTGAAGGCCGACTGGTCTCTTGCTGTCTGGCAGCCGCTGAGTACAACCGGCCCTGCATTATGCAATGAGAGTTCAGGAGGCAATCCGCAAAGTCACAAAGCAATGACATGCAGTGCAAACACATTTCCACTGTCCTACTTCCACACACACACACACACACACACACACACGCACACACACCTTCACACACACACACACACACACACACACACACACACACACACACACACATGCACACACACCAAACACACACACACACACACACACACACACACACACACACACACCATATTGCAGAGTCAGTCAGCAGAAAGCTCATAATAAAGTGACTTCACTGTATCCAGACTCATCACACAATGTTCACAGAGATTCAAGAGACTTGCCGCCACAGATTTATCACAAAACACTTGAAAAATAACAGACTGGTATAATGGTGGTAATCAATAAACAAGTTTCATACAGACTTGGAGAAACAAAATTCCCAACCTTTTCCCAACCTTTCCCAGCCACAGCACCGGTTTTCCCAACCATGTTACATCTCATACACATATATTAACTGCAGGTAAATTTTCATTTTCTATACACTAGCTTGAATTAAAAGAAATGAAGAAAGTAGAGCAAACTGTCAGTCTGTGATTTTCGGACAATTAGAATTTATCTGTTTGTGCCTTTGTTGTTTGGATTTCTATCTCTTTGGTTTTGAAGATGCTTGTTTGAATTTTTGAAGCTGCTTGTTCAATTTTTCCAAACCTTCCCAACCCACAGACACCAAATGCCATTTTTCCCAAACATTCACAACTGGGAAAAGGACCATCCGTTTTTCCCAAACCTTCCCAACTATTCCCAACCTGTGGGAACCCTGATAAATTATACAGAAAAAAGATTATATTTCCACATCCTGACACAGGTGTTAGGTTTACCAAGCACAGTTTCCAGTCCCTTAACCCAGACAGCATCACAGCTGTGCCTAAGGACCTTGGCCTTCCCACTCTTCTTCAAAAAGGTTAAAGATCCCATAGCCTCTAAAGAGGTAAAAGATCCCATAGCCTGATGGCCAAAGGAGCAGTGAACTGTCACAAGTTTACCGTGTCTAGGTTATGGCACGATGGAGGGTGGAGCCCATCCCTCTCCTTCTGCGGCATTGAACCTTCCCTGAACTAAATCAAATATCCATTTACTGATGGACGGACAGAGAGGGTTTCCAAGCTGAAAGAATCAGACCCATTTGTGGGTCAAACTTATGACCGTCGACCCCAATGGCAAATGCTTTAATCATCTGGCTATGGTAAAGACTTGCAAACAACATTGCCTCATAAGGACTCCACAAATGTGGCAAATGTGTGAAACCGCTGAAGGGCAGGAGACTGATAACACACATAAAAGAGGACCAGTGACAAGGTAGCTCATACGTAATCCATCACTTTGCAAAAAACAAATCGCACTTATCAGAATCAACATCACTAAAACCAAAGAGTTACAAAGAAAACATTTCTCTAGGACCATCTGGGAACAGAACAGAAGTACTGAAGTGGCAACTTTGTGTCCGCTGGGTCAGTGATAATTCAACTATCTCCAAAACCAAACCACAGGGCAGCATTAAACAGCACTTCCTGTCCACCCTACCCCCTTTCCCTACCCTACCTTCCCCCAACCATCAACTACCTGCCTCCCCTCCCCCCTCCCTTCGTCCCAAAAAGTGTACAACTGGAGTTACAGAATTAGGATGTGGCATCTGATCTGGGCTGCTGCATCGACCACGGCTGATCAGGTCACCTTAGTTTTTTTTTTTTTTTCTTTGTTTGTTTGTTTCGTTTGTTTTTCTTTTATTTTCTGTGTGCTCTTACCATTTTTCCTCAATGTTATGCTACAGCGTGGCCTTGTGATTACCACGATCGCGATCATGACCGCTGGAAAATTCTACTGTTCCATAGGCGTGTTTAATTTACATACATGGCTGCTACAGTAGCGACAATAGTTACCAGCAATTATTGTCTTCAGTCTTTAATTGTCTTTTTTTTTTTAACTATGATTATCTCTCTTCAATCAAGATACTTTATCATGCCTTCTTTCTGTTTCACAGATCTTCCATAGGCCTATGTCCGTCTTTCTGCTCGAGCAGACGACCGTTCAAGGACCGAGACCTTCGCCGGATCATTGCAAGGTCAACCGTTGGCAACAAGGCAAAAAATACATGGCAAAAATCACAGTGAATCTGGCAACATTCTGCTTTCCAGTGTTATCATGATACCTGCAGAATTCTTGCTGTCCTTGCTGATAGTTTTAAGGCCATCGTGTCATTGACCGAAGGGACGACCCCCGTCGTCACTGTAAGCAAAAATGGCCGAGGACACTTTAAATAAGGGACAGCACTCTATAGATCCGTTGATTCGTAGCAACTTGATTATAGGCCTTGAAAATTGATGAGGCGTCCGCTCATTTATAGTCAACGGTTAACAGATAATCTTTTAACCCGTCTCTCTTTATGTCTGTCGGTTTATAAAATGCTGATCCGTTGGTGTTTTCGGCCTTTTTTTTTTTTTTTTTTGCCACCGCTCATTCTGTTGTTATGGTGTCTTTGATGTATGTTGTTGATGTTGCTGCTGCCTTGAAAAAGAATTGTCAGCGAGTCCGCCAACAACAGGCACAGTTTATCACAAGTGCACATTTAAAATCGATGACGTGAAACGAAAAACAACACAACGAAGGGTAACAGTCAGTATGACTCAAAGTTCGTTTCAAAGTGCACAAGGAAAGTGGCTGGTGTTCAACCTATGACTCAAAGTTCGTTTCAAAGTGCACAAGGAAAGTGGCTGGTGTTCAACCTATGACTCTAAGTTCGTTTCAAAGTGCACAAGGAAAGTGGCTGGTGTTCAACCTATGACTCTAAGTTCGTTTCAAAGTGCACAAGGAAAGTGGCTCGTGTTCAACCTATGACTCTAAGTTCGTTTCAAAGTGCACAAGGAAAGTAGCTGGTGTTCAACCTATGACTCAAAAGTTCGTTTCAAAGTGCACAAGGAAAGTGGCTGGTGTTCAACCTATGACTCAAAAGTTCGTTTCAAAGTGCACAAGGAAAGTGGCTGGTGTTCAACATGGTCTCCCTGACGTGGCATTCCACTGTCAACAAATTATTTTTTTAAAAAAATTAAAAAAAAGAAAGAAAGGAAAAAGGCTGAAGCTATCCTGGAAATCCATCCTGGAGGACTGTTGTTAGTCCTTCGCGAACGAAGATGACCACGACTTCAGCTATCACTGGGTGGTGGTGGTGTGTGTACGAAGATGGCTGATCAGGCCGATCCTCGCATTGAATAGTCTGTTGCAGTGTGGACAGGGCACACTTGGAGGTCAGCCAGGCTGAAAAGTGGTGTTGCTCTGTTTTTACAAAACTGACGTTTTTGCTCCTGTGCCGATCTTGTACAGCTTCTTCCCAGGAGGCATTAGCGATGCTACAGCACTTCAGTGAGGCCTTCAGTGTGTTTTTGTAGCGCTTCTTTTGTCCTCCATGGGAACGCTTGTCTTCCAGCAGCTTGTCATAGAACAGTCTCTTTGAGAGACGATTTTCATCCATACGGTGTACTTGTCCTCCAACCTGAGTTGAGAGTGTATTAGCATTACCTGAAAACTTTCCATATGGGCCTTCTGAAGCACCTCTATATCAGGCACTCTGTCCTGCCATTTGATGTGCAGCAAGGTTCTGTGGCATCCCATGTGGAAAGAGTTCAGCTGCCCGGCACGTCGACTGTACACACAAGCGTACAGCAGAGATGGGAATACAGGTGCACAATACACTTTGAGCTTGGTCTGCAGGCTTATTCCGCGTCTTTCCCACACCTTGTCTTGAAGTCTGCCGAAGGATACACTAGCCCTAGCAATCCGATGTACAACTTCCTCGATGATGTTGGCAGTTCGTCATAACGTGCTTTCCTCCGGGAGTACGAAGTGGGAAAATCAAGGCTGCTAACCATCCTTCAGGACTCCAGAGACAAATTTGTGAGAACAAATCAGCCCGAGCTAAGGACTTGCAGAAAATGGAAAGTCAAATCAGCCCAAGATACAGACTGGCAGAAAATGGAAAGTCAAATCAGCTCAAGGTAAAGACTGGCAGAAAATGGAAAGTCAAATCAGCCCAAGGTAAAGACTGGAAGAAAATGGAAAATCAAATCAGCCCAAGGTAAAGACTGGCAGAAAATGGAAAGTCAAATCAGCCCAAGATAAAGACTGGCAGAAAATGGAAAGTCAAATCAGCCCAAGATAAAGACTGGCAGAAAATGGAAAGTCAAATCAGCCCAAGGTAAAGACTGGCAGAAAATGGAAAGTCCAGAAGGCAGTGGGTGTGGCAAAGGAAAACCTCAAATCATGGAAAGAACAGGACACACACAAACCCTCAGGCAAGGGCTGGGGTCAACAGTGGTGGTGGTCAAAGGTAAAGGGGCAAGCAAAGAGAGACATTGTGATTTAGGGGTTGAAGAAAGAAGAGGAAGCGAAGAGAATCCAGAAAACACTCCGACAGGAACAGCGGACTACGTGGGAAAACGCACTGCAACGAAGTCTGGAATGATGTATGGTTCATGGCACCTCCTAGGATCAGCTTCATCCTCAGATCTGTATATGACCTCCTGCCTTCAATTCAAACCTAACGAAAAGGGGAAATCACATAACCCTGCGTGTCCACTCCGTAAGGGCAAACAAACAGTCACGGAGCATCTCCTGTTCAAGCAAAGCAGCGCTAACCCAGAGAAAGTGCACATGGAGACACAAGCAAGTGCGTCAGGAAATCGCACATGCGGTTAGCACAGCCAAGGAAACACCACACCTCCACAAGCACCAGCAACGACATTCTACACGGCAGGAAGTCACAAATCATGTCTGGAACAGCTGTGACATTAAGAAGTCTATGTCTAAAAAAGGCAACGTCCACCCATTCAGAATTTGCTGGTTCGAATCCTGGTAACGCTAGGAAATAAATTCTGACAGCAGGAAGACATCTAGGAGTCATGACCTGGATGTGGCCTGGCCCCCTTAGAGTGTAAGGAGTTCAGGGCCGAAACACTTGCCTGAAGATCTTCTGCTGTTAGGCTCCCTCTGGAGTTTCTTCCAACTGCTTTTGTAATTTGTCGACATTTTCTTTTTCCAGGGTGGATGGTGGGGGTAGTGGTGCTGCTTATTTTGTTCTTTCCCACATCAAAAACAAACAAATAAAACACCTTTCTCTCTGTCTCTCTGTCTCTGTCTCTCTCTCATATGAATCATCACTATTTTATTATAATCAATTTTACATTATATGATAATGTTAATGTGTTTGTATCCCTAGTCCATAAAGGGATAAGGGCCAGATGAAAAAAAAAAACATATTCTTGCTCGTCTGTTGCCCTTGATAACATACTCTCTCTCTCTCTCTCTCTCTCTCTCTCTCTCTCTATCTCTCTCTCTCTCTCTCTCTCTCTCTCTCTCTCTCTCTCTCTCTCCTCTCTTTCTCTCCAAGAACTGTCCTTAATTCTCACTTTTTACGTTGATTTGTAGTTTGGTTTATTGACCTGGGAACAATGGCCTTTTTTTTCTTTCTTTCTTTTCTTGCTTTTTTTTAAACAATGGTTTACAGTACAACTTACAGCAAATCTTCATCAAAGTGTGACCTTGACTCAGCGTGACCTTGACTCAGTGTGATCTTGACTCAGGGTGGTTGACCGCTGGATGCTGCCCTTAGAGATGACGGCCTCGGTCCTTGTTGTATGACTTGACGGGTTAGGTCCAACGTCATGGATCTGCAACAACTTCCCCATCTGACGGGTTGGGTCCAGCGTCATGGATCTGCAACAACTTCCCCATCTGACGGGTTGGGTCCAGCGTCATGGATCTGCAACAACTTCCCAATCTGACGGGTTGGGTCCAGCGTCATGGATCTGCAACAACTTCCCAATCTGACGGGTTGGGTCCAACGTCATGGATCTACTAGAACTACCCCATCAACAGCACACACCGCTGTGTTGGTCAAGGAGACTGCGGACTCCTTGAAGGCTGCAGGGGAGTGGCCCAAGTCTGTGTAAAACAAGATTGTCCTTTTTGTCATTACGATTAGCATTGGTAAAGTATGCTTTGCCGATGTAACTGTCCTGTTTACATGTGCTTTGATTATTTAGTGGACCGCAGGGATGCGGAATGTTCCAATTCATTTTCTGTTAATAAGCAAACATCAGCAAGAGCAGGCCACTACAAAATGGAGAAAACAAAAGATGTCAAAGTACAATGGTGACAGCGTGGGGATTATTTCTTACAGACTACAGTGAAAAAAAAAAATGTTGCAACAGCACTGAAGGTAAAATTTACAGGATTTGTCACAAATAACAGTAGTCAGGTTCAAATGACACGAGAAAACACTCCACGGCAGTACAAAACGTGCTGACTGTTGAACATTTCACGTTTGAATGTACGTTCTGGGGATCTGAATGGAGCAACTCGGCTGGTAATGATGGTAGTGATTGGTCGTGAATTTGATGACGTTTTTTTTTTTTTTTTTTTCTTGTGCATATTTTTTTTCCAGTCCACATTTCACTTACACCTACATGCAGGAGGCTACAATAGCATCTGTGCTGTAGACTACACAATCAAAAGGGGTAAAATCCTAAATCTAGTCTTTTTTTAATTCTGCAAAGATCTGGTTTATAACAGAATTGGAGACGATCACACTGGATCGGCTTCTTTATCGAGATCTCTGTGGTTTGTAGGCCGGTGGAGATCAACGGGATGTCCAAGTGCATTCCCGGCCTTTAGATCGGCTTCTTTATTGAGATCTCTGTGGTTTGTAGGCCGGTGGAGATCAACTGGATGTCCAAGTGCATTGCGGCCTTTTGTGCTGACACATGTTTCTTGTCTTCTAAGGTTTGTGCTCTTTTTGTTCGGTATTTTTCCTTTTACAAGTCACCAGCTTTGTGCTCGAGAGATCTTGATCTTCCAAAGGAAGCAATATTCGGTACAGCTTAACTTGAGAAGTTTCACACCCGCACCCACTTTTCCAACTCTCCATACCTGTAGCTTCCTTCTTTTTCAAGGCATCCAAATTACTCAGAATTGATTTTCTGTCCCAAATAGGTGTTGTGGTGATTTCGTTGATCGTGCTTCTTGTAGCGGCTGTCACTTGCTTCTCTTCGTCTATGTCTCGATGAAATGTGATTGGAGACCGATTCCTGTCTTCTGACTGCTGTCGTTTTGTGGCAGAATGGAGCACAGCGTTACATGCAAACTGAACATGCAGACTTAGGCTCAAATTCAGAATTGTGTTTCTTTGAGGGAGGTGGGGGTGGGAGGGGAGGATGATAAATATTTTGCTGGTTTCCATTGGAGAACTTTCACAGAAGTAGGTTAATGGCGATTTGTTTTTTGACCATAGCCGCTCACACGATGACTGACTTCATAGCCAATGCCATCTGCACATTTCTTATGATTGACTCACATGCACACCATAAAAACCGTCCGCAGGTGCACTGATGTGTGTCTGTGTTGCTGGCGTTTGTTGTTTGACTATTTTTGCATTAAAATCGTTTAAACCCGACTCGGAAGTCGTTTGTTATTTGACTAGTTTTTCACTGAAAGTTATTCAAAACCGACTCTGAAGTGGTTTGTTATTTGACTAGTTTTTCACTGAAAGTCATTCAAAACCGACTCTGTAGTGGTTTGTTATTTGACTAGTTTTTCACTGAATGTCATTCAAAACCGACTCTGAGGTGGTTTGTTATTTGACTAGTGTTTCACTAAAAGCCGTTTGAAGGCGACTCTGAAGTCTGGGTTCAGGAAGAGATAGACAAACACATTGATGCAGGAATTGGAGCAGGCCAGGAGCACGATCCCCTGCCGGACATTGACCTGGGAGGGGAAACCGCACAGCATCATGACGAAGATGATGACGAGCGGCGTCCAGAAGGTGAAGTGCAGGCCGAACACCACCACGAACAGCTTGGTGGCCCTCATCTTCTGCCTGAACGTCTCCCTCAGCGGAACATGCTGTGCCCAGGCAAGCACCTGCTGCACAGCGATGGTGCTCTGGTGACGGAGCGCTATGCGAGACACCAGGGCGTACATGACCCCGCAGACGGGGATGCTGGCGAAGAAGGGCGGGATGATGGCCAGGAGGGCCTCTAGGGGCCACTCCACGCAGGGCCGGGAGCTGTACTGGTGGACCCGCAGCGCCAGCACCGTGATGAAGGTCACCGCCGACACCGCCCACAGAACAGCGATCAGTAGCATCACTCTTCGGTTGGTCACGTGAGTCTCGTAGAAGTAGGGGCGGGACACTGCGATGTAGCGGTCCACGGACACCAGGGTGGCCTCCAGCACGGTGGCTTGGAAGGCCATCAGCAGCAGCATCTGGCACACCACGCACACCATGCTCTGGGTGTAGTCGTCGTGCAAGGTCATCACCGCCGACAGACTGGCCAGCACGATGCCCACCAGGATGTCGCTGACGGCAAGGGAGGCGATGCAGATGTTGCTGGGGGTCCACAGGAAGCGGAACGTGGCGATGGTCAGGAAGGCCAGCCCGTTGAGGACCACTATGAAGGCAGCGAGCAGGAAACCCACAGCGGAGATGATCACCGCCATGACGAATGCCCACCACTGGTCACTTTGAGGGCTCCCTTCTGCTCCACGACCCGGAGTTTCTTCACATCGCCTCTCTAATTTCTCCACTGAGCCTCATTCATCCTCACTCGTCACGAAGTCTTAGTCATCCAAGAGCACATGAAAAGGATGATGGCAGGCGAAAGGTGAGCACAGAACACAGGACAGGATGATGGCAGGCGAAAGGTGAGCACAGAACACAGGACAGGATGATGGCAGGCGAAAGGTGAGCACAGAACACAGGACAGGATGATGGCAGGCGACTGGTGAGCACAGGACAGGATGATGGCAGGCGAAAGGTGAGCACAGAACACAGGACAGGATGATGGCAGGCGACTGGTGAGCACAGGACAGGATGATGGCAGGCGACAGGTGAGCACAGAACACAGGACAGGATGATGGCAGGCGAAAGGTGAGCACAGAACACAGGACAGGATGATGGCAGGCGACAGGTGAGCACAGAACACAGGACAGGATGATGGCAGGCGAAAGGTGAGCACAGAACACAGGACAGGATGATGGCAGGCGACTGGTGAGCACAGAAAACAGGACAGGATGATGGCAGGCGAAAGGTGAGCACAGAACACAGGACAGGATGATGGCAGGCGACAGGTGAGCACAGAACACAGGACAGGATGATGGCAGGCGACTGGTGAGCACAGGACAGGATGATGGTAGGCGACAGGTGAGCACAGAACACAGGATTCTAAGACGCAGTTGAATGCGCCTTTCTCAGGAGGGCAAAACAGATGAGTCCTTTGCCTTGTATTCTGTGGATCTACAGTTCAGTCCTTTGCCTTGTACTCTGTGGATTTACAGAACAGTCCTTTGCCTTGTACTCTCTGCTTTGACAGATCAGTCCTTTGCCTTGTACTCTCTGCTTTGACAGACCAGTCCTTTGCCTTGTACTCTCTGCTTTGACAGATCAGTTCTTTGCCTTGTACTCTCTGGTTTGACAGACCAGTCCTTTGCCTTGTACTCTGTGGATTTACAGTACAGTCCTTTGCCTTGTACTCTGTGGATTTACAGTACAGTCCTTTGCCTTGTATTCTGTAAATTTACAGTACAGTCCTTTGCCTTGTATTCTGTGGATTTACAGTACATTCCTTTACCTTGTATTCTGTGGATTTACAGTACAGTCCTTTGCCTTGTACTCTGTGGATTTACAGTTCAGTCTTTTGCCTTGTGTTTTCCGGTTTTACATGTCAGTCCTTTGCCTTGTACTGGGTGTTTTACATGTTCGTCCTTAACCAGTCTGATCTGGTTTACAAAGTGTCATCCTATGTGCGCATCAACAATATGGTCAATTGTCAGTGTCATCCTATGTGCGCATCAACAATATGTTCAATTGTCAGTGTCATCCTATCTACGCATCAACAATATGTTCAATTGTCAGTGTCATCCTATCTGCGCATCAACAATATGTTCAATTGTCAGTGTCATCCTATCTGCGCATCAACAATATGTTCAATTGTCAGTGTCATCCTATGTGCGCATCAACAATATGTTCAATTGTCAGTGTCATCCTATATGCGTATCAACAATATGTTCAATTGTCAGTGTCATCCGCCCCACTTTCCTCTCAAGTGAAACTCAGTTATCTCTGCAATGTATGATTTTCAACGATTTTTTTTCCTTCTTTGGTTTTGGTCTTCAAGTGTGTCCTGTGTTGAAATGCTCACGGGCTCAATTTCATTTCACGACAAACAACAACAACAACAACAACAACAACAACAACAACAACAACAACAAACCTCTTTACCCTGTTTTCTTATTTGGCAAAGCTTGTTGGCATAAAACTTTTCTTTCCTCAATGATATGATAACAACGTGTCTATCCCTGATTCGGCTGTTTTCAGTGCATCATTCCAAGCCCTCGAGCTTTCTTTGGCAAAATCATCAGATGCGTCGTTGGTGGAAAGTTATCTACCTGGGCGCCACCTTTCTGAATTGCTCACTGAAGAAGAAGCAGTATCCAGACTATTTTCAGTACTGTACTGGTGCTGGAATCTTGAGAGGGCGCACACAAGGCACTTTCCTCCGAGTCTTTCTGATGGATGTGTGCCTGAAGACTATATATTGCTCTGCCGCTGGTAGCGGCTGTTGGCACCAAGAGAATGGCTACTAGTGTTTCACAAATGGCTACTTAGCGCCACAAAACTGGCTAATCGCCGTGCTGTTTCACAACTGACTACTTAGCGCTACAATCAGCAGACTAATTGCCGTGCTGTTTCACAACTGACTACTTAGCTCTGCAATCGTGAAGGAAGGACCCGGTCGCACTTTGTTGAGGAATCAGTGAGGACGGCTTGATTAAGGACACCGACCATTGAACGTTCGACACGCGTCCGACACAGCCTTGTGCGGCCAATAATTAATCCCTGCTTTTACCTTCTGGACCGGGGAGACTGGTGTGGACTGACCACTGACTGCTGTGGTTCAGTGGTATGACCAGCGACTGCATCAGCAGTAAGTGAATGTGAGGGGGAGGGGGAGAGGTTACAGGGGGAGGACGGGAGATGAGGATTCAGCACTAAGAGAAGCATTTTCTAAAGAAGATTTACAAAAGATGAAGAAGGTGACAATAGAAGCATGGGAATGCGGGAATACGGGAACACAAAAATATGGGAAGACGGGGATACAGGAACACAGAAATATGGGAAGACAGGGATACAGAAACACAGAAATATGGGAAGACAGGGATACAGGAACACAGAAATATGGGAAGATGGGGATACAGGAACACAGAAATATGGGAAGATGGGAACATAGGAACACAGAAATATGGGAAGACGGGGATACAGGAACACAGAAATATGGGAAGACGGGGATACAGGAACACAGAAATATGGGAAGATGGGGATACAGGAACACACAAATATGGGAAGACGGGGATACAGGAGCACAGAAATATGGAAAGATGGGGATACAGGAACACAGAAGTATGGGAAGACAGGGATACAGGAACACAGACATACGGGAAGACGGGGATACAGGAACACGCAAACGCAGGAACACAGAAAAAATAGAACATGGGGATACAGCAACACTAGAACCGTAGAACACTGGCAGGAACGCGGAAAGATTAGAACATTGGGATACAGGAACACGGAGACACGGCAGCATTAGAATACACAACCAGGAGATATAGACTCACAGAAATGCCGGGAACACAGGAATACAGGAACACTGGAATTTTGGGAACACAGGAATACAGGAACATGGGAACTTCGGAACATGGGAACGCAGGAACATGGAGATAAAAGGAACATGGGAACACATGAACATGTGAATGCAGGAACATGGGAACACAGGAACATGGAGATAAAGGATCACAGGTATATCGGAACAAAAATATGGAAACAGGGAAATACAGCAACACCGAGTTATGGAAACAGGAACATGGGAACACAAAAACACGGATTTGTGGGAACACAGAAACACGGATTTGTGGAATCACAGAAACACTCCAAAACTGGTCTACAGGTACATGGGAATATGAAAACACGGAAATAATGAACACAAGGATTCAGGTACACAGGGATACAGAAACTTGGGAATAACAAAACACAAGGACATGGATACATGGTAGTACAGAAATGCTGGATACCGGGATACGAGAACATAGGAACAGGGAAATATAGAAATATAGGCACACATGAACACAGCAATACAGGGATAGGGGAACGTGGGGATATATGGGACACGGGAACGTGGGAAACGGGAATACAGGGACACAAAAACACGGGGACATTGAAACATGAGAATACATGAACACAGGATACAGGGACACCGGAACATGAGAATACAGGAACGTGGGAAACGGGAACACGGGGACATAAGAACATGAGAGCACAGGAACACAGGATACGGAACTCGTGAACGCGGGGACACAGGAACACGGGGACACAGGAACATGAGAATACAGGAACACAGGATACGGGAACACAGGGACATGAGAATACAGGAACGTGGGAAACGGGAACATGGGGACACAGGAACACAGGGACATAAAAACATGAGAGTACAGGAACACGGGGACACAGGAACACGGGGACACAGGAACACGGGGACACAGTAACACGGGGACACAGGAATACGGAGACACAGTAACACGGGGACACAGTAACACGGGGACACAGTAACACGGGGACATAGGAACACGGAGACACAGGAACACGGGGACACAGTAACACGGGGACGCAGTAACACGGGGACACAGGAACACAGTAACACGGGGACACAGGAACAAAGGAACACCGGAAATTCAAGGACTAAGCATACATGATCATTGGTAACCCTGCAAACAGCAACACATGCATGTACACCAAGACAAATAGATAGGATACAAATGAGCAGGGAACACTTGGACAGGTGAACACATGGAACTTTAAATACATGAAGAGGTGAACACGAAGATCTATGAATACATGGTGAGGTAAATGCAAAGATCTATAAGCACATGGAAAGGTAAATACATGGATCATTTTATATCGAGAGAGGTAAAAACGTTGAAAGACTTAAACTTTCATTTAACAAATATTACTAAGGATATGATTCTAAATGATAAAACAGATGACGATGATCTACATGCATCAGAAAAAATACTGTCGTTGTTAAAAAAAGACTTCTTCATGTTTCTACATACTACCATTGTCATCAAATGCAGTATTCAATAGTTAAATACGCTTAAAATAGTCAGGGACCAAGGATCTGGTTGGAATTGATAGTAAGATACTAAAATCGCTTCATTGGTTATTGCTAATGCACTCATTTACGTTTATAATTTTTGTAAGGATAAAAGTCACTTTCTCTTAAAATGTAAACAAGCGAAAGTCATACTGTTATATGTAAAAGGCGATCCTGCCAATCCCTCAAACTATAGACCTATCTCGACATTATCCCTTTCGTCGAAACCACTCGAAAAACATTTTCAAAAATAGCTAAATTTTCATCGAAAATATTACGATCTTAGTCATGAAAATAAATCAGGTTTTCGAAGAAATCACTCTAGTCACATCTATCGATAGATGTTTCACAAATATTAGCCATAATAAACTTACTAGAATTCTTTTTGTAGATTTTGCAAAGGCATTTGACGTCGTCTACCATTCCCTTCTAATTAAAAGAAAGCTTGTGTATTACGAAGTAGCGAATGAAGCCTTAAAATTTATTACCTTTTTTGCACAGATTAACAACAGCTGGCAGAAATCAATTCAAAAAGTCAAAATTACTCCCTTTGAAATTTCGTGTTCAAGGTTCAGTACTAGGGCCTCTGTTCTTTTCTATTTATGAAACTCATTTACCTTGATATGTACAGTGTTGTTGTGAAATATTTGCTGATGACGCCTCATTACAATCATATAGTAATAATCGTAGTGAATTGGTAAGTGATCTGCAGACAAAAATTAACAGGCTTATTACATGGACAGAAATAAAAGACATCTCGGTAGCACAAGGGACTGGAACGACAAGATAGAAGAAGAGACATACAAGAACTGGAGATGCACATGTCGGAAATTTTGCAGCAACGAGACGAATGACAGAGACCTCCGACTACCAGAGTTTGCCAGTTTCTACGACCTCATAATGGCAAACACTGTTGGACACTACAAAACATCAAGAAGATGGACATGGCATAGCCCAAATGGACAAAGCCACAACCAGATTGATTACACCGGGGTAAAGAGACGTTTTCATCAAGTGTGAACATCACAAGACACGCAGCTTTCCTGGAGCTGATGTAGGATGTGACCATCACTTGCTGATGATGGCTTTCCAACTACGTCTAAAGACAATTACCAAACAGAAACACAAACGGCTCAAGTTTGACCTCGAAAAGCTGAAGAACCTTGAGGTAGCAAAGGCCTTTCAGGCCACGACAGGCAGGAAATTTGCAGGACTCTCCATCCTTGATGTGGAAGAAGATACAGACATCGACACACTTGTAAACACTTTCGACACTGCGGTGACCGAAACTGCCTGTGAGATCCTTGACAAACATCACCCTGTCAAAAAGCGTGGGGTCACAGCAGGCATTCTTGATTTGTGCGACAAGAAGAGAGAACTGAAGAATTCTTTTTGTAGATTTTGCAAAGGCATTTGACGTCGTCTACCATTCCCTTCTAATTAAAAGAAAGCTTGTGTATTACGAAGTAGCGAATGAAGCCTTAAAATTTATTACCTTTTTTGCACAGATTAACAACAGCTGGCAGAAATCAATTCAAAAAGTCAAAATTACTCCCTTTGAAATTTCGTGTTCAAGGTTCAGTACTAGGGCCTCTGTTCTTTTCTATTTATGAAACTCATTTACCTTGATATGTACAGTGTTGTTGTGAAATATTTGCTGATGACGCCTCATTACAATCATATAGTAATAATCGTAGTGAATTGGTAAGTGATCTGCAGACAAAAATTAACAGGCTTATTACATGGACAGAAATAAAAGACATCTCGGTAGCACAAGGGACTGGAACGACAAGATAGAAGAAGAGACATACAAGAACTGGAGATGCACATGTCGGAAATTTTGCAGCAACGAGACGAATGACAGAGACCTCCGACTACCAGAGTTTGCCAGTTTCTACGACCTCATAATGGCAAACACTGTTGGACACTACAAAACATCAAGAAGATGGACATGGCATAGCCCAAATGGACAAAGCCACAACCAGATTGATTACACCGGGGTAAAGAGACGTTTTCATCAAGTGTGAACATCACAAGACACGCAGCTTTCCTGGAGCTGATGTAGGATGTGACCATCACTTGCTGATGATGGCTTTCCAACTACGTCTAAAGACAATTACCAAACAGAAACACAAACGGCTCAAGTTTGACCTCGAAAAGCTGAAGAACCTTGAGGTAGCAAAGGCCTTTCAGGCCACGACAGGCAGGAAATTTGCAGGACTCTCCATCCTTGATGTGGAAGAAGATACAGACATCGACACACTTGTAAACACTTTCGACACTGCGGTGACCGAAACTGCCTGTGAGATCCTTGACAAACATCACCCTGTCAAAAAGCGTGGGGTCACAGCAGGCATTCTTGATTTGTGCGACAAGAAGAGAGAACTGAAGAATTCTTTTTGTAGATTTTGCAAAGGCATTTGACGTCGTCTACCATTCCCTTCTAATTAAAAGAAAGCTTGTGTATTACGAAGTAGCGAATGAAGCCTTAAAATTTATTACCTTTTTTGCACAGATTAACAACAGCTGGCAGAAATCAATTCAAAAAGTCAAAATTACTCCCTTTGAAATTTCGTGTTCAAGGTTCAGTACTAGGGCCTCTGTTCTTTTCTATTTATGAAACTCATTTACCTTGATATGTACAGTGTTGTTGTGAAATATTTGCTGATGACGCCTCATTACAATCATATAGTAATAATCGTAGTGAATTGGTAAGTGATCTGCAGACAAAAATTAACAGGCTTATTACATGGACAGAAATAAAAGACATCTCGGTAGCACAAGGGACTGGAACGACAAGATAGAAGAAGAGACATACAAGAACTGGAGATGCACATGTCGGAAATTTTGCAGCAACGAGACGAATGACAGAGACCTCCGACTACCAGAGTTTGCCAGTTTCTACGACCTCATAATGGCAAACACTGTTGGACACTACAAAACATCAAGAAGATGGACATGGCATAGCCCAAATGGACAAAGCCACAACCAGATTGATTACACCGGGGTAAAGAGACGTTTTCATCAAGTGTGAACATCACAAGACACGCAGCTTTCCTGGAGCTGATGTAGGATGTGACCATCACTTGCTGATGATGGCTTTCCAACTACGTCTAAAGACAATTACCAAACAGAAACACAAACGGCTCAAGTTTGACCTCGAAAAGCTGAAGAACCTTGAGGTAGCAAAGGCCTTTCAGGCCACGACAGGCAGGAAATTTGCAGGACTCTCCATCCTTGATGTGGAAGAAGATACAGACATCGACACACTTGTAAACACTTTCGACACTGCGGTGACCGAAACTGCCTGTGAGATCCTTGACAAACATCACCCTGTCAAAAAGCGTGGGGTCACAGCAGGCATTCTTGATTTGTGCGACAAGAAGAGAGAACTGAAGAGCAAGAAAAATGAAGCAGATGGAGCAAAACAGTATAGAGCAGTTAGCAGGGAGATAAAGGAAACTATGAAGAAAGCAAAGGAGAGATGAATAGAGGATTAGTTCCAAGACAGTGAGGACAACCTACAGAACATCAACGGTAGGAAAGCATACCAACTTGTAAAAGGCCTGTCAACCTCTAAGAAAGGACGAGTTTCCACCATACAGGATAAATCAGGGAAGTGCCTCACAGAAGACAAGGCCACTTTCAACCGTTGCACAGAATACTGCTCTGAATTATACAACTTCATCACAACAGGAGACCCACACGTCCTGAATGCCCCCCCCCCCCCTCCTCTCCCAGTTACAGACAGTGACAACGTACCCATAGTGCGTGAAGAAGTAGAATCAGAAGTTAAGTCCTTGAAACTGGGAAAATTAGCAGGGGTAGGCAACATACAAGCAGTGTTAGTGAAGGAAGGAGAGGTGCCATGATCAGAGCGCTCACAGTCATTGTAACAAGATCTGACAAACACATGGACCCAATCTCTAATCATCACTCTCCCCAAGAAATTCAGTTTACAACTTTGCCAAAAGCAAGGTGATGCTGAAGATCCTTTTGAACAGACTGAAGCCGCGAGCAGATAATACCATTGCTGAAGAACAGGCAGAGCTTAGAGCAGGTCACAGTACCGCAGAACAGCTTTTTAACTTGAGGATAATGTGTGAGAGATACCATCAGCACCAACAGGACCAGTACCACATCTTTATGGATTAAAAAAAAGCCTTCGACAGGGTGTGGCATGCAGCCTTATGGGCGACCATGAGACTGTAGAACATCGACGCCAAGCTGATAAGGACCATAGAATGCCTCTACAATAAGCCACCAGCGCAGTCTTCCCCACTGGTACCATAGGAGACTGGTTCAAGACAAGTGTTGGAGTGTGGCAAGGCTGTTTACTCTCATCCATTCTTTTCAACATTTACCTGAAGAACATTATAACTAACGCACTGGAGGGACATCAAAGCCCAATAAGCAAAAGGATATAACAACTTACAAACGTTAAGCATTTTCTAAATCTTCATTACAGGAAGATATTCTTTCATGCGCATGTCCTTTCTCTTATCACTTATGCATTTACCTTATGGGATGATGCCAGTGGAACTAATCTGAAACAAGTAAGGCGTTTATATGAAAGGACATTAAATCAGTTCGGTTGAAATCTAGTGCCTTGACAAAAAGTGATTACAAAACTTTAAATATTCTTCCATTTAAAGACGACTTTACTTAAACAAATGCTTGTGCATATACAGTGTAATAGATGGATCAGCTCTAAAGAAAATCATCGAAAGCTTTGTCATTAATAGAAACTGGTAGACTCATAAAATGTCTTTTACTAGACCTAGAAGTAACCTTTACAAATCACGTTTTGTATACTCTGGAGGTATCGCATGGAATGAATTGCCTTCCTCTGTAAAGTCATGTTCCTCGAAATAAACATTTAAAAAAAGCACTAAAAGCATCTGATGGAACACTAAGCAACAATTAAAGATGACTACTGTTGATGCAGCCCCTTCTCCCACCCCCTTCTCTCTCTCTCTCTCTCTCTCTCTCTCTCTCTCTCTCTCTCTCTCTCTCTCTCTCCATTTGAAATTGATGTTTGAACAATAATTCTGTCATTATTTTGTATGTGATATTGAGAATTATGTACATATTTGTACGGTTGAATGCTTTTGAAAATGTTGTTTGCAATTTTTCTTTCTTATGTGCTGCATTTTTGTTTCTTTTAATAAGGGCTGGGTGTATAACAAGCTGCAAAGCTTATTCTTCAACACTCCATGAAGTTAATTTTGACTTGACTTCACACACACACACACACACACACACACACACACACACACACACACACACACACACACCACACACACGCACACACACACGCACACGCATACAGATACGCACGCACGCACGCACGCACGCACGCACACACGCCACACGCACGTACACACCCACACACAGGAATGGAAACAAGAAAACGAAAAAAAAAAAGAAAGAAAAGGAAAAAAAAAGTACAAGCTGAAGCTGAAGAAGAAGATGACTAAGAAGAGAATGTAGAAGAAGACAAACAAAATGAACATAAAGAAGCAAACTACGGCGAGTAGAACGTTTTCTTCATGGCGGAGAACAAAAATTACAACCCACTTGCCGTGAACGGAAGTATATTATTCAAAACGCTTAGAGCAGCAAATGGTTACCAAAGCCTGAACGTCGACATCCTCCATCTGCCTGTTGATTGTTAGCTTCCTTGTTCTTCTGCGTTCCATGGTCCATCTCTCCTTCCATTCTTCCCGCCATCTATGGTTTCCGGTGAGATTTAGATGCCCGCCGTCACGGAGATCGAAGCATCGTGATGCGTTTGTCTGTCGATGTTGTACTTAAGCTTCTTTTCCTTTGGTTTCTGTTCTCTTGTTATGCTTCAAAGCTACAGGACGAATAAACAATGAGAGGAAACTCTCTCTCCCTCTCTCTCTCTGTGGAACATTCTCTGTCTCTGTCTCTGTCTCTGTCTCTGTCTCTGTCTCCTCTGTCTCTCTCTCTCTCTCTCTCTCTCTCTCTCTCTCTCTCTCTGTCGCTTTCTGTCTGTCTGTCTGTCTCTCTCTGTCTCTGTCTGTCTGTCTGTCTGTCTGTCTGTCTGTCTGTCTGTCTGTCTGTCTCTCTCTCTCTCTCTCTCTTCTCTCTCTCTCTCTCTCTCTCTCTCTCTCTCTCTCTCCCATTAGCACTAAAACGAAGAGAGAAACTGTTATCAGTTAACACACAAATGCCACAATAATTTCAGGAAGAACATTTTGTTATGCAAATATTTTCTTTCATAATTTTCAGTATATGCGCCGAGCGCGTTTGTGTTCTACTTTTGTTCTTGACCTCATTGCAGATAGGTTGGTGGCCTTTGCAATTAAACTATTTGAGTTGAGTTGAGTTGAGTTGAGTCTCTCTCCATTACCTCCTTGAAGGAGCAATACACCTAGTATACATAATACCAGGGTCATTATAACCTCATTAACGGAGAAGTACAGCCAGTGTACACAAAGCCAGGTCATCATTACCTCTCTAATGGAGCAGTACAGTGTACACAAAGGGTCATCATTACCTCTCTAATTGAGCAGCTTACACAGTGTACACAAAGCCAGGTCATCATTATCTCTCTAATGGAGCAGTACAGTGTACACAGAGCCAGGTCATCATTACCTCTATAATGGAGCAGTACACTGTACATAAAGCCAGGTCATCATTACCTCTCTAATGGTGCAGTACACTGTACATAAAGCCAGGTCATCATTACCTCTCTAATGGATCAGTACATACAGTGTACACAGAGCCAGGTCATCATTACCTCTCTAATGGAGCAGTACACTGTACATAAAGCCAGGTCATCATTACCTCTCTAATGGAGCAGTACACTGTACATAAAGCCAGGTCATCATTACCTCTCTAATGGAGCAGTACACTGTACATAAAGCCAGGTCATCATTACCTCTCTAATGGAGCAGTACACTGTACATAAAGCCAGGTCATCATTACCTCTCTAATGGAGCAGTACATACAGTGTACACAGAGCCAGGTCATCATTACCTCTCTAATGGAGCAGTACACTGTACATAAAGCCAGGTCATCATTACCTCTCTAATGGTGCAGTACAGTGTACACAAAGCCAGGTCACCATTACCTCTCTAATGGAGCAGTACAGTGTACACAAAGCCCGATCATCATTAGCTCTCTAATGGAGCAGTACATAGAGTGTACACAAAGCCAGGTCATCATTACCTCTCTAATGGAGCAGTACATGGTACACAAAGCCAGATCATCATTACCTCTCTAATGGAGCAGTACACACAGTGTACACAAAGCCAGGTCATCATTACCTCTCTAATGGAGCAGTACACTGTACACAAAGCCAGGTCATCGTTACCTCTGTAATGGAGCAGTACATACAGTGTACACAGAGCCAGGTCATCATTACTTCTCTAATGGAGCAGTACACTGTACACAAAGCCAGGTCATCGTTACCTCTCTAATGGAGCAATACAGTGTACACAAAGCCAGGTCATCATTACCTCTCTAATGGAACAGTACAATGTACACAAAGCCAGGTCATCGTTACCTCTCTAATGGGGCAGTACAGTGTACACAAAGCCAGGTCATCGTTACCTCTCTAATGGGGCAGTACAGTGTACACAAAGCCAGGTCATCGTTACCACTCTAATGGGGCAGTACAGTGTACACAAAGCCAGGTCATCATTACCTCTGTAATGGAACAGTACAAAGTCAGGTCATCATTACCTCTGTAATGGAGCAGTACATACAGTGTACACAGAGCCAGGTCATCATTACCTCTCTAATGGAGCAGTACATAGAGTGTACACAAAGCCAGATCATCATTACCTCTCTAATGGATCAGTACATACAGTGTACACAAAGCCAGGTCATCATTACCTCTCTAATGGAGCAGTACAGTGTACACAAAGGGTCATCATTACCTCTCTAATGGAGCAGTACATACAGTGTACACAAAGCCAAGTCATCATTACCTCTCTAATGGAGCAGTACATACAGTGTACACAAAGCCCGGTCATCATTACCTCTCTAATGGAACAGTACAGTGTACACAATGCCAGGTCATCGCTACCTCTGTAATGGAGCAGTGCAAAGTCAGGTCATCGTTACCTCTCTAATGAAGCAGTACAGTGTACACAAAGCCAGGTCATCGTTACCTCTCTAATGGAGCAGTACAGTGTTCACAAAGCCAGGTCATCATTACCTCTCTAATGAAGCAGTATAGTGTTCACAAAGTCAGGTCATCGTTACCTCTCTAATGAAGCAGTATAGTGTTCACAAAGCCAGGTCATCGTTACCTCTCTAATGAAGTAGTATAGTGTTCACAAAGTCAGGTCATCGTTACCTCTCTAATGAAGCAGTATAGTGTTCACAAAGCCAGGTCATCGTTACCTCTGTAATGGAGCAGTACAGTGTTCACAAAGCCAGGTCATCATTACCTCTGTAATGGAGCAGTACAGTGTTCACAAAGCCAGGTCATCATTACCTCTGTAATGGAGCAGTACAGTGTTCACAAAGCCAGGTCATCATTACCTCTGTAATGGAGCAGTACAGTGTTCACAAAGCCAGGTCATCATTACCTTTGTAATGGAGCAGTAAAGTGTACACAAAGCCATGTCATTGTTAGCTCATGGATCAAAGCATCCAGATGGGACTTCACGTGAACTCCAGACTTTAGTTCATTTTTTGTGACATTTCTTCTTCTTCTTCTTCTTCTTCTTCTTCTTCTTCTTCTTCTTCTTCTTCTTCTTCTTCTTCTTCTTCTTGTTTCCCCACCTAATCTGAAACATCGTTGCAAAACGGTTGAAATTGTCACGCTTTCAAAACCACCAAAGATATCTAAAGTTTTACTTTCATCTTGATCCAGCTTCTAATGTCTTTGAATCAAAACGAAAACGACTGGAGAGTGGAAACCCAAAGGAGAGTGGATTACTGAAAGAGGGTGTGCAAGATTTAGCAGCTGTAATGGGCCATGTTTTATACAAATGTTACCATAAGTTAATCAACAACTCGCGCGCGCGCGCGCGCGTGTGTGTGTGTGTGTGTGTGTGTGGACACTTCACTGTTATGTGAGGACAGAGTGGAGGGGGAGGGTGGGTGAAAGAGGGGAGGGTGAAGAACGTCACACACCAAAAACGAAATCTGCTTTGCCTCAAGTCAGTGGAGCAATGCAGAGAAAGGTAGCCCTGCAGCATCCACCTTCCCCTTGTCTCCCCCTTCCTATTTAACACTCCACCATACCACCACCACCACCACCACCACCACTATCGCCATCCTCACTCTCTTCATGTTAAAAGCAAGATCTCGACCCTCTGACAAGAGGACGGATTATCGTCTGCCAGATAGTCAACATCGTGATCAATTCACATTGTATCCTGCGCGCATATGTGTGTGTGTGTGTGTGTGTGTGTGTGTGTTGTGTGTGTGTGTGTGTGTGTGTGTGTGTGTGTGTGTGTGTGTGTGGAGAGAGAGAGAGAGAGAGAGAGAGAGAGAGAGAGAGAGAGAGAGAGAGAGAGAGAGAGAG
>CM065714.1:151351158-151356158 GCA_033310375.1 Conus canariensis
ATTTCCATCTTACTGTTTGTCACATCAGGTAAGAAGCCTATTTCATTCCATGAACCCATTTCCATCTTACTGTTTGTCACATCAGGTAAGAACCCTATTTCATTCCATGAACCCATTTCCATCTTACTGTTTGTCACATCAGGTAAGAACCCTATTTCATTCCATGAACCCACCATGTATTCGGCCTTTGCCCTCGTCTCGCCTCCCACCCCCACCTCTATCCCCACTCTTCTCTCTGTCCTGGCCTCACTGATGTCAGCGGTATAGGAACGAGGGTGGAGGGGGTGTATGGGAGGGGGGGGGGCGGCGGCGCTCCTCCCCCTCCTGAAAAAAATCAGGGGGAAGACGGTGGAGGAGGGAGGGGGGGGAGCGAAAATGTTGTTTTAACTTCCCCCTTCTCGCGCTTGTCAACGCCATTCTGAACAAATCCAGGCATTGCTGGTCAAGCCGCTCCAGCTGTACCTGACAGTACCTGTGACAACAAGCTGTACCTGACAGTACCTGTGACAGCAAGCCGTACCTGACAGTACCTGTGACAACAGCAACTAAAGACAGGATCGGGTTGGTGTCCAGTTATTTCCCTTTGTGTTGACGTCATTGACTGGTGCTCTCACCGACAAAATAAAAACCTTGCTGCGTTCAACGATGACCCGGAGGAAGTCAACCTGACAAGGCAGGGATGCCCAGTGTGCGTTCAACGATGACCCGGAGGAAGTCAACCTGACAAGGCAGGGATGCCCAGTGTGCGTTCAACGATGACCCGGAGGAAGTCAACCTGACAAGGCAGGGATGCCCAGTGTGCGTTCAACGATGACCCGGAGGAAGTCAACCTGACAAGGCAGGGATACCCAGTGTGCGTTCAACGATGACCCGGGAAGAAGTCAACCTGACAAGGCAGGGATGCCCAGTGTGCGTTCAACGATGACCCGGGAAGAAGTCAACCTGACAAGGCAGGGATGCCCAGTGTGCGTTCAACGATGACCCGGGAAGAAGTCAACCTGACAAGGCAGGGATGCCCGGTATGTTGCAGGAGCAAACAGACAATATCTCAACTTGAAGCAGATCGCATCTGTGTCGCAAACAGACAATATCTCAGCTTGAAGCAGATCGCATCTGTGTGCAAACAGACAATATCCTAACTTGAAGCAGATCGCATCTGTGTCGCAAACAGACAATATCCTAACTTGAAGCAGATCGCATCTGTGTCGCTGTCGAGGTGCACTGGAAGGCAGGGAGGAGGGAAGGGAGAGAAAGAGGTGGGGATTGCTGGATCTTAAGTGCCAAGTCCCCTTTCCCTTTCCCTCTCCTCTCATTTTTGTTCAGTTTGGGTGGATTTGCGTATGTAGTGGAAAGATATCATGTCATCTTCTGGGAGAAGCCTCAGTTTGGGTGGATTTGCGTATGTAGTGAAAAGATATCATGTCATCTTCTGGGAGAAGCCTCAGTTTGGGTGGATTTGCGTATGTAGTGAAAAGATATCATGTCATCTTCTGGGAGAAGCCTCAGTTTGGGTGGATTTGCGTATGTAGTGAAAAGATATCATGTCATCTTCTGGGAGAAGCCTCAGTTTGGGTGGATTTGCGTATGTAGTGAAAAGATATCATGTCATCTTCTGGGAGAAGCCTCAGTTTGGGTGGATTTGCGTATGTAGTGAAAAGATATCATGTCATCTTCTGGGAGAAGCCTCAGTTTGGGTGGATTTGCGTATGAAGTGAAAAGATATCATGTCATCTTCTGGGAGAAGCCTCAGTTTGGGTGGATTTGCGTATGTAGTGAAAAGATATCATGTCATCTTCTGGGAGAAGCCTCAGTTTGGGTGGATTTGCGTATGAAGTGAAAAGATATCATGTCATCTTCTGGGAGAAGCCTCAGTTTGGGTGGATTTGCGTATGTAGTGAAAAGATATCATGTCATCTTCTGGAGAAGCCTCAGTTTGGGTGGATTTGCGTATGAAGTGAAAAGATATCATGTCATCTTCTGGAGAAGCCTCAGTTTGGTGGATTTGCGTATGTAGTGAAAAGATATCATGTCATCTTCTGGGAGAAGCCTCAGTTTGGGTGGATTTGCGTATGTAGTGAAAAGATATCATGTCATCTTCTGGGAGAAGCCTCAGTTTGGGTGGATTTGCGTATGTAGTGAAAAGATATCATGTTATCTTCTGGAGAAGCCTCAGTTTCAGTTTCGTCAAGGAGGTATCACTACATGCGGACTAGTCCATGTAAGTTACACCACATCTGCCAAGTTTTGAGACCACACTGTGCATGATTTATAGCTGATGGATAAATGAGTTTATGAGTGAGATGAGAGAATTGAAGAAGAGGGTCTCCTGGATACGAATTAGCAGATGGCTGACCTACGCATTAGCTCAACGCGCTGGTCAGATCTTGGGTACCTACGTAACATTGTCTGCGCCATTCTTATCATTGTATGTTATGAGATTTCGTGTTCATCCAAAGAATCTTTACGTTTAGCGTCGGGAGGGAGTGGGGAAGGAGAGAGGCCGACCCCCACCCCCCCCCCCGCCCCCCTCATCAGGGTGTTGCCCCTGGATCCCACGGAGCCTGGGCGACTCATGGACCTGGTGTCAGTTAGGACACCACCTTCCCCCCTCCATACAGGAGATCCGCCTCTTTAAGAAGCAGCTAAACTAATTAACTTTTTTTCTTCCATACTCTTCATAGCAACAATGGTTTTCTTTCTCTAGAACCCCTTTATCCTTTACCCTCTACCCCACGCGGCTCCTCCCACCCCTACCCCCCACTTCCCCGTTTTCCGATTCTACCACCCACCCCTACCCCGGCTTGAAAAGCTTCCTAGCCACTACATATCATCATGTTATTTTGGTTTCTAGGATGTTGTTACCTGATACTTTTAACTCTCATTATATCATCCTATTATGATGATTTCTAGGATGTTGTTACCTGATACTTTTCTCTCTCATTATATCATCATATTATGTTGATTTCTAGGATGTTGTTACCTGATACTTTTCACTCTCATCATATGATCATATTATGTTGATTTCTAGGATGTTGTTACCTGATACTTTCACTCTCATTTGTGTCTGTTCTCCTCCTGCTGTCTCAGCTGCGCATGTGTGTGTGTGTGTGTGTGTGTGTGTGTGTGTGTGTGTGTGTGTGTGTGTGTGTGTGTGTGTGTGTGTGTGTGTGTGTGTGTGCGGGGAGGGGGGGAGGGGTGGGTGGAGTTTCTGGCGACCCCTGTAGTTGCAGGCCGAAACAACCCACAGTAAAGACAGCCGTCGGTTGGTTCTGAACAGGCCACTAACCTCTCCCCACCACTCTCCCTTTCACCATGAACAGGCCACTAACCTCTCCCACCACTCTCCCTTTCACCATGAACAGGCCACTAACCTCTCCCCACCACTCTCCCTTTCACCATGAACAGGCCACTAACCTCTCTCCACCACTCTCCCTTTCACCATGAACAGGCCACTAACCTCTCTCCACCACTCTTGCCTTTCACCATGAACAGGCCACTAACCTCTCCCCACCGCTCTCCCTTTCACCATGAACAGGCCACTAACCTCTCCCCACCACTCTCCCTTTCACCATGAACAGGCCACTAACCTCTCTCCACCACTCTCCCTTTCACCATGAACAGGCCACTAACCTCTCCCCACCGCTCTTCCTTTCACCATGAACAGGCCACTAACCTCTCTCCACTTTCACCATGAACAGGCCACTAACCTCTCTCCACCACTCTCCCTTTCACCATGAACAGGCCACTAACCTCTCTCCACCACTCTTCCTTTCACCATGAACAGGCCACTAACCTCTCTCCATCACTCTCCCTGTCACCATGCATTACAGTTCCTTACGTGTGTGTCCACAACAGCCCTGTCAAACAACAATACTTGGCCGTGAAATACCTGTGGCTGGACAGATTCTGCTGACTGCCTGTACCCACCCTCCCACTGCCCATCTCTGTCTGTCTGTCTCTTTCTCTCTGACTGTCTGTCTGTCTGTCTCTGTCTCTGTCTCTGTCTCCGTCTCTGTCTCTGTCTCTGTCTCTCTCTCTCTGGTAATGTTCCGTTTTTGAATCATCCACACTTTTGTTGTACATTTTTCTCATTATAACAACCATTATAGCCACTAAATGAAGATTGTTTCGTGCATTTGTTTATGTCAGTTGTTTGATATTCACACGTAACCACTATGCTGTTGGCAGCCATTTGATGAGGATTGTTTTGTGTATTTGTTTACTTCTGCTATTTTGAACGTCTGCATAAAACATATTTGTCGACAATTCAGTGGTACAGTTTCATGCTGTTATTTAGGAAGCCTTGGTTTGCACAGAATATCTTTTCCTGTATGCCGGCCAGTTGGGCGTTTTGTCAGTATTTTGGCCGATTGATAATGTGATTTTAATATTTTACTTCGGTCAGCTGTTTTGTGTGTTTATCCGTATTTTGGCCGATTGTTTTTATTTTTTCTTTTAGTCAGTTGTTTTGTGTGTTTATCTGTGTTTTGGGTCAGAGGCAAATCTATACCTGAAGTTGACAGTGATTCAACGCTCAATTCAGGTGCAGCCTTTGTGCTCTGGAAAGGATAGTAGCATACTCCTGAAAATGCACTCCAGTCTCATTTTGCTTGTAATTAATTTCTTTTCCAAACTGCAATTAGTTCTATATGTTGAGTGTGTGCGAGTCTGGGAGATAGAACTAAAGATGCGTGAGCGCTCGTCTGAGGGATACTTAGCAACATTCCCTTTTGTTTACTTTTGTCCTAACCTTCCATATAATCATTTTCTACAGAGCACCTGAGGGATACTTAACGACATTCCATTTTGTTTACTTTTGTCCTAACCTTCCATATAATCATTTTCTACAGAGCACCTGAGGGATACTTAACGACATTCCATTTTGTTGACTTTTGTCCTAACCTTCCATATAATCATTTTCTACAGAGCACCTGAGGGATACTTAACGACATTCCATTTTGTTTACTTTTGTCCTAACCTTCCATATAATCATTTTCTAC
>CM065714.1:151361158-151376158 GCA_033310375.1 Conus canariensis
CCTGTATTGTACAGTGTGTTAAAGAAACATTACTTTGCATTCTTTTTAGCATGTTAGTTCGTCCAAAGTAATGTTGAATCTGTCTTGAATTTGTTCACATCAGTTTGCAGCAGAATTTTCTCTGCGAGCATACACATACATGAGATTGGACGAGCCAAAGATCCCGTCATCCAAGGTAACTATTGGGGATATATGGAAAAAGAAAAAAGCCCAGCTTGAACATCCAAGTTAACTGCTGGGGATATTTGAAAAAAGGAAAAGCCCTGCTTGAACATCCAAGTTAACTGTTGGGAATATATGAAAAAAAAAAAGAAAAAAGCCCCGCTTGAACATCCAAGTTAACTGTTGGGGATATATGAGAAAAAAACCCTGCTTGAACATCCAAGTTAACTGTTGAGGATATTTGAAAAAAACAAACAAAAAAAAAACAAAAAAAAAACCCTGCTTGAACATCCAAGTTAACTGTTGGGGATATTTGAAAAAAAAAAAACCTGCTTGAACATCCAAGTTAGCTGTTGGGGATATTTGAAAAAAAAAAAACCCTGCTTGAACATCCAAGTTAACTGTTGAGGATATTTGAAAAAAAAAAAAAAAAAAACCCTGCTTGAACATCCAAGTTAACTGTTGGGGATATTTGAAAAAAAAAAAAAACCCTGCTTGAACATCCAAGTTAACTGTTGGGGATATTTGAAAAAAAAAACAACCCTGCTCGAACATCCAAGTTAACTGTTGGGGATATATGAGGAAAAAAAATCCTGCTTGAACATCCAAATTAACTGTTGGGATATAAGGAAAAAAAAAAGAGAAAAGCCCTGCTTGAACATCCAAGTTAACTGTTGGGGATATATGAAAAAAAAAGGAAAGCAACACACACACACACACACACACACACACACACACACACACACACACACACACACACACACACACAAAATAAAGCAAGGGCAAGTGAGTCTATGGGTAAGTAAAAATGTATCATCTTGATATACCATTTGAAGGACGAAACAAAGGGGAGCTGCGAGGAGACATGAAGTTTATTCTGTACAGACATGGACCCAAGGGACACATATAAGTGGGGAGAGAAAGGAAGTTCTATACAGAGGGCATGGACCCAGGGGACACATATGACTGGGGGAGAGAAAGTAAGTTCTATACAGAGGGCATGGACCCCAGGCAATAGATAAAATGATACTAGCCAATACAGCAATTGCTGTATCGATCGGCTTCAGCTTATAGGGCAGGTCACTCGACTCCATGATGGACTTAACACACAGGAGAACACAGGCGTTTCTGGATTAACCCCTTCAGGACGGACAGATGGACACGAAGACAAACAAGACTATGGCGCTATGGACACGAAGACAAACAAGACTATGGCGCTATGGACACGAAGACAAACAAGACTATGGCGCTATGGACACGAAGACAAACAAGACTATGGCGCTATGGACACGAAGACAAACAAGACTATGGCGCTATAGACACGAAGACAAACAAGACTATGGCGCTATGGACACGAAGACAAACAAGACAATGGGGCTAAATGTTGTTGATGAATGTCTTTGTGCTGTTTACAGGGAAGCGCTAGTATTTTAAGTGCTGTTCATGAAAATGCATCTTGGCTCTAGACGTTGTTGGTGAGCATGTATGCTGGCCACAGGTGGTCTTTGTTGGTGAGCATGTATGCTGGCCACAGGTGGTCTTCATGAGTCTGTATTTTGATCCCTGTAGTTTGCTGAGTGTGTAGTATGGCTAAGGGAATAATTAGCATATGCAAATATGAATAATTCAGCGTATGTTGACTTATTCCTTTTTCTATGTAGTTTAGAGAGTCAATCAACCAAGGAGGTTCCAGAGCCCTGAAGATGGGCCAGCGAGAATCGTCCACCCATGAGAAGGACTCGACCCCAGGACCCGCGGGCCTTGACGCAGAGTGTGTGCAGACCGCCTGGCCCGCCTGGCACCAGTCGCTGGTCCCCCGGGCACCTGCACGAGGTCAGGACGGGGGCATCTTCCGGGGGGAGTTCATCCTGCTCAGGTCCTCCCCTCCCGCCAGGCCAGACAAGAGGGAAGAGGGGGAGGGCAGGGTCCGCCGCACTGATCGTCTGTGTGTGCAGAAGAACCGTGAGTGATGGAGCCAGGGTCACACCAGAGGGGTTATGACGAGGAGGAGAAAGATGATAGAGGGGGTGATGATGGTGGTGGGGGTGGGGGTGGTGGTGGTGGTGGTGGTGATGGCGGTGGTAGTGATGATGGTGATGGTGGTGGTGGTGATGGTGGTGGTCATACTAATTACACAGTTTTTGCCGTTATTGTAGTAATCATAATCATACTAAATATACGGTTTTTCGCCGTTATTGTAATAATCATGATTAACTGATAATATAGTTTTTGCCGTTATTGTAGTAATCATAATTATACTAATAACACAGTTTTTACCGTTATTGTAATAATCATGATTATACTAATAATACAGTTTTTGCCGTTATTGTTATGGTCATTACCGGCTTCCTTATTGTAGTCGTCATCATTTTTCATGTTTAAATTATGTTAATGTTGTTGTTGTTAATGGTGATGATGATGATGATGATGATGATGATGATGATGATGATGATGATGATAGACTGATTTGAAAAATCTGCATTCCAGCAGCAACAGCTTTGTTCTCATCTTCGTCGTCGTCATTATTGCCATCATTACCATCTGCTTCTTCTTCTTCCTGCTCCTCGTTATTTTGCCATGTATTATTGAATCAGTTCACACCAATATGCTTTGATTTGCTGCAGAACTTTAATAGTACTTTCACGTGAAGTGTTTTATCTGATGACGTAGGTACAGAGGATGAAGATGCCTAATTGCTCTGGAAGCTTATGGAAAGTTCTAAAAGCTTCAAAAATGACATGAAATTCGACCTGCTGCTACTGGTAAGTTTGCTTTTGGAATGAGTGCTCCATGGAAGCTTCTTCTGATCGATCAGGCTGCAACACGGTTCCACAGACACTGTTCTGTTGTTTGGGACAGAGTGATCTATCAGTCTTGTTGTGGGACCGCTATGACAGACAGTCACCTGAAGATTGAAAGTGTGCATCTTCCGCCTGGAAGTAAAACCTTTCCGCTGTCATAATGCTACTCCACGAGAGAATAGAAGTGAACCAACTGCCGTAATCCACTTCAGTCAGCAGTTCACATCTGCCAATGTAGCTTTACGTTACAGGAGATTGTATCGTGTTACCCATTCTCCTCTTTCCTGCTCTGTCTTCTTCACGATGAGTGTAGCAGCCAGAGCAATGCCTTAATCCACCGTGTCGCTGATGTTTGAATCGTATTACAACCTACCCTCCTTCCAATTCTTTCCTGTTTTGTCGTCTTCGTGCTGAGCACAGCAGCCAGAGAAATGTCTTAATCCAGCACGTTGCTGGGTCTTCAAGTTCAAGTCTTGTGGGTCCATGAATGTCTTAATCCAGCACGTTGCTGGGTCTTCAGGTCTTGTGGGTCCAGACATGTTTTAATCCAGCGCGTTGCTGGGTCTTCAGGTCTTATGGGTCCAGATATGTCTTAACCCAGCACGCTGCTGAGTCTTCAGGTCTTGTGAGTCCAGGAATGTCTTAATCCAGCACGTTGCTGGGTATTCAGGTCTTGTGGGTCCAGGAATGTCTTAATCCAGCACGTTGCTGGGTCTTCAGGTCTTGTGAGTCCAGGAATGTCTTAATCCAGCACGTTGCTGGATCGTCATGTCTTGTGAGTCCAGGAATGTCTTAATCCAGCACGTTGCTGGGTCTTCAGGTCTTGTGGGTCCAGGAATGTCTTAATCCAGCGCGTTACTGGGTCTTCATATCTTGTGGGTCCAGGGATGTCTTAATCCAGCACGTTGCTGGGTCTTCAGGTCTTGTGGGTCCAGTGATGTCTAAATCCAGCACGTTGCTGGATCTTCAGGTCTTGTGGGTCCAGGAATGTCTTAATCCAGCACATTGCTGGGTTGTCAGACCTTGTGGGCCCAGGAATATCTTAATCCAGCACGTTGCTGGGTTTTCAGGCCTTGTGGGCCCAGGAATGTCTTAATCCAGCACGTTGCTGGATCTTCAGGCTTTGTGGGCCCAGGAATGTCTTAATCCAGCACGTTGCTGGGTCTTTAGGTCTTGTGGGTCCAGGAATGTCTTAATCCAGCACGTTGCTGGGTCTTCAGGTCTTGTGAGTCCAGGAATGTCTTAATCCAGCACGTTGCTGGGTCTTCATATCTTGTGGGTCCAGTGATGTCTTAACCCAGCACTTTGCTGAGTCTTCATGTCTTGTGGGTCCAGGAATGGCTTAATCCGGCACGTTGCTGGGTATTCAGGTCTTGTGGGTCCAGGAATGTCTTAATCCAGCACGTTGCTGGGTCTTCATGTCTTGTGGGTCCAGGAATGTCTTAATTCAGCACGTTGCTAGGTCTTCAGGTCTTGTGGGTCCAGGAATGTCTTAATCCAGCACGTTGCTGGGTCTTCAGATCTTGTGGGTCCAGGAATGTCTTAATCCAGCACGTTGCTGGATCTTCATGTCTTGTGAGTCCAGGAATGTCTTAATCCAGCACATTGTTGGATCGTCAGGTCTTGTGGGTCCAGGAATGTCTTAATTCAGCACGTTGCTGGGTCTTCAGGTCTTGTGGGTCCAGGAATGTCTTAATCCAACACGTTTGCGGGTCTTCAGGTCTTGTGGGTCCAGGAATGGCTTAATCCAACACGTTGCTGGGTCTTCAGGTCTTGTGGGTCCAGGAACGGTCCCACTGCCCCTCCCACGTCACGATCCCCCGGCCACCTCCACCCACCCACTCCCGTCCCAGGAAGACGACACACCACACCCATCCGCATCTGAAGGTGAAGGTCACAAGGAATGTCCGTCCACTCTTCTTCAGCCACCCGCTTCCCGGGATGAAGGAGATGCTCTGGACAGGTGGGGGACTTCGCTAGTACTCTTGCCCTTCTACCTTCTTCTTTCCCCTCATTCGCCTGTGATTTTTCCTATTCCACTCAGCCCCCATTAGCGCGCGCGCGCGCGCGTGTGTGTGTGTGTGTGTGTGTGTTTCTCTCTCTCTCTCTCTCTCTCTCTCTCTCTCTCTCTCTCTCTCTCTCTCTCTCTCTTGTCTCGATCTACTTGCCTGTCTGTCTGTCTGTCTGTCTGTCTGTCTGTCTGTCTGTCTTCTCTCTCTCTCTCTCTCTCTCTCTCTCTCTCTCAACCTTCTTCTTAGAAAATTAAAATTGTATGGCTTATCCACAAGAACTCTTACGCTTTTTCACTCATATCTCACAAATAGGCAACAATGTGTGAAAATTAATACAACTTTCTCTTCATTTCAAACACTTTTCTATGGCGTCCCACAAGGCTCTATCTTGGGTCCCTTATTATTCACAATTTACATCAGTGATCTACCTCTACATATCACATCCACCTGTGAACTTTTTGCTGATGACAAAACAATTCACACAAATCATTCTGATGTTACTGTTCTTGCACAAACTTTACAAGAAAGTGCGAATGATCTCGTGAAATGGACTGAACTAAATCACATGTCGCTTCACCCTCAAAAAACTAAATCCATGCTTATCACAACCAGACAAAAAAGACAAAATCTCACTATTAAATTTCCTCCGGTGCATCTTAAAGATGAACCCGTTGAACAGGTTACATACCTCAAAGTGCTAGGGATAACAATTGATAGCAATATTAGCTGGCAAGCTCACATAACCTCACTGTGCAAAAAAGTCTCTCAGAAAGTCTATCAACTCTCCAAAATTAAACGCTTCCTCGACCTGCATTCACGCAAGCTCTTTTTTCAATCTCATATTCAATCATACATAGACTATGGGTCTACTCTATGGGACTCTGCTAGCGCTATTACCCTCAAACCATTGCTAAGCCTACACAAGCGAGGACTCAAATTAGTCCTCCTAAAAAAAACAGTATTCTCCTAGACTCAGACTATAAAAAGGTTCAAATTCTCCCGTTCGCTGCTTGAAAATGTTACAAACAAAGGCTTTCCCAGTGCCAGGGAAATCTAATGATTTGGGGGTAATAATTAACAAAAAATTCTAGCTCAGAAACTACAAAAGATATAACAATGAAATATATATGATTTTTGAAGGAAATTGAATGAAGATTTTGAATCTGGGCTTCTTTTGTTTTAATTTTGATAATAAAAAAGTATTTAGGCAATTAGATTTGGATAGATTTTTTTGCACGATCAAAAGCATATGTATTTACCACTACATCTTCACATCCAAACAAGAACACAAAGCAAAAAAGTTGAAAATAAAGTTTGTATTGTCACACTACACCTGTAAATGAAAGTAAAACAGTTTAGAAGTCTATCAAGACGCTCACACTCTATGCAGACAGGTCAGTCCACGACCACGCCCCCTCTCCCCACCACGCCCCCTTGCTGGACTTCAACCCTCTCTTTCACTGCTCCTCTTCCCCTACCTTTCCCTCTGCCCCGTGCCACGCCGCGAGCAGGCCGCGCTCCCCTCTTGCGCTGACTATCACGTCACTGACCACTGGCACGCAGTGCAGAGTACACACTAGGCGAGCTCGTTCGACGCTGGCAAACCAGTCAGCTGAACACACAAATTGAGGTCACACAGCCCGACACAATAACTGACGAATACGGTCGGCAATTCCATCACTATCATCATCTCACCTTCATGCTCGAGTGAGTCGTTGAATAAAAGATTATTGTCTTTGTCAAAAATCATTAGCAGAGCCTGCTCAGCTGTGTAAATATGTTGATTTGGTCGCTGCGCTTGTCGAAGGTTGTGCCGCCATCTTTGCAAGCGAGACAAAGTGCTGGCTGGTCATCCAGTCAGTGATGAGAATAAATGGGCTTTCCCCTCACGTGTGGTCATTTACATATCATTTTAATACTACAGACATATAAGGCTTACTACGCACACTCTATTTAAGTCCGTTGATAGAAATAGTAACGAATGAAAATTCAAGAAAAATGCATGACGTCAGTGGACGGCCCTTAGGCACTGGGAAAGCATTTTTAATGCGGCGTCGGCTGACGGCTTAAAGGCACTCTACGGGTTAAGTCTGAGATTAGAATACAACAAAGGGATCATAATGCACAGAATTATGTTTGGGAAGGCACCCTCAACATTAGTTCGCAGATTCTCAATTAATTCCTCAAGGACTCTACCCAAACTACATGTCCCTGTTCCTAGAATTGACTTATTCAAATCCAGTTTAACATATTCAGGTTCCTGTCAATGGAACTCGCTCCCTGAGTCAGCCAAGCAACACCAATGCACATCAACCTTCAAACACCATTATTTCATCCATCTTATGTGCAAATACTCGCATACTCCGCCATAAATCCACCACCAACCACCACCACCCTCTTTACCTTATGTATGAACCTGATTATTATGGAAGTGATTTGTACTTGAAATGCACATGCTACTCTGTTCAATAAGTATGTCTTATGTAAGTATGCGCCCGTGTATGTGTGTGTGTGTGTGTGTGTGTGTGTGTGTGTGTGTGTGTGTGTGTGTGTGTGGTGTGTGTTTTCCTACTACCTCTTGCCCTCTCGTCACTATGTCATAATGCTTGTATTCTTATGTGACTCTCTGTCTCTGTCTGTCTGTCTGTCTGTCTGTCTGTCTGTCTCTCTCTCTCTCTCTCTCTCTCTCTCTCTCTCTCTCACGGTTCTGCTGGAATGACTTGATTTATTATCTATATGACACCCCCCCTCCCCCTTGTACCCGTGGTGACTGGGCTATCATTATGCTTTTTTTTTCTTCTCCATTTGTGTGTGTGTGTGTGTGTGTGTGTGTGTGTGTGTGTGTGTGTGTGTGTGTGTGTGTGTGTGTTTTCCTTCCTGGTGCTTCAAAATCGATTGTCTTGCAACTCCTTGGTATCTTGTGATTGTCAGACTATTCTAAACATGCTCTTTCCCACACCCCAATCTCGCCTCTTTCTCCCTCTCCGTCTCCCCCCCCCCTCTCTCTCTCTCTCTCTCTCTCTCTCTCTCTCTCTCTCTCTCGCCCTTCCCTGCACTCCTTTCGCTCCTGCGTCTCTCTCGTCCCCCCCCCCCCACACACACACTTTTCTCTCTCTCAATTACTTTTTTTTTTTTTTTTTTAAAATAATTTCAAGTCTAATTTTTGTTCTAGCCACTTTTACATGCTTCTTCTATTGCCTCATTTTACATTGTTGACCCTACTCAGGGCGAGGACTGGATGTAAAAAAGCACATCAGTGCTTATCTATTATCCTCGTTAATAAAGAATTTTGTCTTGTCTTGTCTTGTCTCTCTCGCTCTCTCTCTCTCTCTCTCTCTCTCTCTCTCTCTCTCTCTCTCTCTCTCTCTCTCTCTCTCTCTCTTTGTAAGTCTTAGTCACTAGTCATACTTAGTCCCTTAACGGGGCAAGGGCCGGATGAAAAAAAGCATGTGTTTGCTTATCTGTTACCCTTGGAAATAAAGATTATCATCATCATCATCATCATCATCATCATCTCTCTCTCTCTCTCTCTTTTCTCTCTCTCTCTCTCTCTCTCTCTCTCTCTCTCATGTAGCGAAACACAACTGACGATAACGAAGATGGATGCATGATCAGCTCTACTTCTAGAGAAGAAGTATTACTGGCCATAAATAAGCTAAGAAAAAAATTGGCACGTGGCCGCACCTGATATTATGTTAAGAAACTCATCTGAAAAGGTAGCGCCTTTCTTTTTGTTTAATAAACTGTTTGACAATGGTGTGCACCCAACCAGCTGGGTGAAACAACCATTTCCCCAATGTTCAAGAAAAGCGAGATAAATAACTATAAGCAGTAAATCACTTGGAGTAATAATCAATAACAGCTTGCAAGAATGGATTGCAGAAAATAGTATTACGGGTGACTACTAAGTCTACTGTGGACCATAATGTTTAACTTATTAGCACTTGTAGTGAAACGATTTTCGTTTAGTGGCAGATTCTACGTTGCTTTTATAGACCTTGAAAAGGCTTCGAATCCATGAATCGAAATCTTCTTTGGCCAACTTTGTTTACATTGGTGTTAAATGTAACTTTTCAGATGAATCAGAAGTATCTATAATGTAGTAAGAGCTCGGGTTCGATTGGTGCTGAATTGACAGATTAGATCAATTGTTCAACCGGAGTAAAACAGGGATACGTTTGCAGCCCTGTTTTTTTTTTTTTTTTTTTCTTTATTTGTAAATGAGGTAGCGGTTAAAGTAATTAATAATGGAAGACACGGAGCTTTACTTTCTCCTGACGCTTTTGTATTGTATATTCTTAATGTCAGTCTGTCAGTTTTCTGTCGTTTTCATCTGTTTGCGTGTTTGTTTTTGTTTGTTTGCCTCTCCATGAGCACAGATATTGCCATCGTCAACAGACAATATACCGACCACGGATTTATCACAGATGGCCAATGGCATGAGAGCAAAGTCGGCCATTAATACTGTCAGTTAGGGACTTATTGGATGGTGTCCTGTTACAGGAAGGTATATTAAGCACCATTAAGTGATTCAGCACCAGAATGGTGTGACGTCATATCGTTACGGGGACAGACAGATTGGAAGAGTGCAAAAAGAAGACCCCATACCTTTAGAGCTACAGTGTTGTAGTCAACAGGGGTCTCTGTCCTTGTAGCACTGATAATGGTCAACCGTTAATCCTGCATCTACTACGCGGGTGGGTGGGGGAGGCTGATTGTTGATTGTCACATTTCTTTGTGCTTTGTTCTCTGTCTTAATCATCGTAACCTTCATCATAGTTGTCTGACTTTCTTCATCTATGTTATGCAGATTTCTCCGCCACAAAGCTTCACTGGACGCCCTCAAAAAGCGCCATGCCCCACGTCACGGCCACAGCTCACGTGAGTCATCACTGGGAGACATCAGGGAGGAGGAGGAGGAGGAGGAAGAGGAGAAGGAGGACCTGCAAATACAGGTGTACAAATACAGACTGACGACGTGGAGGTATTTCCCGGCCACGTACACCTGCCCCTGTGGAGTCAGCAAAGCGCAGTGACTGGCCGACAGCTCTTCAACGTCAACACCACGCAGCCACTGCTGTCTACAAGGGGCAGGAGAAGGTCCCTGCAGAGAGGCCGCCAGATCCTCAAGTCCAGCAAGATCACCCTGCCGCCCGTCAAGGAGGACCAACAGGAGCGGTGCCAACCTCTAGCAGAGGACTCAAGTTCAGACGAATCAGGCCTCTCGGAGCATGAAGGTCAGTCTGAAGCCGAGGACAAGATGACCTATGTCCAGTCCAGCGGGGATGAGAGTCAGCACACCTGTCGACCCTCTTCAACTTCCTCTGACTCGGCCCTGTGGAATTCGGACAACCAGTCCTCCCTGAGTTCTGAAGGAGATGGAACACCCAACAACCAGTCCTCCCTGAGCTCTGAAGGAGATGGAACACCCCGCGTTCATGACGGCTTGCGGGAGGAGGAAGGGGAGGAGAGAAACGAGAGAGAGTCGAAGAGGCGCGCCAGGTCAGGCTGCTGTTCCAGTTCTGTGGTGACTGAAGTTGTTGTCCACAATGAGGGCTGTCCCACTCACTCCTCCACAGGACAGACGTCTGACCACAGTGTGTCCGCTGAGCCCAGTGTGGGTCTGTACTGACAGCCAACATCCACCGCTCTTCATCCTGAGACCAGCATCACAGCTTCAACACAATCTACGATTCAAACCGTCCCACAGACACAAGAAAAACCATGCTCACAATGAGAGTGAACGATGGATTAAAAACAAAGTTACTGCGCTGCCCACACGATAGTCAGAAAAAGAGGAGTGCCTCGGTGCTCACAGCTGTGCCCGTGCATCGAGCATGTCATTTCTTTAGATGGCCAGTCCCTCAGACACGCCGCATGCAGACCTTCCTGTCCCACCAACCCATCAGCCAGCTCCCCCACAGTCTCCTCTTCAGCCGCCCCACCTCCCACATCATCTGTTTCTTCAGTACAGTTTGTTCACCAGACAACGCAACACTGGATGTCCCAGAGCCGGAACGGTGGTTGACTTTCTGTTCCAGAACAACGATCATCTCACAGAACTGGCAGACCCTACACTCCACACACTCGTCTCCCCCACCCCCCACCTCCCTCAGGCCACAAAATCTGCCATGCTGGGAACTCAGACGAAGCTGCTCCTCCTCCAACACTGTGGCCATAGGTTACAGATTTGTTTATTTACTTTTTTTGCGCTGGTGTAAGGGTATGCTGGCATCAGTGACGGCTTGGGATGCTGAATGAAGGGAGTTGGGAAGAGAAGTAGGAACCCTAGTGAAGCCGATACCAGTGGTGAAATCAAGACTTTTAAAACATTGTTTATCAAGCAGACTCTGGTAATGCCCTAACCGTCGTCCATACCAACTATGTTTCATCGTATTCATGGTGAGCTGCCAGACAGCAAGACAGCGATGGAATCCGACTCCTAGTTAAGGGAGCTGACATCATCTTTCAGCAATCAATGTTCGTGATGAGTTGTGACCAGCTTGAAGCGTCAGTCTCAACAGAATTCAACGTTCTGCTGTACGTAAGGTCAAAGACTTCAACATCGAGCAGATCAATCTGATCTGGCCAAAACACAGGATCCACAATGGCTTCCATTGGAGTCACTGCACAGAGCTGTACCCACTTCCGGTCAGCCTCACGTTTGACAGATCAGACTGTGACTGTTTGTGGTGAGCTAATACAGTTGGTGATTCCAACGGTAGATCAGACTGTGACTATTTGCGGTGAGCTAATACAGTTGGTGATTCCAACGGTAGATCAGACTGTGACTGTTTGCGGTGAGCTAATACAGTTGGTTATTCCAACGGTAGATCAGACTGTGACTTTTGCGTGAGCTAATACAGATTGGTCATTCCAACTGTAACAGCGGACCTTGCGTGAGCTATAATGTACAACGGCAGTCAGGTTGTAACCATTTCATGAGCAAACAATTGTACATTACGGTAAGCTGCACTTGGTGAGGTAAACACTCAGTACGTTTGCAACCATTCTGAGCAGACCAAACTGTAAACACTTGGGTGAGCTGCTACAATTGGTGAATCAAACAGTAAGCGTACGTTTGCAGCCACTTCTAGTCAGACCAAACTGTAAACACTGAGAAATAAAAACAGTTACGCACTTCAGTCAGTTTATCAACAAATGTCAAATAAATAAAACTTACGACTTCTAGTCAGTTGCTTCACTGCAAAACAATGTACAGCCTAGACATCTGATATCAGTTTATCATACTTCACATGACAGGTCAGCCTGGACATCTGATCAGTTTACTTCACATGACAGGTCAGACTGGACATCTGATCAGTTTACTTCACATAACAGGTCAGACTGGACATCTAATCAGTTTACTTCACATGACGTCTCAAGCGTCAAGGTTTTCAAACGTATGAATATTAAGCCAAAGGGTATGGAATGGATTCTGGCTGTTTCTGTTACAAAGGATCAGGGTGATTGTGGCTGTTTCTGTTACAAAGGATCAGGGTGATTGTGGCTGTTCCTATTACAAAGGATCAGGGCGATTGTGGCTGTTCCTGTTACAAAGGGTCAGAGGTGATTGTGGCTGTTCCTGTTACAAAGGATCAGGGTGATTGTGGCTTTCCATGTTACAAAGGATCAGGGCGATTGTGGCTATTCCTGTTACAAAGGGTCAGAGGTGATTGTGGCTGTTCCTGTTACAAAGGGTCAGAGTTGATTGTGGCTGTCCCTCTTACAAACGACTAGGATGATTGTGGCTGTTCCTGTTAAAAAGGAACAGGGTGATTGTGACTGTTCCTGTTACAGAGGATCAGGGTGATTGTGGCTGTTCCTGTTAAAAAGGAACAGGGTGATTGTGACTGTTCCTGTTACAAAGGATCAGGGTGATTGTGGCTGTCCCTGCTACAAAGGATCAAGGTGATTGTGGCTGTTCTGTTACAAAGGATCAAGGTGATTGTGGCTGTTCTGTTACAAAGGATCAGGGTGATTGTGGCTGTCCTGTTACAAAGGATCAGGGTGATTGTGGTTGTCGCTGTTACGAAGGATCAGGATGATTGTGGCTGTCCATGTTACAAAGGATCAGGGTGATTGTGGCTGTCCCTGTTACAAAGGATCAGGGTGATTGTGGCTGTCCCTGTTACAAAGGATCAGGGTGATTGTGGCTGTTCCTGTTACGAAGGATCAGGATGATTGTGACTGTTACTGTTACAAAGGATCAGGGTGATTGTAGCTGTGCTTGTTACAAAGGATCAGGGTGATTGTGGCTGTTCCTGTTACAAAGGAGTAGGGTGTTTTGGCTGTCCCTGTCACGAAGGATCAGGGTGATTGTGACTGTCCCTGTAACAAAGGATCAGGGTGATTGTGGCTGTCCCTGTTACATAGCATCAGGATGATTGTGGCTGTTCCTGTTACAAAAGATCAGGGTGATTGTGACTATTCCTGTTTCAAATGATCAGGATGATTGTGGCTGTTCCTGTTACAGAGGATGAGGGTGATTGTGGCTGTTTCTGTTACAAAAGGTCAGGGTGATTGTGACTGTTCCTGTTTACAAGGATCAGGGTGATTGTGGCTGTCCCTGCCACGAAGGATCAGGGTGATTTTAGCTCTCCCTGCTACAAAGGATCAGGCTGATTGTGGCTATTCCTCTTACAAAGGATCAGGCTGGTTGTGACGGTCCCTGTTACAAAGGATCAGGGTGATTGTGGCTGTCCCTGCTACGAAGGATCAGGGTGATTTTGGCTGTTCCTGTTACAAAGGATCAGGGTGATTTTGGCTGTTCCTGTTTAAAAGGATCAGGGTAATTGTGACTGTTCCTGTTACAAAGGATCAGGGTGATTGTGGCTATCCCTGTTACAAAGGATCAGGGTGATTGTGGCTGTTCCTGTTACGATGGATCAGGGTGATTGTGACCGTTCCAGTTACAAAGCATCAGGGTGATTGTGGCTGTTCCTTTTTCAAAGGATCAGGGTGATTGTGGCTGTTCTTTTTTTCAAAGGATCAGGGTGATTGTGGCTGTTCCTGTTTCAAAGGATCAGGGTGATTGTGGCTGTTCATGTTACAGAGGATCAGGGTGATTGTGGCTGTCCCTTTTTCAAAAGACCAGTGTGATTGTGGCTGTTCCTGTTACAAAGGATAAGGGTGATTGTGGCTGTTCATGTTACAATGGATCAGGGTGATTGTGACTTTTCCTGTTTCAAAGGATCAGGGTGATTGTGGCTGTTCCTGTTACAAAGGATTAGGGTGATTGTGGCTGTCCCTGTTACAAAGGATCAGGGTGATTGTGGCTTTCCATGTTACAAAGGATCAGGGCGATTGTGGCTGTTCCTGTTACAAAGGGTCAGAGGTGATTGTGGCTGTTCCTGTTACAAAGGGTCAGAGGTGATTGTGGCTGTCCCTCTTACAAACGACTAGGATGATTGTGGCTGTTCCTGTTAAAAAGGAACAGGGTGATTGTGACTGTTCCTGTTACAAAGGATCAGGGTGATTGTGGCTGTTGCTATTAAAAAGGATCAGGGTGATTGTGGCTGTCCCTGCTACAAAGGATCAAGGTGATTGTGGCTGTTCTGTTACAAAGGATCAAGGTGATTGTGGCTGTTCTGTTACAAAGGATCAGGGTGATTGTGGCTGTCCTGTTACAAAGGATCAGGGTGATTGTTATTGTCCCTGTTATGAAGGATCAGGATGATTGTGGCTGTCCCTGTTACAAAGGATCAGGGTGATTGTGGCTGTCCCTGTTACAAAGGATCAGGGTGATTGTGGCTGTCCCTGTTACAAAGGATCAGGGTGATTGTGGCTGTTCCTGTTACGAAGGATCAGGATGATTGTGACTGTTCCTGTTACAAAGGATCAGGATGATTGTAGCTGTGCTTGTTACAAAGGATCAGGGTGATTGTGGCTTTCCCTGTTACAAAGGAGTAGGGTGTTTTTGGCTGTCCCTGTCACGAAGGATCAGGGTGATTGTGGCTGTCCCTGTTAAAAAGGATCAGGGTGATTGTGGCTGTTCCTGTTACAAAGGATCAGGGTGATTGTGA
>CM065714.1:151381158-151383658 GCA_033310375.1 Conus canariensis
TGGCTATTTGTGGCGATTGCTTACTCAGGGTATTTGTCGTGGTTGTTTCTGGCAATTGTTTCTCTTTTTTTTTCCTTTTCTTTTTTTTTCTTTTTTCTTAGCTATTTGTTATAATAATGTATGGATTTTATATAGCGCAATTCTTGGGATCAACTCATTGCGCTCAGCACACACTCAAACACTCGCACTAACATGTGTTCACACACACACGCACACACACACACACACACACACACACACACACACACACACACACACACACACACACACACCCCGACACAGGCGCACTTATCAGGTTCATCGGTTCAAGCGTAAACAATACAGTTATGCATGCAGTACATAAAAAGTCAGGTCATATTAATAGACACAACATTCAGATATTATGGTTGAAGAAGGCTTTCCTAAAGAAGTATGTTTTTAACTCTGACTTGAATTTAGATACTGTAGGCAGGTCTCGTAAGCTGTCAGGAAGAGAATTCCAAAGAGTGGGCGCACTAAAGCTAAATGCTCTCTCACCGACTGTCTTTAACAAGCGCCTAGGAATTTTCAGAAGTTTTTGAGAAGATGAGCGAAGAGACCGAGAAGTTTGATAGGTGGACAGAGAAGCAGAAAGATACTGTGGGAGTGTCCCATCAAAGAAACGATAGGCAAAAACTGCGATTTTGAACTGCCATCGATATTTGATGGGAAGCCAGTGGAGTTCACGTAACAAAGGTGTAATATGCTCATTTTTACGCTTTTTGAGAACAAGCCGAGCTGCACTGTTTTGCACCCTTTGTAATCGTGCAAGCTGTTTTGAAGGAAGTCCTGCTAACACAGAGTTACAGTAGTCTAGTCGGGACATTACCATGGCGGTGATGAGTCTGGTTGTTGCCTGTGTGGAGAGGTAAGACCGGATAGAAGCAATACGTCGCAATTCCAGGAAGCATGCACGACAAACATTAGATATTTGGTTCTGCATAGAGAACGTTTGATCAATGCTAACACCGAAATATTTCACTGACTCTTTGAAAGGTAAAACAACACCATCAATTTCTGCCGACTCAGCTTTAACCATCTTGACACGAGAGGAGGTACCAACAGCCATGATCTCGGTTTTGTCACTATTCAGTTTGAGTTTGTTGCTGGTCATCCAGCCTTTTACGTCCCTAAAATATGCGGTAATATCTGATTGAGCACCTTGAAAATCGCTGGTGGTTGCGCTCTTAGAGAGTTCAGTGTCATCTGCGAACTTGTGGAAGTCACAGCCATGGGCAGAAATAACGTCAGATAAGGGCTGAGAATAAAGGGTAAAAAGAACTGGTCCAAGGACAGAGCCCTGGGGAACACCATACAGAACAGGAGAAGGGGATGATTTAGCTCCATTAACGATTACCGTCTGTGTCCTGTCAGAAAGGTATGATGTGAACCATTTGAGAACCATATCGTCAAATCCAAAAGTAACCTTGAGTCTCTTGAGTAGGATACAGTGGTCAAGAGTATCAAAAGCAGCACTGAGGTCAAGCAATGCTAGAAGGGAGACCAGTTTATCGTCTGTTTTACAAAGCAGGCAGTCTAAGACACTCAGAACTGCAGTTTCTGTGCTATGGTTTTTCCTATAAGCGGACTGACACACTTCCAGGAGACCATTATCTGACAAATGGGATTGGAGCTGCTTCAAGACAACACGTTCGAGGATTTTAGAAAGAAATGGAAGATTCGATACTGGTCTAAAATTCTTCATATCATTTGCGTCAAGACCACTTTTCTTCAACAAAGGTGTGACAACAGCATGTTTGAACTGTGGAGGGACACAACCAGATGCCAGAGATTTGTTCACAATGAACGTAATCAACGGCACCAGATGTGAGGCATATTGTTTCATGAGGGGAGTGGGGATAGGGTCAAGGATACAACTTTTACCAGGAGAAAGAGCAATCAAATCAAAAATCTGCTTTTCACTAACGGGTTCAAAACAGGAAAACAAAGGTCCATCATACAAATCAAAAAGAACAGACCGGCATGAATCAGAGTCAAGATTGTCTCTAATACGCTTTATCTTCTCGGAGAAGAAATCACTGAATTGCTGTGGGAGATCTGAAGCCGGTATATTGCAAGGAAATGACAATGTTTTTGTTTTGCCAAGTAGAGTATTTGACAGTGAAAACAGCTGTTTTGACGAAGTACATGAATTAATTTTGTCACCATAATAAGATTGCTTGGAATCTTCAAGACACTGTCCTGCTTTGCATCTGTCAGCGGCAAATATCTGCCGGTGAACCACAAGGCGAGTCTTTCTCCACCGTCGCTCAGCACGACGGCGTTGACGGCGTGCTGCCCTCACATCCTCGGACAACCATGGGGCAGAGGGGCGATCAGTGACACACCTGGTCACTGCAGGGGCATGATGGTCGAGGATCTTTAAGAGGCCATTGTTGAAAGCACTGACCAGCTCCACTACGTCAGAATTGCAGTGCTGTGTAGACTGCAGATCAGCACAAGTCCTGACATCTTTGTCAAA
>CM065714.1:151388658-151406158 GCA_033310375.1 Conus canariensis
CCTGTTCAACGGGTTCATCTTTAAGATGCACCGGAGGAAATTTAATAGTGAGATTTTGTCTTTTTTGTCTGGTTGTGATAAGCATGGATTTAGTTTTTTGAGGGTGAAGCGACATGTGATTTAGTTCAGTCCATTTCACGAGATCATTCGCACTTTCTTGTAAAGTTTGTGCAAGAACAGCAACATCAGAATGATTCGTGTGGATTGTTGTGTCATCAGCAAAAAGTTCACAGGTGGATGTGATATGTAGAGGTAGATCATTGATGTAAATTGTGAATAATAAGGGACCCAAGATAGAGCCTTGTGGGACGCCATAGGAAAGTGTTTGAAATGAAGAGAAAGTTGTATTAATTTTCACACATTGTTGCCTATTTGTGAGATATGAGTGAAAAAGCGTAAGAGTTCTTGTGGATAAGCCATACAATTTTAATTTTCTAAGAAGAAGATTGTGGTCTATCACATCAAATGCTTTTTTGAAATCAATAAATAGGACACCACAATATCTGTTGTTGTTAATGCTGTTTAGCCAGTCATCAACCAGGTTGATTAGGGCTGTGTGGCATGAATGGTTGTGTCGGAACCCGGACTGTCTTGGATGAAGTAAGTGGTATGTATTAAGGTGGTGTAATGTGTGTTTGTTTATGTGTTTTTCCAAAGGTTTGGAAAGAGTGGAAATGATTGAGATTGGTCTGTAGTTTGTAGGGTCTGAGCTGTCACCTGCTTTGTAGATAGGAATGACTTTTGCTTTTTTGAAACTATTGGGAAAATGATTTTTGTCGATACATAGATTGAAGACGTATGTTAACGTATCTGTAATTGCTGGAGCTGATAGTTTGAGAATTTTGCCGTCTAGGCCATCCACCCCGCAGGTACTTGACTGTTTTATGTGTGTTAGGTAGTGATAGACTTCAAATATTGTTATTGGTGGAATATAAAGTTCAGACGTGATGTTTTTATCATGGCAATATTGTTTCAGTTTTTGAAGGTCGTTTGATCTTGAAGAATCAGCCGTGACAACTTTATTGGCTATAGTGCAAAAATGGGTGTTCAGCTGTTCGACAGAGATGTCTTTAATTATAGTTGATTTTGAAGAAGATTGATTGTTTGTAAGCTCGTTAATAGCTCTCCATACCAATTTTGGGTTCTGATTTGATGAAATTAGTTCTCGATAGTATTTCGTTTTTTCTCTGCGCTTCTGTGAATTTATTGCATTTCTCAGTATTCTAGATTCCTCTTCATAGCCATGTTGTTTAAGCAGATCTCTAAGATAACCTGCCTCCTGTAACTCTTTAGTGTACCATGCCGGTTTGGGATTATGTCGTACTCTAATCGTTTTTAGAGGGGCGTGTTTATCATATATTTCTGTAAATGTTCTGATCCAAAATTCAACAGCAACATCTGGATCAGTTATGTTGTAAACTGATGAGAGATTTGAGCTAAGCAAGTCATGTAGAAAATCTTGGTTGTTAAAGTTTGTAAAGCAACGGTAGGTCATTGTCTTGTGTCCCGTTTTGGGAATTTTTACTCCTTTTTTGGACCATGTGACACACACTGGGTAATGATCACTACAGTTTAGAACAGGGACACAGGCTTCTGCTATGTTAGTTTTATCTGAAACATAAATATGGTCGGTAAGTGTCTTCGAGTTTGGTGTGACTCTCGTTGGAGATTCGATGAGTTGATGCAGGTTAAACAGACTGAATGCTTGCGTCCATTGATTTTGCGCTTTCAGAAGGTCTGTGTTAAAGTCTCCGAGTAAAATAATTTCCTTGGATTCTAGTGAGACTGCATCCATCATCGGAATAAATTTGTCGACCCAGTTTACTCTTTCAGATGGATTCCTGTAGCAGAATCCAACCAAAATGGAAGGGTTTCTTTTCAGCTTAACTTCTACTGTCAGGTATGTGCAGTGTGGTGGTTACTAGGGAGATAGAGATGATGCTGTCAGGTATGTGCAGTGTGGTGGTTACTAGGGAGATAGAGATGATGCTGTCAGGTATGTGCAGTGTGGTGGTTACTAGGGAGATAGAGATGATGTTGCTGACGGCTCAACAACAGCACGGGGCCACAGGGCTGTCACCGCCTTGAAGTTAATTCACGTCATAAACACACACACACACACACACACACACACACACACACACACACACACACATACACAAAACCCTTTAAAATGCACCTTCTAAAAACACAGCGGCGATTTCGTTAAAAATCTTTCTTCCATAAAATCTTAGATCAGATGACAGTTGTTCTCTTTCAGAAATTCAAAGATCTCATCACATGGGACATCTCTGAACAAGCTTTTCATGGAGTCTGCTGTAAAGTGTTTATGTCTCACAACTTGCTAGTCTCAACATTCTAAAAGAATAATTATGTTTTACTGTGAGTGGTACATGACATGGAATGCACCACAGAGCTTCTTCACCTTTTAAAAGATAAGAATGGGTGTAAAAGGAGTGGCCTGTATGCAAACAGCACAAGACTGTTTCTTCTTTACGGCCGCCCTTGGAACTTGGTAAAAACTCTTACAGGTTTGGACGGATTTGGAAGAGTTTGTTATCGTCTGCAAGTTTCGTTCCTCTTGCCAAAGGATCTGACATAAGTTGGAGCGAAAAAAATTGTGGTGTCTGTATTTCGTGATCACAAAGCGTGTATGGCAACGCCTGTTCAATTGTCTTGGCTGTGATGTCTACGAAAAAAAAAAAAGAAAACAAATAAAATAATTGTATTCAATCACAAATGGCGGATGCAATTACTAATAGGTCTATGTGCAGTTTTGCCCTAGAGTAATTCGCCTGTCAGAATGAAGTTTTACCAATCAAAATAATGTGTGTGTGTGTGTGTGTGTGTGTGTGTGTGTGTGTGTGTGTGTGTGTGTGTGTGTGCGCGCGTGCGTGCGTGCGTGCGCGCGTGTGTGTGTGTGTGAGTGTGTGTGCGTGTGTGTGTGTGTGTGAGTGTGTGTATGTGTGTGTGTGTGGGGGGGGGGGTGTGTGTGGGTGTGCGATGACTCTAGTGGGGAAAGGTGTGTGTGTGTGTGTGTGTGTGTGTGTGTGTGTGTGTGTGTGTGTGTGCGATGACTCTAGTGAGGAAAGGTGTGTGTGTGTGTGTGTGTGTGTGTGTGTGTGTGTGTGTGTGTGGGTGTGTGTGTGTGTGTGCGATGACTCTAGTGGGGAAAGGTGTGTGTGTGTGTGTGTGTGTGTGTGTGTGTGTGTGTGTGTGTGTGTGTGTGTGAGTGTGTGTATGTGTGTGTGTGTGTGTGTGTGGGTGTGTGTGGGTGTGCGATGACTCTAGTGGGGAAAGGTGTGTGTGTGTGTGTGTGTGTGTGTGTGTGTGTGTGTGTGTGTGTGTGTGTGTGTGTATGTGTGTGTGTGTGTGTGTGGGGGTGTGTGTGTGTGCGATGACTCTAGTGAGGAAAGGTGTGTGTGTGTGTGTGTGTGTGTGTGTGTGTGTGTGTGTGTGTGTGTGTGTGGTGGGGGTGCGGTATACAGTGGTGGTGGTAGATGCAGGGAGGTAGTAGATGAGGAGTGGGAGGAGGGGGGGGGTGGTGGTGGGGGAGGAAATGCCTCTTCTCGTGTGTCCTAACCATTCTGTATCCGTGTATCGAATGTCGGCACAATGGTTTGTCCCTATCCTGTGTCACTAGCAGTACCACCCCCATTCGTCTTGTGTCACTGCTGTCACTACACAGTCAACAAGCTCTCCACATGGAAGAGGCCCACCCGTTTCCACTTACTGCCGTGCTAACATGAGTGAGTTGAACATGTCCTGCCCATGCTCCTCCTCTTTATCACCCCCCCCTCCCCCCTCCCATGCCCTGACCTTCTTACAACATACCGGCACGACTCACCGCCCCCCCCCCCTCCCCAACCCCCCCCCCCCCCCCCCCTCCCCCCAGCGTGCAGAACGCCACGGGCCACACGCCTCAATAAAGATTTTGCCCTAAATCACTATATAATCAACGTATGCATTTTGAGGCCTTGCATAAGTTGGAGCCAACATTTGATATTAAACTGATTATTGATCAACGCCCCCCCCCCCCCCTCACACACACACACACACACCACCACCACCACCAATCATAGGCCTATCACTGAGCTGGACAATGACTTCATCACTGAGCTGGACAATGGACCATCACTGAGCTGGACAATGACTTCATCACTGAGCTGGACAATGACTCCATCACTGAGCTGGACAATCACTCCGTCACTGAGCTGGACAATGACTCCATCACTGAGCTGGACAATGACTCCATCACTGAGCTGGACAATGGACCATCACTGAGCTGGACAATGACTCCATCACTGGACAATGGACCATCACTGAGCTGGACAATGAATCCATCACTGAGCTGGACAATGGACCATCACTGAGCTGGACAATGGCTCCATCACTGAGCTGGACAATGCTATCTCGGATGGGGGGTGAATCTGTGTCCTTTTGGGTTCTCTATGTGTGGGTGGGAAGTGAACACGTTGGTGTGGTTCACGGTCAGTTGACTTTGTTGGTGTGGTTCACGGTCAGTTGACTTTGTTGGTGTGGTTCACGGTCAGTTGACTTTGTTGGTGTGGTTCACGGTCAGTTGACTTGGTGAGCTTCACTGGACTGACTGCTGCTGTCGGGGAGGGACAGGGGGGAAAGGGTGGAGGGGGAGTGGGGAGGAAAGAAGATCGCGTTTGATAGCCAGTAGGCCTACCCAGTTTGGTTTTGCGTTTAGTGTGGGAGCTGACTTGACGGTAAGTGGTCTGAGTGATTCTGTGGGAGCTGACTTGGCGGTAAGTGGGTTTGACTGATTCTCACTGATCGATCCAAACTAGTTATCATTGCAGAATCGATTTTCTCGTTTTCTGCCGTGTTTAACAACCTCCTCGAAGATGTGTGTATTAGAATGAGCAGTTAAAGTGATCCACCTAGATTCGACAACCGGTAAGGAGAATGGTGAAGAGTTAGATCAAATTTGGTGGACAACGACAGAAAAACTGAACATCAACAAATTCAACTTTAAGTTTCGTCCGTGATGCAAACAAGTCCACACCTACTGCGTTAGTGAGACACGGAACTAGTATGCACAGGATAAATTATAGTGAGACACGGAACTAGTATGCACAGGATAAATTATAGTGAGACACGGAACTAGTATGCACAGGATAAATTATAGTGAGACACGGAACTAGTATGCACAGGATAAATTATAGTGAGACACGGAACTAGTATGCACAGGATAAATTATGGTGAGACACGGAACTAGTATGCACAGGATAAATTATAGTGAGACACGGAACTAGTATGCACAGGATAAATTATGGTGAGACACGGAACTAGTATGCACAGGATAAATTATAGTGAGACACGGAACTAGTATGCACAGGATAAATTATGCACAGGATAAATTATGGAAGTGGCTGTGGTCATACCCAGTAACCCAGCGCGTAGGTCAGACCTTGGACTACAAATGACCGGCGTGGTCAATGTTTATTGATGTGACCAGAGAGGGTGCTTGAATAACGAGCACGGTGATGATTTTGACCTTTTGGTCTGTGGGGTAGAATACCACCACTGCTCAGAAAGCTGCAATGCTGACAGGCGGTCGAAGTCAGCGACAGGCGGGGAAAACATTGACACTATTCTATATCCTTGTAACTGCAGTAGGGACAGTGACGGAGTTATTTCCCCGGAGTGTCATATGCCTGCAGTATTATATGCCTGCAGTGTCATATGCCTGCAGTGTTATATGCCTGCAGTATTATTATGCCTGCCTGCAGTATCATATGCCGGCAGCATCATATGCCTGCAGTATCATATGCCTGCCTGCAGTGTCATATGCCTGCAGTATTATATGCCTGCAGTATCATATGCTTGTCTCCAGTATCATATGCCTGCAGTATTATATGCCTGCAGTATCATATGCCTGCCTGCAATATTATATGCCTGCAGTGTCATATGCCTGCAGTATCATGTGCCTGCAGTGTCATATGCATGCAGTATTATATGCCTGCAGTATCATATGCCTGCCTGCAGTGTCATATGCCTGCAGTACTATATGCCTGCAGTATCATATGCCTGCCTGCAGTATCATATGCCTGCAGTATTATATGCCTGCCTGCTGTATCATATGCCTGCAGTATTATTATGCCTGCAGTATCATACGCCTGCAGTATCATATGCCTGCAGTATCATACGTCCTCAGTATCATATGCCTGCAATATCATATGCCTGCAGTATCATATGCCTGCAGTGTCAAATGCCTGCAATATTATATGCCTGCAGTGTCATATGCCTGCAGTATCATATGCCTGCAGTGTCATAATAATATGCCTGCAGTTTTATATGCCTGCAGTATCATATGCCTGCAGTATTATATGCCTGCAGTGTCATACGCCTTCAGTGTCATATGCCTGCAATAGTGTATGCCTGCAGTATCATATGCCTGCCTGCAGTATCATATAATAATAATAATAATAATAATAATGTAATAATACTTATATAGCGCATTTCTTGTTGTACAACTCAATGCGCTTACATCCACCATTTGCACTTATTCATACAATATTCATGCACACAGCAAAAAGAAAATACACAATGGCAGACGCACCTACATGCATACACTGTCTCACCGAACTAGTTGTGGAGGAATTTAAGAGAGATCTAGTCATCTACAGAAGAGAATAGGCTTTTTTGAAGAGGTAAGTTTTGAGCTGAGATTTAAAAGAAGAAAGAGTAGGCTGATTACGAAGGTCTTCAGGGAGGGAGTTCCAAATAGAAGGTGCTCTAAAACTGAAGGCTCTTTCGCCAACAGATTTCAGAGAACGCTTAGGGATTTTCAAAAGTTTTTGTGAAGAAGAGCGAAGGGTACGAGAGCTTTGGTAGGTGCAGAGAGAAGAAGAGAGATAGTGAGGAAGAGATTCATTGAAGTGGCGGAAAGCAAGAACTGCCAGTTTAAATTGCCACCGATACTGTATGGGAAGCCAGTGCAGTTCGATCAGCATGGGAGTGATGTGCTCACACCTCCTCCTCTTCAAAACAAGTCGTGCAGCGCTATTTTGGACTCTCTGCAGCCGAGCAATCTGTTCTGCGGGAAGCCCAGCATAAACAGAGTTGCAGTAGTCCAATCTTGACATCACCGTGGCACAGACTAGCCTGACAGCTACTTCCCTGGACATAAAGCGTCGGATGGAAGCAATACGTCTCAGCTCTAAAAAGGATGAGCGACAGACTACAGATATTTGATTCTGCATGGTCAGACACTGATCAATGGTAACACCAAGGTATTTGACAGAGTTACTGAAAGGCAATTCAGTACCATCAACAACCATTGACTCTGACTCAACGAGTTTGAGGCAGGAGGAGGTTCCAACGGGCATGACTTCAGTCTTTTCACAATTTAATTTAAGCTTATTACTTGTCATCCATTCCTGCACACTGCTGATACACCGAGACACCCCAGATTGAACAGAAACAAACTCATCAGGTGTGCCACTCTTAGAAAGCTCAGTGTCATCAGCATACTTGTGAAAATCACAATCATGGTCCGAGATAACATCTGACAAGGGCTGTGAGTACAATGTAAACAACACTGGGCCCAATACTGACCCCTGTGGTATTCCATACAAAAGAGGTGACAAAGTAGACCTTACACCACCCACAACCACCGCCTGTGACCTATCTCTGATGTACGATTCGAACCACTGGAGAACTATCCCATCAACACCAAAAGTGACCCTAAGCCTTTCAAGTAAAGTAGTGTGATCTAGCGTATCATATGCCTGCAGTATTATATGCCTGCAGTATCATATGCCTGCCTGCAGTATCATATGCCTGCAGTACTATATGCCTGCCTGCTGTATCATATGCCTGCAGTATTATTATGCCTGCAGTATCATATGCCTGCAGTATCATATGCCTGCAGTATCATACGCCCTCAGTATTATATGCCTGCAATATCATATGCCTGCAGTATCATATGCCTGCAGTATCAAATGCCTGCAATATTATATGCCTGCAGTGTCATATGCCTGCAGTATCATATGCCTGCAGTGTCATAATAATATGCCTGCAGTATTATATGCCTGCAGTATTATATGCCTGCAGTGTCATACGCCTGCAGTATCATATGCCTGCAGTATCATATGCCTGCAGTATTATATGCCTGCAGTGTCATATGCCTGCAGTATCATGTGCCTGCAGTACCATATGCCTGCAGTATCATATGCCTACAGTATCTTATGCCCTGCCTGCAGTATCATATGCCTGCAGTATTATATGCCTGCAGTATCATATGCCTGCCTGCAATATTATATGCCTGCAGTAGTATATGCTTGCAGTATCATATGCCTGCAGTATTATATGCCTGCAGTATTATATGCCTGCAGTATCATATGCCTGCAGTATCATATGCCTGCAGTATTATTATGCCTGCAGTGTCTTATGCCCGCAGTATTATTATGCCTGCAGTATTATTATGCCTGCAATATCATATGCCTGCAGTATCATATGCCTGCAGTATTATATGCCTGCAGTATCATATGCCTGCAGTATCATACGCCTGCAGTATCATACGCCTGCAGTATCATATGCCTGCAGTATCACACGCCTGCAGCATTATATGCCTGCAGTATTATAGCCGGTTCGGTAATGCCTCCACATCTTCAGGGGCCATTCGAAATGCACAAACGTCTTGAACGCTTGTCAGAAAATGCACGTCATGAATCGTCTCAAAGAATTAATTTCAACTTCGTTAGAAAAAAAAAAAAACCAACATTAAGCGTATGAAATTGTGTGTTGAGCACATTTAAAACAAAATTAAGCCAGTTTTGGGATGTTTTTACCTTAATTTTTCTCTTTCAAGATAAGCGCTGTAGTTAGTCAAAAGCTGAAATGGCTACAATTCATAAAATAAATGAACAATATCAGATAGAGCAGCCACTCGTAGTGTTCTCTTTCTTCTGTTAGTTTTGGTAGTTTGAACATCACGATCATATTTTAACCCCAAAATTAAAGAAAGGCGAGTGTCAAATGCACAGTGTCAGGTCTGAATTGGAAGTTGCACTTTAAGTCGATCAGCCAGAGGCATCGTGATGAAGTCTCTTGATTTTCTAGGTGTGGCTGTACCCAGTGTGATGCAAAGGATTCACTACAGCACGCTGAACAGTTTGGTTCGCTAGGTGTGGCTGTACCCAGTGTGATGCAAAGGATTCACTACAGCACGCTGAACAGTTTGGTTCGCTAGGTGTGGCTGTACCCAGTATGATGCAAAGGATTCACTACAGCACGCTGAACAGTTTGGTTTGCTAGGTGTGCATGTACCTAGTATGATGCAAAGGATTCACTACAGCACGCTGAACAGTTTGGTTCGTTAAGTGTGGATGTACCTAGTATGGTGCATAGCACGCTGAACAGTTTGGTTCGTTAGGTGTGGATGTACCCAGTATGATGCATAGCATGCTGAACAGTTTGGTTCGCTTGGTGTGGATGTACCCAGTATGATGCATAGCATGCTGAACAGTTTGGTTCGCTAGGTGTGGATGTACCCAGTATGATGCGTAGCACGCTGAACAGTTTGTTTCCGCATGGGGGAGTCACGTGAAACGTGTCACTTGTACTGGAATGTCAAGTTCATTATTATATATCATTCATCATTCGCGCTTTTGGAATTTAAACTCGCGCGTTGGGGTTCGTGTTGTTTAGTTATTCGCACTTTTGGATGTCTTCACTTCTTCGACCTGTTAGGTCTGCAGGTGAATGGAGGGTCCGGTTGACCCTAACTTAAATCCGTGTCCATGTGAAGAGCCGTGTCCATGTGAAGAGCAGCTGTAGGTGTGTGGTCAACACTCCATTGTGATCGTTCATGGCCAGGCATATGATACTGCAGGCAGGCATATGACCAGTCAGGGTCACTCCAGTTCTGTTGGCGTAATCCACCTGCGAGCACTTCGGCAATGGAAATGGGTCAGCGCGTTGTTCCGGGTTCGGTTGAGCTATGGTGTATTGCTAGTGTCAAAAGGTATCTTGCCAAGAAAGAAAAGTATTATACAGAACTGCATATTTATGAACTCACAAACCGTTGTGACGTTTAAACACAAAGTACAAACGGGTCTTCTTCTTCTTCTTCTTCTTCTTCTTCTTCTTCTTCTTCTTCTTCTTCTCCTTCTTCTTCTTTGTTGCTGTTGTTGTTGTTGTTATTGTCGTTGGTGGTGGTGGTGGTGGTGGTACTGGTGGTGGTGATTATGTCATTGTTGTATTACCTTGTGAATTCATATCGACATCCCCCCCCCTCCCCCGCCGCTTTCTTCATCTGAGTAGTGGTGTGCGCAGTCTCACGGAACAGAGCGTCAGTTTCACGACGACAGAACGTTAATCTCACGGGCAATAGAACGTCAGTCTCACGGCCCATGGGAGGTTAATCTCACGACCAATAGAACGTCAGTCTCACGGTCATTAATCTCATGGCCAACAGAACCTGGATTTTACTGCCATATGACGTTCATTTCACGGCTAATAGAACGTCAGCCTTACGTTAATCTCACGGCCATCAGAATGTGAATGTCTCTGCAATATGACGTAATCTCACGGCCAGCCGAATGTCAATTTTACGGTCAGTAGGACGTTGATCTCACAGCCAACAGAACGTCAGTTTCACCGCGATAGGACGTTAATCTCACGGCCAACAGAACGTCAGTTTCAAGGCAATATGATGTAATCTCTCGGCCAACCGAATGTTAATTTTACGGTCAATAGGACATTAATCTCACGGCCAAGAGAACGTCAGTTTCAAGGCAACTGGACGTTAATATCAGCGAACAAGAACGTCAATTTCACGACAACAGGGCGTTAATTTCACGACCTTCAAAACGTCAATTTCACGGCCAATAGAACGTTAATCTCAAGGCCAACAGAACATCAATTTCACGGCAACTGAACATTAATCTTACGGCCAACAAAACGTCAGTTTTAACGGAAATAGGACGTTAATCTCACGGTCAGCAGAACGTCAGTTCCACAGCAATCGGACATTAATCTCACGGCCAACAGAATGCATCAGTTTGGCCATGAAGTGAGCTTTCTCTCGGCTGAGATTAACGTCCTATTGCCGTAAAATTGACGTCCTGTTTGCCGTGGGATTAACGTCCTAATGCCGTAAAATTGACGTTCTATTGGCCGTGGGATTAACGTCCTAATGCCGTAAAACTGACTTTCTGTTGGCCGTAAGATTAACGTCCTATTGCCGTGAAATTGACGTCCTGTTAGCTCGGCCATGAGATTAACGTCCTAATTGTTGACCGTTTTACTGGTCATGAGATCAACATCCTATTGACCGTGAAGCTGGCGTCTGGTTGACCGTGAGATTAACGTTCGAGTGGTCATGAGATTAACGACCAAAGGGTCGCGAAACTGGTATCTTGTTGACCGTCAGATTTACATTCTAGTGGTCATGAGATTAACGTCCTCTTGACCGTGAAGCTGGTGTCTGGTTGACCGTGAGATTAACGTCGTACTGGCCATAAGATCAACGTCCTGTTGACCATAAAGCTGGAGTCTGGTTGGCCGCTTTCCTGGGAAAACCGCTAAGCTGGCATGCTCTCATACTCGTGCATGCGCACTAGTATCATCGTTATCACAGCGTTTTCTCAAAGGCTGCTTTGCGCATGCGCAAAAAGGCCGGAAACAAAAAATAGGTGGCACAGACGCCGGTTTTGTGTTGTGTGTGTGTGTGTGTGTTACATGCAGTCGTCTGCGTTGTGACGTATCCGTCGTGTGGTCTGTTCCAGTCGCCAGCTGTCGTCTGTTCCTGTTGGTCGTCCTCATCTTCCTGACATCTGCTGCTGCTGCCGTGGATTGTCGATGGTCTTCGTAACAGAATGGGCGAGGAGACGTTGAGGAAGTGAAAGTAATACAGCTTGGTGATTGAGGCCTAGTGTGCCTTGGCCTAGTGGTGGTTGGACAAATTAATTAGCACAACAGAGGGAAAAGGAAACTACAGGCCTCCATTCCTCGTTGTGCTTGTCTGTTCCTTTCTTTGCTTCTGTTGGTTTCTTTGTATTTGTTTTTGTTTATTTGATTTTTGCTTGTTTTTGATTGTTTGTGTTTGTTTGAGTTTGATTTTTGTTGTTTTTTGTTTGTTTGGGACCCTTCATTTTGTTTGCATCCGAACAATCTGGAAAGCAGCAGTCAGCGGGAATGGGCAGCCTGTGATCAGTGTGGTGCGGTGCTGGTTGAATTATTCATCGTCAGCTCTGCCCTGGAAGAAACAGAGAAGAAGAAGAAGGGAAATTAGGTCACCAGTCCACGCTCTAGTTGTCGGCCTTTGTTTGGCCATCTCTCTCTTGCCACTAACGAGGCCACTAGCATTCATCATACGCCGTGGGAGGAGGGAACAGTTGGAAAAGGTAGCGAGCGAGCTAGAGAGAGAGAGAGAGAGAGAGAGAGGAGAGAGAGAGAGAGAAGAGAGAGAGAGAGAGAGGAGAGAGAGACAGAGAAGAGGGGGGAGGGAGAGAAAGTTTGGACATCTGAAGTTAAAATAAGGTTTTCTTCCCAACAGAAGAAAGTGTTGAAATATTGGAAGAAGTCGCTAAAGGCAGCAACAGGCGAACACAGCCAAATAATGATGGGACTGATAGCAGGGGAAAAAGGGAAAAATAAGAGGAAGCATCAACGGAATACAAGGAAAAGACAGGAGGAAAACAGAATGCAGGAGAAAGTAGATGAACGCTGAACACATCGAAGGCAGAGAAAAGAAGTTGAATAAATAGCAGACAGCAGGGAAAGCAGAACTGGGCGATGATTTGACAGTAAGCCAGAAAAGGTCAGGAAAAGGAAAATGGAGCTTGTAGGAAAAGATAACGAAAGACAGAGAAAGTCCGAAAGGAATAATATAGAAGGCTAGGACAGGAGAAGGCAGGAAGAACATGGTAGAAGGGTTATGACACAGAAACTGGAAAGAAAGAGTTGAAGGTAAAAAAAGATTGGGAGACTTCGGGAAGAAAGATATGAAGGTATCTACAGACAGGGCAGAGCTGGTAGAGGAAAGACAAAGATATGAAGGTACCTACAGACAGGGCAGAGTTGGTAAAGGAAAGAGAAAGATATGAAGGTACCTACAGACAGGGCAGAGTTAGTAAAGGAAAGAGAAAGATATGAAGGTGCCTACAGACAGGGCAGAGTTGGTAAAGGAAAGATATGAAGGTACCTACAGACAGGGCAGAGTTGGTCAAGGAAAGAGAAAGATATGAAAGTACCTACAGACAGGGTAGAGTGGGTAAAGGAAAGAGAAGTGGTTTGATTGTAGAGAAAGCGGGGAAAAGTAGTAGATAAAGTCATGGGAGGACTGAAAGAAGAATGAAAAGGTAAATAACAGCAGGGGAAGGCGGAAGGGAACAGTGGGAGATTGGTAAAGGGGGTGGGGGTAGAGAGGAAGGGACGAGTGAACTGAAGACGGCAAAGGTAGGACATGGTTTGAAAAGGTGGGAGACGGTATGTAGAAGTAATGGAAGACTGGCAAAGGAAGCAGAAGGTAGGAAGAAGTTGAGAAGTGGTGTGAAATAGGTGACAGTGGGAGGAAGTAGGAGAAAGTAGGCAGAGTTAGAAAAGGCAGGAAGACATGGTAGAAGGCATATTGAAGGTGGTGAAAGTAGAATGCATGTAACAGAAGGTGGTGAAGGTAGAATGCATGTAATAGAAGGTGGTGAAGGTAGAAGGCAAGAAATAGAAGAGTGGTGAAGGTAGAATGCATTTGATAGAAGATGGTGAAGGTAGAATGCATGTAATAGAAGGCGTTGACGGTAGAAGGCATGTAATAGAAGGTGGGAAAGGTAGAAGGCAGGAAATAGAAAGTGGTGAAGGTAGAAGGCATGTAATAGAAGGTGGTGAAGGTAGAAGGCATATAATAGGCGGTGGTGAAAGTAGAAGGCATGTAATAGAAGGTGGTGAAGGTAGAAGGCAGTAGAAAGAAACTCGTGGAGAGCGTGGCAGCAGAGAGTCCTCAGAAGAGAAGCCCCCTTCAAGCAAGTGTTTCGGCCCTTATCTCCTGACACTCTAGGGGGGTTGGGCCACACCCGGTTCATGACTCCGGATGTCCCTCTGCTGCCCCTTTTTTTTCCCCCATCTTGGGACGAGCCATGGCTGGGATTCGAACCCATGACCTTCTGGACATGCTCATTTTCCACTTAATGACTCGCACTCTAACCACTGAGCCACAGCGACGCCTGATATTTTGTAGGAAATTTAAGCCTTATGAAGTTCACTTTTGTTCCTCCTTGACCAGATCCAGCTTGAACACCTCTCTGCCGCTTCTGCCATTGCTTTCAGGGCTCTGGTTTTTTCCCTCCCTGCAACTGAGAGCTGTTTCATGAGGGTGTATGCAGACGTTCCTACAAACCCTCTAGCTCCAATTTCTGCAGTGAGGACTTTGACCTGATAGCCTTCTCTCCTCAGGCTGTTTGCCAGATCAGCATACTTTTCAGTCTTGTAGATTTGAGCTCCTCCATTCCGTTCTCATATGGCACCGTGAGCTCGATCATGATCAGCTGCTTGGTTGACTGAGAGTGGACTACTATGTCTGGTCTCATGCCACTCTTGCTGATGATCTCTGGGTGACTCTTCCATTCTGGGAGGTCTGCAGTGCACTCCCAGTCATCTGCCCCGTCCAGCAGACTCTGCCTGCATGTTCCGAGTGGCACGGTTGTTCTTGGCCATGATTTGCCACCTCCTGCCGTGACGAATGTTGCGGGTGCTTTTGGAGTCCTGATGTTCCCTTTTGTGGTATTGGTACTAGCCCAGACTACTTGTCCAATCTCCTAGACTTGTGCTATCAAGGCATGTAATAGAAGGTGGTAAAGGTAGAAGGCATATAATAGGCGGTGGTGAAAGTAGAAGGCATGTAATAGAAGATGGTGCAGGTAGAAGGCATGTAATAGAAGGTGGTGAAGGTAGAAGGCATATAATAGGGTGGTGAAGGTAGAAGGCATGTAATAGAAGGTGGTGCAAGTAGAAGGCATGTAATAGAAGGTGGTGCAGGTAGAAGGCATGTAATAGAAGGTGGTGCAGGTAGAAGGCATGTAATAGAAGGTGGTGCAGGTAGAAGGCATGCAATAGAAGGTGGTGAAGGTAGAAGGTGGGTAGAGATGACGGAAGGCAGAGGAATGAAACTTCATTCCCTGCACACTTTTTTTTTCTTTCATTCCTTCTTTTTTTCTGCTTTTTTCCCCCGCCGTGTCAATTTTTTTTCTCCGAATTCATTTGTGTCTTTATTTGCTTGTTCCTTCCGTTCTCTCTGTCCTTCGTCTTCTTCCTTTTTTTCTCTTTCTTTTTCACTTACTCACTTTCTCTGTATTCCTTTCTTTCTTTTCTTGTTTTCTCTTTCCTTCCTTCATTTTATGTACTCCGTCTGTCTTTCTTTGTTCCTTCTTTCCCTTCTTTCTTTCTGTGTTTCGTACTTCTGTCCTTTCTTTGTTTCTTTCTTTCTTTCTTTTTCTCTTTCCCCCTACTCCCATCTTGTTCATCTTTCGTTCTTTTGTTTCTGGTTCTATTGCTATGTATTCCATTCTTCGTTTCGACTTATCTTTTTTTCTTTCCTTTTTTTTTTTGTTCTCCGTTGTCCCTTTTCTCCATCTTTCTTTGTCCCTGCTTCTTTCTTTCTTTCTCCGAACTCCTTTCTTTCTTTCATTCTTTCTTCATTCTGTCTTACTTTGTGCTTTCCCTCGTTCTTTTCTCCATATTCTCTTTCTTTCTCGCACGCCTTTCCTTCTTTCTCTGTGCTCCTTTCTTCCTTTCTCCTTGTCTTAGTTTTTACCCTGTACTCCCTTCTCACTTTTTTCTTTGTTTGTTTGTTTCTTTCTTTCTTTCTCTGCGCTCCTTTTTTTCTTCTTTCTGTGTTCTCCCTTCATTTGTGCTTCTTTTCCTCACTCCATTTTTCGCTTACTATCTTTTTCTCTTCCTTCCTTCTACTTTGCCTGGCCTCCTCCTCGGTCTTCCTTTTTACTTTTCCTCCGCTCTTTTTTCTTTCTCCATTTTTGTTTGTTTCTTTTTTCCTCTGTATGTCTTGCCTCTGTTCTTTCTGTCCTTTTCAGACGTCTCTCCCCCACTCTCATCTCACCCCTTCCCTATTCCTTATTTTGTTTCTTTCTTCCTTTCGTTCTTCTGGCATTTTGATTTTGTTTGTTTGTTTCTATTTTTCTGTGTCGTTCTTTCATTCTTCCCCCCCCCCCCCCCCCCCCTAAAACACTGAAGAATTTCTTTTCTCAATTTGATCATCGAGTTTGTTACATCCATAAGAATTAAGCAGGAATTTTCTGATTTCTTTGGAGAGTAACAGTGCTTGATATTCAGTTGAGAAACTGTCCACCGCCACAGTCAACACACGGTAAAATCGATACCTGACTGTCTGATAACACTCCCAACATGTCGACCACTCAGTGACATCAGCAGTGCCGAGCGATGCGCGAGCCGCGTGAGGTGTAACAGCAGAAAACATGAAGTGGCAGAATTAGAGAGTGAAAAGCAGAATGTAGGTCAAACTGGGAACTTGTGGGAAGATGTAGTAGGACGCGGGTCAAAGTAGGAGACAGCAGCGCGGGGAGGTATTGACTGAACAGGCCTCGGGTGTGGTGTACTGAGCATTGCTGTGGCAGCTGGAAACACGTAACCAGCCACTCGCATCACTCGGGCCATACCTCACGTCGCTGTTGTGTGGAGGCTTTGCCGCTCTTATCAACTGTCAACTTCCGTGTGTGTTCGTGCATGGTATGCTCAGCTGAAAGGAGTTTGTGTATGTATTGGCTGTAACTGTCAAGAGAAAAAGCTTTAAACAGTTCCTTTCGCGTGTGCATCGTTCCCATCTCACGATGCAGATAGGTTGTGTGGCGAACACCCACAACTCGTCCCGTGGCACGCCGTGACGCCTGTGCAAGAAAAGTGAAAGAGAATCGCGTTCCCCGGAGCCATAAACGTCCCGGGTGATTTAGGACAGTTGATAAAGAGAGACGCCAGGCGGGGGGTCTTGTGTTTGCTGGAGAAAAATCAATGGCAGCCGTGTGTTGTTCCGTGTACATATGAATCAAGCGTACCCCCGCCTCGCCCTGTGACACTGTTAGTGCAGTAGCCAAGAGGCTGGGGCTCTCGCTCAGCCACCTGTGAGTGTGTGTGTGTGTGTGTGTGTGTAAACTAGTGTAGGTCCGAGTCCATGGTTACAGTTCAAGCCACGAAGCTATTGTATTCTCTGTTACACTCGAAGCTGCACCTGGCTTTTGTCAGATCAGCTGTGTGTGTGTGTAAACTAGTGTAGGTCCGAGTCCATGGTTACAGTTCAAGCCACGAAGCTATTGTATTCTCTGTTACACTCGAAGCTGCACCTGGCTTTTGTCAGATCAGCCAGTACCAAAACATAGTCATAGCACAGTCCAGCCCATGACTCATACCATACCTGACTCTGAGGCAGATGTAGGCTTTTTTTGTATGCAAGCACGATCCACATGACCCTCCTTTTTCCTGTCGTCTGCTAGACGTTTCA
>CM065714.1:151411158-151436158 GCA_033310375.1 Conus canariensis
TCAAGAGGCGATGGATTCTGCAAAAGAAAGTCTCAAGATCAGAGAAATAACAGGACACACACAGACCAACAGACAAGGACTGGGGGTGACCAAAACTGAATGGTGTTCAAAGGCCAAAGGAAAAGCCAAAAGAGACATGATGATTCAGGAGATGAGAAAAGAAGAAGACCAAAAAAGACTCCAAAAAGCAGTCCAGCAGAGCCAGCAAGGGCAATGGACAACGTGGGAGAATGCACTCCAAAGAAGTCTCACTTGGAATGACATTTGGCACATGGTCCCTCTCAGGATCAGCTTCATTCTCAGATCTGCATATGACCTTCTGCCCTCAAATGCAAACCTGGTGAAGTGGGGGAAAACAGACGATCCTGCATGCCCCCTCTGCCATGAAAAACAAACAGTGGAGCATGTCCTAAGCTCATGTAAAGTAGCCCTGGCTAAAGGAAGGTACACATGGAGGCACAACCAAGTGCTCAAGGAGATTGTACAAGTAGTCTGGGCTAGTACCAACACCACAAAAGGGAAAATCAGGACTCCAAAAGCACCCGCAACATTCTTCACGGCAGGAGGCAGCAAATCATGGCCAAGAACAACAGTGCCACTCGAAACATGCAGGCAGACTCTGCTGGACGGGGCAGATGACTGGGAGTGCACTGCAGACCTCCCAGAATGGAAGAGTCACCCAGAGATCATCAGCAAGAGTGGCATGAGACCAGACATAGTAATCCACTCTAAGTCAACCAAGCAGCTGATCATGATCGAGCTCACGGTGCCATATGAGAACAGAATGGAGGCAGCTCAAATCTACAAGACTGAAAAGTATGCTGATCTGGCAAACAGCCTGAGGAGAGAAGGCTATCAGGTCAAAGTCCTCACTGCAGAAATTGGAGCTAGGGGTTTGTAGGAACGTCTGCATACAGCCTCACGAAACAGCTCTCAGTTGCAGGGAGGGAAAAAACCAGAGCCCTGAAAGCAATGGCAGAAGCGGCAGAGAGGTGTTCAAGCTGGATCTGGTCAAGGAGGAACAAAAGTGAACTTCATAAGGCTTAATTTCCCTACAAATATCAGGTGTCCCTGTGGCTCAGTGGTTAAAGCGCGAGTCATTAAGTGAAAATGAGCATGTCCAGAGGGTCATGGGTTCGAATCCCAGCCATGGCTCGTCCCAAGATGGGAAAAAAAAGGGGCAGCAGAGGGACATCCGGAGTCATGAACCGGGTGTGGCCCAACCCCCCTAGAGTGTCAGGAAATAAGGGCCGAAACACTTGCTTGAAGGGGGCTTCTCTTCTGAGGACTCTCTGCTGCCACGCTCTCCACGAGTTTCTTTCTACTGTAAGCGTTGAGCAGAACAACATAGCCCCAAGTACAAAGCGGTAAAGAAGCAAAAATGAACTTGGTGTGAGTGTACTGTAAGGGAAATGACACTATAGATGTAACAACCACTTTTGATCTCTTCCCTTTTTGTCCTCCAACATCCTATTTTTTTCCATATAAAAAAAGAGATTCTCTTAACATCCCTCCCCCCTCCCCCTCTTTTTTTTAGGTAGGGGTGGGGGTGGGGGTGGGGGGGCTCCATCCTCTTTCCTCCCACCATTTTGTTTTCTCCAATAACCACAACTCTTGCGCACCATGCAAGTCTGTCTGTTCAATTACTAATGGACATTCTCTGGTGAACTTTGAGTGTTTTGCAGTTGATACAAAGCATCAGGGTTTATTTATGTTCTGTTGTTTGGTGTAGTGACACATTCACTCTGTGTATGCGGAAAAAAAAGAGAACGGACGGAAGAAGGAAAAGACAAAGAAAAACGGGGAGAGAAAGAAAGAGAGAATAAAAGGAAAACATACAGCAAGATAGAGAGAAAAATAAGGAAAGAAAGATAAGAAAAAGAAAGAAAGAAAACAAGACAGAAAGAAAATATGAAGAAAAAAGTACACACTGAAGCAAATGTACTGTAGTAAGTACACTTCTAATTACTTCCCTTCATTCGCTCGGTGCTCAAGTGACCCAGCATGAATTTGCTTCCTTCCCCATCTGCTTGCAGTCACAGCTTTGAACCCTACAACAAATAAACAGGAATTGAATGAATAAATAGAGAAATAAGTGAATAAACAAGTAAATGAATATATAATGAATAAATAAATGAACAAATAAATGAATAGATAAGTAAGAAAATGGATGAATTTTTAAAATATCCACCATAAAGAGACCGCTTTCCCAACGGGACAGCGCCAGCATGGCCTGGCTGACTCAACAAATGATAAATGGCTGATGACTTGGTTAGGACGGCACAGCTTATTTATCAACAGAGGTAGTGTGAGTGCTGTCCCTTGAACGCCATGAAGAAGAAGTGGAAGAAGAAGAAAGAGAAAAGGGAGGAGGAGGGAGGAGGAGGAGGAGAATAAGAAAAAGGAGAGGTGGAGGATAAGAAGAAATATGTTGGAATGGCGGGTTGATGTGGTTACCATGGTGTCCATGTGTTAGGCGTCACCACATTACATACAAAATGCATCTTAGCATGGCTGAATCATTAATAACTACATGTGCATGGCTTGTGTTCGCATTCATCCATGGCGAGCTGAGAAAATTCAGAGTTGTTCGTGCATTGCCTTGTTTTAACGCGCCGTGTCCAGTTTGTCATATATTGCCTATTTTGTCGCATCTTGTTTTGTCGTGTCTTGTGTTGTTTTGTCGTGTTTTGCCTCTTTTGTCGTGTTAAGCCTTGTGTTGTCGAGTCCTGTGTCGCTCTTTGTGCGAGTGGCAGTGATGAGAATAATAACGATATTAATCCTTGCTTTTGTTATCTCACCTGTACACGCTCAGCCGTTGCAGCGCCTCCCCCCCCCCCCCCCCCCTCCCTCACCCCACACACACACACACATACACACTTCACGAATTCATTACATTAAAACAAGCACACACACACATGCACCCCAAATATACGCATACACTCAGAAACTCTCAATCTTTAACGTTGTTTTGCTTATTTGTTCATTTTATTTTATTTTATTTTAGGCCAAATGATAACACTTAACTCGCTTGCTCGCGATGGGTACGCACAGACACAGACCTACAAATAGACACGTACTCGTACACACGCGCGCGCATCACACACACACACACACACACACACACACACACACACACACACACACACACACACACACACACGCACGCGCGCGCAAACACACACACATACACACACACGCACACACACACACAGACACACACACCACACACACACACACACACACACACACACCACACCACCATCATCACCATCACCACCACCACCGTCACCACCAGCAACAACAGCAACGCCCCCACCAGTAACGATGACAAGCACGGTGGCACATAAACTGACGTCATGTGATGTGTTCATTTCAGAAGAGGACGACAGATTCCTGGCGCTAACATGGCGCCTGTGGCAGGTGGATTATGACGTCATGTCTCATCCCGATCTCCCCGACCGGAGAATTACTTCCGCTATGCAGAACTTCGCAATGTTCTTTGTTACTTTTTTTGTGGACAATATAGAATATTGACGTTGATAGTAATAGCATAATGCATAATTTTGGCTTTCTCGTGCCTCGCTATGATGTTTGCTTTTGCTTTGAGAAGTTGTGTGTGTGTGTGTGTGTGTGTGTGTGTGTGTGTGTGTGTGTGTGTGTGTGTGACGTAGGTGAAACGTGTGTCGTTGCATCGGTTTATAATGTACTAATTGTTTCGCCTTGGAAACAAAAATGGTGCGTACGATTTGTGTGGGTGTGGGTGACGGAGGGAGCGACGGGGATGGAGTGAGGAGAGGATGATAGGTGGATGGGGAAGGGGTTTGGGGACGGGGGTTGGTGGCTGGGGGCCCAAGTAGTGGGTTCATATGCATTTGACTTTATTAAATTTGATCTGGGAAAGCACGGGAAAAGGGGGAACGAGGGGGTGTGAGCCAGCGTAAAGGTGAGTTTGTTGATGCATGTTTGGCTTTCATATATGTGTACTAGTGCACTATATGGTGTTAATGGTTTTATTTTCTGCTTTTATCATACACATGTGTTCTGCCTCTTTTATGGTTTTTTTTTTTTTTGTTTTTTTTAATGAAATACTCGTCTAACACCAGGCTTCAAAAAGAACAAGCTTTGGACACAAGTCCTCCTTCATGTGACAGACATAGCAAGACTGAGAAAACATGGCCTTTTTGATGACATATACACACGCGCGCACGCGCGCGCGCGCGCGCGCGTGTGTGTGTGTGTGTGTGTGGTTGGAGAGGATATATTTTTCTGGTTGGTCTTGAGTGCTCATGTGTATGTAAATGCGTGTGTTGTGTGGGTTTCATAATGAGCATGAGTATGCCAGTGTACGTTTTCATTACTAACAGACATAGAAAACTGCACAAAACATTACCCCCTAGGTGGCGGCCATCATTAGAAGGACAGGGTATGAAAGAGAAGGAGGGAAGTTTGGACACTTGAGAAACAGAGAGCAGGAGAGAGAGAGAGAGAGAGAGAAGAGAGAGAGAGAAGAGAGAGAGAGAGAGAGAGAGAAGATCGTAGGAGGGTAGAAGTGAGCTGGATCCCCTCAACCACAGGGGTGGGGGTGGGGGGAGGGGGCAGAGAAGAGGGAGGAGGCCTGCGAGAGGCGGCAAGTGGATATGTGGAGGAAAGGTAGCAAAGAATAATGTGTCATGCAGTCGAGACAAACAAACAATGTAACAAACAAATAGTGCGACAGGGAACACTCACTCTTCAGTCGCACAAGTTATGCATAGAGAAATGTAGGTGTGTGAGATCAGTGGGGATGAGATCAATACATCCTACACAGAGAAAGCTCAAGTGCTGAAATATGAAACGAGGTGGGGCGGGGGTGGGGGTGGGGCATTTGGAGAGGAGGGTAGGGGACAGTCGCCAAGGTTACGGCGGCCAGTGAAGATCTGACGCCAGGGCAGGTCGCCTTACCTTAGCACCGAGGACTGAGGGTAGAAACGGAAGAACTTGGCCCCTCCTCCCTTCCCCCCCCCCCATCCCCTCACCCCCAGCCCTCTCCCCCATCCTCAGTCAGATGTGGTTGGTGTTGTGGACACAGCTGTCCCACTCCTGTCCATCAGTTCGGTTTGTTGTTGGCAGAAAGCTGGCATGAGCAGGCCACGTGTCCAATTAGCGTGACTGTTAATTGGCAGATCGTTGGCGGCTAATTAGGTACACATCAGCCATCAGCAGTGTGGTCGCCAGCCGCACATTAGTGTGTAGAGGGGGAGGGGAGGGGGAGCACTGACCTACATATATATGTGTCTGTCTGTGGGGGTGAGGAGGGGGAGGCGGAGGGCAGGGGATGTTGGAATGGGGAGTGTAGTAAAAGGCGTGGTGGTGATGTTGTCCATCAGCCTGAGTGCCGGTGTACAGAATGACATGGAGTGTTGAGGTCGCTGTTTCTTTGCTCTACATACAGGCACGTGTCAACTGCAGTGTGTTGCAGTAATTAACGTGCTTTGATTGGGCCCGTGTATGAAACAGCTGTGTTGTTGGTTATCTCTGCTTGATGAGGTACGTCTTCCTCTGTGTTTATTATTTTCTTTTTTTGTCGCCACTTTGTTGTCCTGCCGAATTGTTGAGGCCTGGCTTGGGTACGTGAGTTGTTGTTGTCGTACCCTGTCTAAAACGAGAGTGAAATATCAATGTGATGGGTTGACTGTTTTTTATGGAGGCAGTGACATGGAATAACCGAACTTGTTTATCAGCACTCTACTGCTGCGGAGCTGTGAAGAAGAGGTGGGGGTGGGGGCGGAGAGGTTGGGGGACGGAACGGGGAGGGAGGAGGAGGGTGAGGAGGCAGGGTGGGGTGCTCAGTAATGTGTTGACCTCTGCGCACAAAGTTCAGGCAGCTAATTCATCTGAAGGGTGGGTTCACACCCTGTGTGCTGCGTCCTCTGCTTTGCCATGTACCGTTTGGTGACTCGTTTTTTTTGTTTGTTTTAACACATCTTTGACCGTAACTACATACACTAGGTACAATACATACAATTAATACAATACAACCAGAGCAAGCACCAGTTTAAAGCTTACAGTATACTGTACTGAGTGTACTCAAGATGGATTTATTACATTTTGTATTATATCTAGACAATGCTTTGTAAGTTGTGAGAAGTAAGTAAATTACTGGATGGCTTGGGGAAAAAACGACTTTAAAAATCGAATTAGGAGAAACAAAACAAAACGAAACCAAAAACTGACGTAATTACATATATGATACAGGCCCTTATCTTGACTGCTTTAAATAATAACATTTTTAATTGATTTGTGTTGCCATGTGCTCCAAACTTTTTTTTTTTTTTCACATGCTTTTTGGTATGTTCGAGATTTCTGTTGACGCAAAAGATGTCTTCGTGACTGATGTTCAATGTGTACATAATGTAGATGGATTTGTAAACATTTTTTTTTTAAGTGCAGACATTTCCTTACAGTATTTATCAATGTCTGTTCATTTTATTTTTTTCTCAAAATGTTAAGCTGATATTTAGCTGACACATTCTTTGTCCATGCCATTCTTCTTTGACCAATGATATTTTTTAAAACAAAAAATTGAACTTGGCCTTGGACTAAAAAGTATTCACAAATTTTGTTTTGAATGCCCTTTCTTTCCAAACTCGCTACCATTATTACATTTCACCTAACCCCATCTTCAGTCCCCTCCCCCTCCCTTTTTTGACTCATGGTACGTATTCATCTTTTTTTCCGTTTTCGATTTGACTTTCACAGTTCATAGTATATTCGTCCCTATCAATATATTGGTACTTTTTCACTGACGAATTTCTTAAATTTTGCATTTCCTAACTTTGAATCACCGGTCCAAGGGAACATAACTCTGATCACACTTCCTATTGGTTTGCTGCAAACAGACCCTTCCTTGCAGCGTAGTCATTGCTTAGTTCTTTGCTTTGTTTTGCTGTTATTTGTTTGTTTGTTTGTTTGTCTTATTTTTCGCTCTCGCCTGAAGAAAAGAAGTCACAAAATGTTGCTTCTGTGTCATCATTATTTTGTTTTGTTTCGTTCACACCTCAGCTTTTGTTCTCTGTTGTTGTTATTATTATTATTATTATTATTATTATTTATTATTATATTATTATTATTGTTATCATCAACATCATTATCATTATAGCAAAGTTTTTTTTTTAATCCAAGTGGTTAAGTTGATCTGGAAGAAGTAGTAAGATGTGTTTGGTTACTGCTTAGTATATCTACATGCAGTGTACATCAAGCCCTCTGTGGGCTAGTCGTCGTTAAGAATTTGTATCAACTTCACAAAGATTCACTGAAATGTAGTTTTTTTTATCTGCAAGTTATTTCTTTATCAAGCTACACAGTTTGCTAACTATAGAAACTACATGTGTGTTTTGAACTCTACACAGATGGCTAACTATAGAAACTACATGTGTGTTTTGAACTCTACACAGATGGCTAACTATAGAAACTACATGTGTGTTTTGAACTCTACACAGATGGCTAACTATAGAAACTACATGTGTGTTTTGAACTTTGCTGTTTACTGATCGTTGTCATGTCGTTTTTCTGGCTGTTATTACCAAAGTATCCACCATGTATGAACATCGTGTAAGATTATAATGACTTGAATTGTGACATTCTTTTGATGTTGTTGTAGCCAGCAATGTGATGCTGTTTCCTTTTCTGCTTTTGACCAACAGAGAAGGGACAGGCTACTCAGATCTGTGTCTGTTGCTGTGTACAGCACGCTGTTTTCAAAGCTTGTGGCTGGAAATAAACCATGTCAAAAGATGCCTCTAGTCGCTTGCTGGGTCTTCTTTCGTGTGATTAAGCTGGCTTGTCAAAGGTGGTGGTTGTATTCCTGTCTAAGTACCTCTTTCCTTTCATTTTTATTTGCACTTGTCTGTCTCTGTTTGCGTCTCAGTATCTCTTCTTCTTCTTCTTCTTCTTCTTCTTCTTCTTCTTCTTCTCAGTCATTGTATCTCTCAGTGTGTCTACGAGTCTGTCTGTCTGTCTTTCCCTCCATCTCTCCGCATTCCTCCCCCTCCCCCTCCCTCTCTCTCTCTCTCTCTCTCTCTCTCTCTCTCTCTCTCTCTCTCGCTTCCTCTCTCTCTGCAGCTCTTCAAGCGCCTGTGTTGTGTTCCCCATGTCCATCTCACACACCACAACCCTCCTTTCTCTACCTTCCCTCCATGACCATGTAATGATTCGCCCTACATCACCGGTACCATCCATCCTCGTGACAGAAAACGACATAAGCTCTATCCCTTTTCCCTTACATGACATTACACCAGCAGTAGACAACACAAACATTAGAACCCCTTTCACTGACACAACACACAGTGCAACCCTAAAACATTACACCAGCAGTAGACAACACAAACATTAGAACCCCTTTCACTGACACATCACACAGTGCAACCCTAAAACATTACACCAGCAGTAGACAACACAAACATTAGAACCCCTTTCACTGACACAACACACAGTGCAACCCTAAAACATTACACCAGCAGTAGACAACACAAACATTAGAACCCCTTTCACTGACACAACACACAGTGCAACCCTAAAACATTACACCAGCAGTAGACAACACAAACATTAGAACCCCTTTCACTGACACAACACACAGTGCAACCCTAAAACATTACACCAGCAGTAGACAACACAAACATTAGAACCCCTTTCACTGACACAACACACAGTGCAACCCTAAAACATTACACCAGCAGTAGACAACACAAACATTAGAACCCCTTTCACTGACACAACACACAGTGCAACCCTAAAACATTACACCAGCAGTAGACAACACAAACATTAGAACCCCTTTCACTGACACAACACACAGTGCAACCCTAAAACATTACACCAGCAGTAGACAACACAAACATTAGAACCCCTTTCACTGACACAACACACAGTGCAACCCTAAAACATTACACCAGCAGTAGACAACACAAACATTAGAACCCCTTTCACTGACACAACACACAGTGCAACCCTAAAACATTACACCAGCAGTAGACAACACAAACATTAGAACCCCTTTCACTGACACAACACACAGTGCAACCCTACAACATTACACCAGCAGTAGACAACACAAACATTAGAACCCCTTTCACTGACACAACACACAGTGCAACCCTACAACATTACACCAGCAGTAGACAACACAAACATTAGAACCCCTTTCACTGACACAACACACAGTGCAACCCTAAAACATTACACCAGCAGTAGACAACACAAACATTAGAACCCCTTTCACTAGCACAACACACAGTGTAACCCTAAAACATTACACCAGCAGTAGACAACACAAACATTAGAACCCCTTTCACTAGCACAACACACAGTGTAACCCTACAACATTACACAAGCAGTAGACAATACAAACATTAGAACCCTTTTCACTAGCACAACACACAGTGTAGCCCTAACAGACAACATTGACAATCATTCTGAAGACAGCACATCAACACCAGAGACTGACACTAGGGAAGACAACAACAAATCAGTGACAGCTGATGACAACCACCCAGCAACTGACTCGGACAAGACACTAGAGGCTAATGGCCCCTTGAGCAAAACCTGTGTGACAACTGACAACAAATCAGTGACAGCTGACGACAACCACCCAGCAACTGACTCAGACAAGACACTAGAGGCTAATGGCCCCTTGAGCAAAACCTGTGTGACAACTGACAACAAATCCACAGTGACTACGTCAAATGACACAGACGATTGTGACAGCTCAGTGAAAGGGACTGACACCAACACTGACAACAGTCCCACAAACTGTAGCTGTAGTCATGACGACTGCGTGCCTAAGGAAGAATTCCTTAGGATCATTCAGTCCCTCCGTAACGAAATCTCTGCCCTCAGATCAACACTACAGGAAACCAGACAGACCTTCAAAATAGAAATCGACGCTCTGTCTCGACACATGTCTTCATCTGCCAATGACAAATCATCCTCTCGCAAAAACATAACAACCAATAAAAATCACATTCAAACTCCTCCGCCACCCAACAAAAGCAACCTCTCCATCCTCCCCAGACACAAACCACACCCCCTTCTCTCACTGCACACTGCACACAGGATGCACCACCCCCCTTCAGCCCTACTAACACAACTCACAGTGACAAAGTACAGGACAACCCATTACCCCAATGTGAGAAATCCTCTGACTCACATATCCAACCACCTCACCTTTGTGAGACGACACCTCTCTCTGAAAAATTATCTCCCCAATGTGTCCCTCCCCACCCTCTTCAAAAGGTTATCATTGGGGGAGGACCACAACAATACTGCTGAGTGACTGCACCCTGAGAGGTATTGATATCTCTAGGGCCAGCGCTCAGTTGGAGTGTGCCGACAATCTGACGGTCCCAGCCTGATTCAGTGGCTTGCAAAGCAGACACCAAGCCACACCGTGATGCAGGCTACCTTCCATGTGGGGGCTGGTGACTGCAATGAGCTCTCAACATCACAGCCAGCTGGTGCAATTTCAAAGTAACAGTGGTGAGAGCTCATTGTGCAGTGCCACCGACTCTTCCCCAAAGCCCAACTTCAGGCCTCTGCAATTATCCCGACAAGAGGCCGGCACCCTCTGAACACCATCATCCGCCCCAGCAACGACCACCTTCAGGAGGCCCGTTCAGCAACGGGGATTAAATTCATCAGCCATTGTGCCACCTTCACCACTCAGTGCGATGCCCCGAGACTGGCGTTGTACTACAACTCTACACAAACCAGCAGGAAGGGAGTGGAACGTATGACACAAAACCTCTTCCCCCCTAGACGACAGGCCCTCCTACCCACCCCTACACGCCACACGTCTCGTGTTACCAACAGCGCACGACGTCCCAGATCCCCTCTCCTCCCTCACCCATTCACCCTCTCAGAATTCCCAAACCTCCCCTCCGGTTTACGCACTAATCTATCGTCTCCCCCATCCCCCCCCCCCCCCCTCCAGGAAGCCCCTCCAAGACAATCCAGCTCGCTTGTGCGTACACAGAGTGACCACAAGAACGTCCAGCCAGCCTCTCGCTCATCTAGGCCTACCCCAAATAACACCAACACTAGGCTCATTGACACATCCTTCCCCACCGCACCCTCCCCCCTCCAGCAAGATCCTCCAAGACCACGCCGGCCAGATGTGTGTACGGGCAGTGACAGCAGCCCTGGTCCAGTCACCCGTCTTCTAGACAACCCAAGTTACTGCCCGCTATGTGTACCGCCAGATGAACCCGTTGAACAGGTTACATACCTCAAAGTGCTAGGAATAACAATTGATAACAATATTAATTGGCAAGCTCACATAACCTCACTGTGCAAAAAAGTCTCTCAGAAAGTCTATCAGCTCTGCAAAATCAAACGCTTCCTCGACCTGCATTCACGCAAGCTCTTCTTTCAGTCTCATATTCAATCATAGATAGACTATGGGTCTACTCTATGGGACACTGCTGGCGCTAATACCCTCAAACCATTGCTACGCAGCCTACGCAAGCGAACGCTCAAATTAGTCCTCCTATAAAGCAGTAGTCTCCTAGACTCAGACTATAAAAAGGTTCGAGTTCTCCCCTTAAGTCTGAGATCAGAATACAACAAAGGGATCATAATGCACAGGATTGTGTCTGGGAAGGCACCCTCTACATTAGTTCACAGATTCTCGATTAATTCCTCAAGGACTCTACCCAAACTCCATGTCCCTGTTCCTAGAATTGACTTATTCAAATCATTCTCCATACGACATGGACAACAGATAAGTCACTCTTCGTTCTTTGTTTGTACTGTCCTAAATGTTAAATGTGATCTGTTTTTTTGCCTGAAGAAGACCCAAGAGGTCGAAATGCATCGTGTCTTGTCATGTGCTTTGTTTGTCAATGTCATTGGCGGTAACTAACACCCTCTCTTTCTAAATTTTTATTCAAATCCAGTTTAACATATTCAGGTTCCTGTCAATGGAACTCGCTCCCTGAGTCAGCCAAACAACACCAATGCACATCAACCTTCAAACACCATTATTTCAACCATCTTATGTGCCAATACTTGCATACTCCGTCATAAATCCACCACCAACCACTACCACCCTCTTTGCCTTATGTATGAACCTGACTATTAAGAAAGTGTTTTGTACTTGAAATACACATGCTGTTCTGTTTAATAAGTATGTCTTATGTGCGTGCGCGCAAACGTGTGTGTGTGTGTGTGTGTGTGTGTGTGTGTGTGTGTGTGTGTGTCTGTGTGTGTCTGTGTGTGTCTGTGTGTGTCTGTGTGTGTGTCTGTGTGTGTCTGTGTGTTTTCCTATTACCTCTTGCCCCCTTGTCACTATGTCGTAATGCTTGTATTCTTATGCGATTCTCTCTCTCTCTCTCTCTCTCTCTCTCTCTCTCTCTCTCCTCTCTCTCTCTCTCTCTCTCTCTCACGGTTCTGCTGGAATGACTTGATTTATTATCTATACGACACCCCCCCCCCCTCCCCTGTACCCGTGGTGACTGGGCTATCATTATGCTTTTTTTTCTCCATTTGTGCTTTTTTTTCTCTGGTACTTCAAAATCGATTGTCTTGCATCTCCTTGGTATCTTTTGATTGTCAGATTGTTCTAAACATGCTCTTTCCCGCACCCCACTCTCGCCTCTTTCTCCCTCTCCCCTCCCTCTCTCTCTCTCTCTCTCTCTCACTCTCTCGCCCTTCCCTGCACTCCTTTCGCTCCTGCGTCTATCTCTTTCCCACCCACCCCTCTCTCTCTCATTTACTTTTTCTTTTATTTCTTTTTTTTAAATTCCGTATCTAATTTCTGTTCTAGTCACTTTTTGCATGCTTCTTTTGTTGCCTCATCTTATTTTGCATTGTTGACCCTACTCTGGGCGAGGACTGGATGTAATTATTTTACATTGTTGACCCTACTCAGGGCGAGGACTGGATGTCATTATTTTACATTGTTGACCCTACTCTGGCGAGGACTGGATGTAATTATTTTACATTGTTGACCCTACTCAGGGCGAGGACTGGATGTCATTATTTTACATTGTTGACCCTACTGAGAGAGAGGACTGGATGTCATTATTTTGCATTGTTGACCCTACTCAGGGCGAGGACTGGATGTCATTATTTTGCATTGTTGACCCTACTCAGGCGAGGACTGGATGTCATTATTTTGCATTGTTGACCCTACTCTGGGCGAGACTGGATGTCATTATTTTGCATTGTTGACCCTACTCAGGGCGAGGACTGGATGTCATTATTTTGCATTGTTGACCCTACTCAGGGCGAGGACTGGATGTCATTATTTTGCATTGTTGACCCTACTCAGGGCGAGGACTGGATGTCATTATTTTGCATTGTTGACCCTACTGAGAGAGAGGACTGGATGTAATTATTTTGCATTGTTGACCCTACTCAGGGCGAGGACTGGATGTCATTATTTTGCATTGTTGACCCTACTCAGGTGAGGACTGGATGTCATTATTTTGCATTGTTGACCCTACTCAGGGCGAGGACTGGATGTCATTATTTTGCATTGTTGACCCTACTCAGGGCGAGGACTGGATGTCATTATTTTGCATTGTTGACCCTACTCAGGGCGAGGATTGGATGTCATTATTTTGCATTGTTGACCCTACTCAGGGCGAGGACTGGATGTCATTATTTTGCATTGTTGACCCTACTCAGGCGAGGACTGGATGTCATTATTTTGCATTGTTGACCCTACTCAGGGCGAGGACTGGATGTATTATTTTGCATTGTTGACCCTACTCAGGGCGAGGACTGGATGTCATTATTTTACATTGTTGACCCTACTCAGGGCGAGGACTGGATGTCATTATTTTACATTGTTGACCCTACTCTGGGCGAGGACTGGATGTAATTATTTTGCATTGTTGACCCTACTCAGGGCGAGGACTGGATGTCATTATTTTGCATTGTTGACCCTACTCAGGGCGAGGACTGGATGTCATTATTTTGCATTGTTGACCCTACTCTGGGCGAGGACTGGATGTAATTATTTTGCATTGTTGACCCTACTCTGGGCGAGGACTGGATGTAATTATTTTGCATTGTTGACCCTACTCAGGGCGAGGACTGCATGTAAAAAAGCACATCAGTGCTTATCTTTATCCTCGTAAATAGAGAATTTTGTCTTGTCTTGTCTTCTCTCTCTCGCTTCCCTCCTCTCTCTCTCTCTCTCTCTCTCTCCGCTTCCTCTCTCTCTCTCTCTCTCTCTCGCTTTCCTCTTCTCGCTTCCTGTCTCTCTCTCGCTTCCTCTCTCTCCCTCTCTCTCTCTCGCTTCCTCTCTCTCTATCACTTCCTCCTCTCTCTCTCTCTCTCGCTTCCTCTCTCTCTCTTCGCTTCCCCCCTCTCTCTCTCTTGCTTCCTCTCTCTCCCCGCTCTCTCTCTCTCTCTCTCTCTCTCTTCCCTTTTCTCTCGTGCATTGTAGTAATCGCTTAAATCATCAGCAATGACACATGTGTAAGTTGTCTCCGCACTAGCCATGTCACAGTGAAGAACACTGCTCCTCTTAGAACACTGTCTGTTTCTGGCCAATGCCATCATCATCATCATCATCACAGTGAGGAACACTGCTCCTCTTAGAACACTGTCTGTTTCTGGCCAATGCCATCATCATCATCATCACAGTGAGGAACACTGCTCCTCTTAGAACACTGTTTCTGGCCAATGCCGTCACCATCATCATCATCATCACAGTGAGGAAAACTGCTCCTCTTAGAACACTGTGTCTGTTTCAGGCCAATGCCGTCACCATCATCAACGTCAGCCTGGTTGTGTACTCTGCCAACAAACACGAATATACCGCAAACGTCATCATATAATCATTGTTTACATAACAGTTTACAGAGTGTGTGTGTGTGTGTGAATCATGTACTCCATAATCCTGTTTACCTGTGACGAAACGCTTGACAAAACCATCCGATCGGTCCCACGAAAACCCCAAACCAAAGAATCGATTTCAAATGTATGCCCACTCTCCCCTCTCAACACCCCCCCCCCCCCCTCCCCTCCCCCTTTCTCTTGCTTAGGACGGTGCGAACCACGCGGCTGACACGATCTATGACAAAGGAAAAAATTGCGTCATGGTAAAAGCGTGACACCTTTCGTTCTTGTCGGCTTACTCTCCTTCCCCACTCTGAGTAGCTACGACGCAGAAAAATTTCAAAAAGTCTCCCCCCCCCCTCCTCCCCCCCCTCCCCCCCCCCCCCCTATCCAGTGGAAACAAAGGCATGACGCCGCTGCCGTGCTCTCCACTACCACTCACCCCCCCTCTCCCCCTGAGCCATGTGCGGCTGCAATTGACACAAGGGCAATCGCCAAACCTCCCTCCTTCCTCCTTCTCCCCCCCCCCCCCCCCCTCACTCATATCTACAGTCCGTGTCCTCGTGGACATCTGGTAGATTATGTCACTGGAGTTTTCTCCGCGAGAGTCTGTGTCTATACGGACGCATAAATTAAACCGGCCGCCAGAGTCTGTGTCTATACGGACGCATAAATTAAACCGGCCGCTGATGTTAGTGAGCTGTGCCGATTAGGTTCAAACGGTTTCCGAGGCGACTGGTGATAAGACTAGATCCCTCCCCTTCTCACCCCTGATGGGTGAATGACAGGTTGTCACAACCGGATTCGGCAATTAGAATTAATATATACCAGACACACAGGGTCGCAACTTCACTGACCCCCAAGACTGCCTGTAGACCAGTCCAGAGGAAGACAAAGAGACAACTAGAGAAGGCCTGGGAAACTCCTGGTAACCTCTTTGATCTCAAGTCATTCACTGTTCATTCCCAGGAAAAGTGAGTTGGAACTCTGTTTTACATTGTCGAATCTATGTATTGATTTTATGTATGCTGTGTGCGTTAACATTGTAACTTTGTACAAATGCTTAGCTACATGTATCAAACTGATGAATGATTATTCTGTGTAGGAGTTTGCTTGCCATCATATGGCAAAAGTTCTCTCCCAGTGGTTATGATTCTTTGTAAACAATCTGACCACTGTTCTTTGTGTTCACCCCGACTTTTGCTAGTATGCAAATCTCTCTGTTAAGATGACAATTCAATGATTAATTTTGATCAAGAAAACAGTATGCCTGTGCTAGGTTAAAAACTGCTACTCTGATTTATAAATACTGGTGATTGTTGGATGATTTGTAGTGTATGACTTTAAGTCTACACCACATGTGTACCTGGACTAAGTGTAGCCCAAGTCAGTGTGAGTTAATTCATAAGAAACATGGAAGAGTTGTTTGACTGAAACTATGTAACATTGTATTACTGTCTCCTACCCTTTTGTAAGCTTAACTTAGCCTTTAAACAAAAGTGGAGATTAATAGTTATAGCAGAAACTCTACCATAGAGAAAACTTTGCTGGCTGAGTCTCACACCTGTGCTGAAAGTAAACCAGGGTAAATGTGTGCACTCAACAAACCAGCCATCAGATTCTCACCTACAGACCAAGTTCTCTTTATCGCAGAACTGGGATCCTGGTCATGCTACACATTGCAGCTGAACCAGAAGCTGGGACTTCGCCCAAAACTGGGGCAACACCAGACAACCAATCCACACCAGTGGGGCAGTCACCAACCACAGGAGAGATCAACTACCTTCTCTGAAGCAAAGCTAAGTTAGCTAACTACCTGGACTCAAACCCATCAGACCCTTGCCCTCACTTTGTGATGAAACGGTGAGAACCTGTCTATGAGTACCACTCTGGTTACAGCACCGGGTGCAGGCAAGCAAAGTGGATGTATAATAACCATATACATTCTGTGTAACTTAGACAGACCCCCTCTATGCCAACTTAAGCTTGCTGCACTGAGTGCAAGCGAGTAAAGTAGGAGTGAGGGAGGGCCCCTCATTGTGGTAGTCCAATGAGAACTAAACCCTAGCCTATGAACTTGACATGGTGGTAGTCCAGTGAGAACTAAACCCTAGCCTATGAACTTGACATGCCCATACTTACCTATGTGTAAGCAATAAAAGTTGATGTGTGAAATTGCACTCAACTTGTGTCAGTTCTCTGTTGTTCAATCAAATGTTGAATGTTTGAACTTCTCTCTTCAATTCTGTCTCTTGGAGCTACAAGTACTTGTAAGAGTACAGGCCTAAGGAAAATTATCTCGGAGCCATTCTTAAGTATTTTAACAAATACCCGGAACAAAATAAAAATTTCTTTGATGACTAGTACCGGAAAGTTGCTCCTTCCACCACTAGTAAGAGAGAGGGTGTAGGTGAAATGTTAAGATAATTCTCATTGAGAAATTATTCCGAGTCCTTCCCCTAGAGGACCCACCTACCACACATACCCATCTCGTCACATTACCTATCCTTGTTTTCCACTCTCTCGTTTATTTATTTTATTTTGAATTAAAAGCAATCTCATTGCATACTTTAGCTTAGCAAGGACAGATTGGAAGAACAGGCTCTGCCTACAATCGCAATCCTTGATCTGATAAGTTCTCTGAGTCCTGCGTTTTTCTCTCTCTCTCTCTCTCTCCTCTCTCTCTCTCTCTCTCTCTCTCTCTCATGTATGTGTGCATGCTTCCTTGTATATGTTCATCCATGCGTGCGTGGGCAGTTGCTTGAGTGCGTGCGTATGTGCGTGTGTGTGTATATGTGTGTGTGCGAGCGCGCATGCGTGCGCGTGTGTGGAGAGGACACGGGGAGACAGACATATGGAATGGCAGTTCGGCTCTGGAGGCAACGCGTAGCCATAGGCCAGCGTCACCAACAGTGTAAGATTCACACACGAGGTGTGTTGGACTCTGCCACGATTGGTCACTTCCAGACTGAAGAAGAGTCACACCAGGAAACAGCCAACACAGTGGAACCTCAGGCTGATGAAGGAGGGTTGGTGCCCACCCAGTGCTACAAAACGTCACCGTCAGGCTGGCAGAGTGAGGTCTGATGCCGGAGGAGTCCTGTTTCTGTGTGAATGATGGGATTAGCTGACAGAGTTGAGCTTCTGGTGCCAGTCAGGGCTTTATAGCTTCATTGTCCAGTAGCAGAGCATTTTGGGCCCTTCAGTGTTTAATGATTTCGCTGCCTAATGAAGAGAGCATCTTGTATTCACCATTTCCTCCCCAGTAATTTCGCTGTTGAGTCAACAGTTTGGAAAACAACTGAAGAGCGCTATCTCTACAATGATCTGCCCAGTAAGAGAGTGTCATGCGCCTTTCAGTGTTTCATAAATTCGTGCCTAATTTAGAGAATATCTCGTATTCTCCATCCCCCTCCACCCCAACCCTCAGTAATGTCACTGCCTGTCGAGTCGACAGAGCAGGAGCAGTCTGGAAAACAACTAAAGAACGCTAACTCCACAATGATCTGTGAACAATGGGGAGCGGATAAGCTGAAAAATGTGGAACAACACGCAATCTATGCTAGAACAATGGCTACGCGTCACTCATTCCTGTAATAAACTTGGGGATCAACGATTTCACATCTGCGATGTGTTATTGTCGTTATTTGTGCTAAGTATTCGCTCTGTAAAAGCCATGGCATACAAACTGAAGTTCTACTTAAGTTTCAAGGGGATCAGAGAGAGAGAGAAGAGAGAGAGAGAGAGAGAGAGAGAGAGAGAGATTCTTTGTTTATGAGGATGATAGGCAAATGTTGATGCACTTTTTTACATCCAATCCTCGCCCTGAGTAGGGACTATAATATGTAATGAAACGAAATAATATATGAACAGAGAGAGATAGAGGGAAACAAGAAGTTGGGGGTATATCAAGGGATGAGGGAGGGGTGGGGGTGGTGGTTGAGATATTCCTAAAGAGAAGAATCGGTGGAAAATAGAAAATGAAGGCATAAAAAACAGGACATAAACTGACGACTGAATAGCAGCGTAAAGTGCAACAAGGTCGGGGGGGGGTGTAATGAAGTCATGCAGGCGTCACGGTCCGTTTACCACGCTGCGGCGATCAATGGCTGTGAATAATGCAGATGCCGTGAAAAATCCAGTCGTGCGTATCTCCTTAATATTCCATCGTCTACTGCCTTTGCTTTTGATTTATGTGGCGGCTTTACACGATGCGTGAATCCTCGCTTGGAATTAATAGCACAGACCTAGTTGCAACACAACAGCCGGCGAGTTAAATGCACAAATCCTGTATGTGTGTTAGCAGGCAATCTGTTGTACAGTCCTCAAGTCCTGTGTGTTAGCAGGCAATCTGTTGTACAGTCCTCAAGTCCTGTGTGTTAGCAGGCAATCTGTTGTACAGTCCTCAAGTCCTGTATGTGTGTTAGCAGGCAATCTGTTGTACAGTTCTCAAGTCCTGTATGTGTGTTAGCAGGCAATCTGTTGTACAGACCTCAAGTCCTGTGTGTGTGTTAGCAGGCAATCTGTTGTACAGTCTTCAAGTCCTGTATGTGTGTTAGCAGGCAATCTGTTGCACAGACCTCAAGTCCTGTATGTGTGTTGGCAGGCAATCTGTTGTACAGTCCTCAAGTCCTGGATGTGTGTTAGCAGGCAATCTGTTGTACAGTCCACAAGCTCTGTATGTGTGTTAGCAGGCAATCTGTTGGACAGTCCTCAAGTCCTGGATGTGTGTTAGCAGGCAATCTGTTGTACAGTCCTTAAGTCCTGGATGTGTGTTAGCAGGCAATCTGTTGGACAGTCCTCAAGCCCTGTATATGTGTTAGCAGGCAATCTGTTGTACAGTCCACAAGCTCTGTATGTGTGTTAGCAGGCAATCTGTTGCACAGCCCCCCCCCCCCCCCCCCCCCCCAGGTTAAGTCGACTGCCTACGAACCTCCCGAGAGAACATAGATTTGGCCAGGTCAGTATTGTCCCGTATTGACAGACCCCTGCTCTGCACCCCCCCCCCCCTCTGCCCGATACTCTCCCCTGCCCGATACTCTCCCCTACTCCATAATCCCCCCCTGCCCGATATCTCCCCCCTGCCCGATACTCCCCCCTGCCCGATACTCCCCCCTGCCCGATACTCTCCCCTACTCCATAACCCCCCTGCCCGATACTCCCCCCTGCCCGATACTCTCCCCTACTCCATAACCCCCCTGCCCGATACTCCCCCCTGCCCGATACTCCCCCCTGCCCGATACTCCCCCCTGCCCGATACTCCCCCCTGCCCGATACTCTCCCCTACTCCATAACCCCCTGCCCGATACTCCCCCCTGCCCGATACTCCTCTCCATACTCCACTCCATAACCCCCCTGCCCGATACTCCCCCTGCCCGATACTCCCCCTACTCCATACTCCCCCTGCCCGATACTCCCCCTGCCCGATACTCCCCCTGCCCGATACTCCCCCTGCCCGATACTCCCCCTACTCCATGCTCCCCCTGCCCGATACTCCCCCCTACTCCTGCTCCCCCCTGCCCGATACTCCCCCTACTCCATACTCCCCCCTGCCCGATACTCCCTGCCGATACTCCCCTCGCCGATACTCCCTGCCCGATACTCCCCTCCCTACTCCCCTGACTCTCCCCTCGCTAATACTCCCCAAGTCCCCCTCCCCCCCCCCCTTCCCTCCTGCCTGACATTCCCGTTCTTGCCTCTGACGTGTGTGTGTGTGTGTGTGTGTGTGTGTGTGTGTGTTGTGTGTGTGTGTATGTGTATGTGTGTGTGTGTATGTGTGTGTGTATGTATGTGTGTATGTATGTGTGTATGTGTGTGTGTGTGTGTGTGCATGTGTGTGTGTGAATGTGTGTGTGTGCGCGCGCGCGCGTGTGTGTGTCTGTGTGCGTGCGTGTGCGCGTGCGTGCGTGTGCGCGAGCTTGTGTGTGTGCGTGCGTGCGTGTGTGCGTGCGTGCGTGCGTGCGTGCGTGCGTGGTGTGTGTGTGTGTGTGTGTGTGTGTGTGTGTGTGCGTGCTTGCTTGCGCGCGCGCGCGCAGTGTGTGTGTGTGTGTGTGTGTGTGTGTGTGTGTGTAGTCTTGTATAGTGGTAGGCCTACGGGAAAGATTTCCTTTCCTGTCTCCGACTTCAGGAGCTTTTTAACGTTGCGGGCGGGGGTATTGAGCAAGGGGAATATCCAGCAGAGTGAATGTCGAACAGTGCAACGATCGAGCAGGGGAGTGTTGAGTAGCGTCACGCAGGGGGGTGTATGGAGCAGTATCAAGCGGGGGTACATGGCCGGGTAATATCGAACGAGGAGAGTATTGATACTCTGGTTATATGGATCCGTATCCGCTTCCAAGTCAGGCTACTAAACGTTTCATCATCAAAACCAAAGTCGTTACCACGTGTCAAGTTTGTTTGGCCACAGTGTCTGTAATCCATGGCGACAGCTGAAGAGCGTTCGGTCTCAGCTCTTTCAGACATATCTTGTCGCGAACTTTCTTCACCGCATAAACTTGAACACACCACGTGTGCTGAAGTGAGCGCGCTGTTGTCCGACATAGAACTTGAGCAGGATTTGTGACTGGGCTGGTCTCATGTGGAAAGGGGGAGGGGGAGGGGGAGGGAGGGGAGGAAGGGGGATGTAAGGGGGTGTACAGTTTAGGCTTGGCACGCTAACAAACTGTCCGAGGGAGGCGTGTGTGTGTGTGTGTGTGGGGGGGGGGGGGGGGGGGGCAGGATGCTTTAAATCGTAAGGGGTGGGCCTCCGCTGGTCTGTGCAATCCCGTCAGGCCAGTTTAGACAACCCATGCTGTCGGGGAATGGAGGGGAAGGGAGGGGAGGGCGAAGGAGGTTTCGTTCGGATGGGGGAATGGGGAGTGCAGGGGTGGGGTGGGGTGGGTGGGGGAGGGGGGAGTTGGGGCTTATCACCGGCGTTGCCAACGCTCAGCATATTATATGTTTTAACACATTCCAGAGATACCCCAGAAGGCCCTCTCTCTCTCTCTCTCTCTCTCTCTCTCTCTCTCTCTCTCTCTCTCTCTCTCTGTATTTCTGTCTCTGTCTCTGTTTCTCTCTCTGTATTTCTGTCTCTGTCTCTCTCTCTCTCTGCATTTCTCTCTCTCTCTCTCTCTCTCTCTCTCTCTCTCTCTCTCTCTCTCTCTCTCTCTCTCCCCACCCCTCTCTCTCTTCCGGGCAGGGGGAAAGGATGGCTCAGAAACGGTCATCCATTAGTGTCGATTATCAGGGGAGGAAGGGATTGGGGGTGGGGTGGGGATGGGGATACTCCACTGGGGCACAACAGTGTGATCGAAGCATTTGAGGGGTCGCTCTACGGGGTCGAGTTAAGCGAGGACAGCTGATTGAGATAAAGTAGTGTTGTAGTACACACAGAGGACAGCTGATTGAGATAAAGTAGTGTTGTAGTGCACACAGGACAGCTGATTGAGATAAAGTAGTGTTGTAGTGCACACAGAGGACAGCTGATTGAGATAAAGTAGTGTTGTAGTGCACACAGAGGACAGCTGATTGAGATAAAGTAGTGTTGTAGTGCACACAGAGGACAGCTGATTGAGATAAAGTAGTGTTGTAGTGCACACAGAGGACGGCTGATTGAGATAAAGTAGTGTTGTAGTGCACACAGAGGACAGCTGATTGAGATAAAGTAGTGCTGTAGTGCACACAGAGGACGGCTGATTGAGATAAAGTAGTGTTGTAGTACACACAGAGGACAGCTGATTGAGATAAAGTAGTGTTGTAGTACACACAGAGGACAGCTGATTGAGATAAAGTAGTGTTGTAGTGCACACAGAGGACAGCTGATTGAGATAAAGTAGTGTTGTAGTACACACAGAGGATGGCTGATTGAGATAAAGTAGTGTTGTAGTACACACATTACCACATACAAAAATTGGTCAGCTGAGTGCTTTCCGATTGGTACGTCATCTGCCTTTGTAGAAATTAATCTAAAAAAAAACAAACAAATTTTGATTGGTGTGTGTGTGTGTGTGTGTGTGTGTGTGTGTGTGTGTGAGAGAGAGAGAGAGAGAGAGAGAGAGAGAGAGAGAGAGAGAGAGACAGAGAGAGAGAGAGAGAGAGACTGGCTGCTGATGTTGTCGGATGATGGCTGTGGAAAGTTTGTCCACTGCAGCTGCAACAACAAGCACACCGACGCCACACCGACGACAGCGGTTAGTGAGTGCATGAAGGATGGCTGGGTAACGGGCTGCCCGGGTATGGCAGACCTTAAGGCTCAAAAGGTTATTCTATAAGATAGCCTCTGCTTTGGGGGATGACAGCTCTAATAATGCGCTAGTCTGTGGCGACAACGGGAATAGTGGCATCAAAACGATAGCTGACGTTGATTCGGACGCTGTTGACGATCGACCGGCGAACCAAAAGAGAAAACTGGATAATGCTCAACTCTGTGAGCGCAGAAAAGTGTTAACAGTTACAACAGCGACAACGGGTAGGCAGTGCGATGTTAAAGTTCCTTAGTTGATAGTAACGTGTTGGTAACGTCCCAAAGTTGATGAGTAAAGCATTAGCAATGGCGAATCAATGGCGAATAAATGTCGGTCATGTTCCATACTTAGTGAGTAAGACGTTGGTAATGTCCCATAGTTGGTGAGTAAGACGTTGGTAATGTCCCATAGTTGGTGAGTAAGACGTTGGTAATGTCCCATAGTTGGTGAGTAAGACGTTGGTAATGTCCCATAGCTGGTGAGTAAAACGTTGGTAATGTCCCATAGTTGATGAGTAGGACGTCGGTAATGTCCGATGGTAACGTTGGTAATGTCCCATAGTTGGTGAGTAGAACGTTGGTAATGTCCCATAAATGGTGAGTCAAACGTGTCCTATAAATGGTGAGTGAAACGTTGGTAATGTCAGCCCAACCCCATAAGGACTGCCTCCATGCCTGCCTGGCTCAGAACACGGTATCCCAGGCCACGGTAATCGTAGTCAGGCAGCGTTCCATTGCTGATCGCCCCACATCTCCAGAAGCCGTTTCCCGGCGACACAGGCTAGACCCGCCGTCACCCATATGCCTGAAAGGTTGGCTGCGCCCCTGACACTGACCTCTCACATCAGTGTCCTTCAAATGAGATCTGCCACCTCTCCCTTCGCGTCTTTATATTGAGGATTCATGTGAACTCTTTTGTGATGATACCACTGTCCATACAAGTAGCTCCAGCTTGGAAGCTGTTTTCACTTCATTACAGAAGAATGCTGACATCTTAAGTAATTGGTGCAATGTAAATCACATGTCACTGAATCCTAACAAAACAAAACTAATGCTGATAACAACAAGGCAGAGAAGACAAAACATAACCACACAGCCCCCATCTGTTTTTATCAATAATCAGGAAATTGAAGTGGTGGATAGCCATCGAGTTCTAGGCGTATATGTTGATAATAATCTTTCTTGGTCTTATCACCTTTGCAATTTATGTAAATCAGTATCCAGACAAACATATCAGCTGTGCAAGATTAAGCATTTCTTAAACCTTCATGCCAGGAAATTGTTCCTACACGCACATGTTCTCTCTTCAATCAATTATTGTTCAACGCTATTTGATTCTGCTAGTGCTAATGCCATGAAACCTCTTAAGAGTGTCTACAGAAGAGCACTTAAAGCAGTCCTATTAAAATCATCTAGTCTTAGTGAAGGGGATTATACTAAAGCGGGGGCTCTTCCGTTACAAGAAATGTTTGCTGTCAACAAATGTCTGCTAATGCAAAAAAATGCATTGGGTTTAGCACCACAAACTCTTCAGTCCAAATTTAGCGTAAACCCTAGGGATTCAACCAAATTCCAGGTTCCCACACCTAGAATAGATCTGTTTAAATCAAGCTTATCTTACTCAGGTAGCGTGGTTTGGAATTCACTTCCACTACATTTCCGATGTACTCAAATTACAGAATCCTTCAGGGAAAAACTAATTACACATTTCACAGCAGACCATTGCTATTAGGGACAAAATACATATACCAGGGCACACCCCCTGTTTTGCTGCATATTAAACTGATACGCCGTTTCCTTTCCACTGATGTTTTCAAAACTAGATAATGATAAATGAGAGATATGGTTACTATCGGTTTTATTAATGATTGAAATTATAACATGATGAATGACTGTTGTGGTCGCTGGTTTTATTGGTGCATTGTCACTAATTGATTGATGTCTTAA
>CM065714.1:151441158-151458658 GCA_033310375.1 Conus canariensis
GTGCTGTCATATCTGTTAGACGATGCGGTGTCGTAAGCCGCGTTCCTTTGGACTCCTTGTTTGTTCTGTGTGCTCTGTGCTGTCATATCTGTTAGACGATTCGGTGTCGTAAGCCGCGTTCCTTTGGACTCCTTGTTTGTTCTGTGTGCTCTGTGCTGTCATATCTGTTAGACGATTCGGTGTCGTAAGCCGCGTTCCTTTGGACTCCTTGTTTGTTCTGTGTGCTCTGTGCTGTCATATCTGTTAGACGATTCGGTGTCGTAAGCCGCGTTCCTTTGGACTCCTTGTTTGTTCTGTGTGCTCTGTGCTGTCATATCTGTTAGACGATTCGGTGTCGTAAGCCGCGTTCCTTTGGACTCCTTGTTTGTTCTGTGTGCTCTGTGCTGTCATATCTGTTAGACGATTCGGTGTCGTAAGCCGCGTTCCTTTGGACTCCTTGTTTGTTCTGTGTGCTCTGTGCTGTCATATCTGTTAGACGATTCGGTGTCGTAAGCCGCGTTCCTTTGGACTCCTTGTTTGTTCTGTGTGCTCTGTGCTGTCATATCTGTTAGACGATTCGGTGTCGTAAGCCGCGTTCCTTTGGACTCCTTGTTTGTTCTGTGTGCTCTGTGCTGTCATATCTGTTAGACGATTCGGTGTCGTAAGCCGCGTTCCTTTGGACTCCTTGTTTGTTCTGTGTGCTCTGTGCTGTCATATCTGTTAGACGATTCGGTGTCGTAAGCCGCGTTCCTTTGGACTCCTTGTTTGTTCTGTGTGCTCTGTGCTGTCATATCTGTTAGACGATTCGGTGTCGTAAGCCGCGTTCCTTTGGACTCCTTGTTTGTTCTGTGTGCTCTGTGCTGTCATATCTGTTAGACGATTCGGTGTCGTAAGCCGCGTTCCTTTGGACTCCTTGTTTGTTCTGTGTGCTCTGTGCTGTCATATCTGTTAGACGATTCGGTGTCGTAAGCCGCGTTCCTTTGGACTCCTTGTTTGTTCTGTGTGCTCTGTGCTGTCATATCTGTTAGACGATTCGGTGTCGTAAGCCGCGTTCCTTTGGACTCCTTGTTTGTTCTGTGTGCTCTGTGCTGTCATGTCTGTTAGACGATTCGGTGTCGTAAGCCGCGTTCCTTTGGACTCATGGACGTGTATTTGTTTTCTTGTGGGAGCAGGAGGTACCCTACTTGTTTTTTGTATCTTATTATACGGTATCAGGCATGAACGAGGAAATCATTCATCTAAAGACTGACACAATGATTAAGTGCAGAGTTCATAATAATCCATAAACAATACCATTCAAACAAATCAGTTTTTGACATGTGTGCCTTCTTCAGATGTTAACAAAACACATATAAGGTGAGAGAGAGAGAGAGAGAGAGAGAGAGAGAGAGAGAGAGAGAGAGAGAGAGAGAGAGGGGGGGGGGGAAGGAGGGAGGGAGGGAAAGAGAGAGAGAGGGAGAGAGAGAGGCACAAAATGATGCTCGTCAGATGGTTGTTGGTCTGAGGAGTAGTGATATGTGCATTTGTTGTGCCATTCATCTTTTTTTTTCTTTTTTTTTTAAATCTAAAGATGACATGTTTCTCGAAAATTGCCTCACTCGTTTTGTATTGTTTACCACTCTGCACCTTATTTTGTGCGTTCATTTGGATTCTGGCTAGTCATGATCATTCATCTTTTTTCCCCCCGTCAGTTGATTTATTCATTTTATTCGTTGATTTTGGTAACACACTACCAAACAATCTTATGTACTTATGTACTGGCGGAAATATATTTCTCTCTTTATCAATCTTACGTGTCACTAGGAATCATCTGTGTTTCTGGGATTTAAGTAGTAACGGTTTTACTCTACGAAGGGAAATACATGCTGATGTACGGGCTTATCAACACAGAAAGAGTTGTCTACCTTGAAAAGATTGCCGTTCGGTGAGTTAGTTCGTGTATGAATACAGAATAACATTATTACGCAATCAATCAATAATACAATAATAAAGGAATAATCAATAGATAGTGAATGATTAATGAATAAATGAATTGAAGATAAACAGAAAAGAACAAAAACAAACAAACAAAGAAACAAAGAAGTCGGAACTAAGAAAGCAGAGCACATTACCTTTGTTATGTCAACAGTGTTCTTTTCGTTACTATTTTCAGTGAGGGTGGGATGGGGTAGGATGGGATAGGATAGGATGGGGGTGTAGGGGTGGGGGGAAACTCATGCCTGAATTGTTTACTCTGTGTTCAGGAATGACTGGACTGTTAGCTCTATGTTGTGAGGTCCTGACACCGTTCGCTCTGTGCGCAGAGGTGGTGACACTATTCGCTCTGTGTACTGAGGTGGTGACACTGTTCGCTCTGTGTACAGAGCTGGTGACACTGTGCGCAGAGGTGGCGACACTGTTCGCTCTGTGCGCAGAGCTCGTGACACTGTTCGCTCTGTGCGCAGAGCTGGTGACACTGTTCGCTCTGTGTGCAGAGGTGGTGACACTGTTCGCTCTGTGCGTAGAGGTGGTGACACTGTGCGCAGAGATGGTGACACTGTTCGCTCTGTGTACAGAGATGGTGACACTGTTCGCTCTGTGTGCAGAGGTGGTGACACTGTTCGCTCTGTGCGTAGAGGTGGTGACACTGTGCGCAGAGCTGGTGACACTGTTCGCTCTGTGTGCAGAGGTGGTGACACTGTTCGCTCTGTGCGTAGAGGTGGTGACACTGTGCACAGAGCTGGTGACACTGTTCGCTCTGTGTACAGAGTTGGTGATAGCCTACTGCTCGCTCTGTGTACAGACATGGCGGTGAAGTGTGTAACGGGACTGGCTCTGGCACTGCTGTTGGTTGTGCTGGTGGAAGGTTGGTAGCCGTTCACTGATTTATTGATAAAGCTTATTCGTTTATTTACATAACTATCCATAGATTAGGGATACATGAATTCATTATTTTTTAACATTAAAAAAAAAAAACATTTATCTTCGATTTTTCATATACTTCCCTCTCCACTCGACACGCGTTTCAGTGTCTCTTTCTTTCTTTTTTTTTTTTTTTTCAAATTTTAAACAGAAATGGTATTAGTTCCGCAAGACAATACAGACAAACAGATTACAGGACAAAACACAATGCATATCAATCTCTTGGGCCTTCTTCAGGCAAAAACAAATAACATTTAGGACAATACAAACGAAGAACGAGCAACCACTTATTTTCTCATATTCGGCGCAATTTTTTTTCTTCGTTGCTATAGTAATGTTTTGTTTTTGTTTGCGTTTAATTGTTTGTTTATGTTTTCTTTTCTTCCCTTCATTCTGATTTGTAGCTCGTCCTATTGTTTCACTTGTGTATAGTCACCTGTCATTGCATGCGGAATGAGTTTGTCAAGAGAATCTAACACATCTTAAGCTTAACGCTTGTTGTCGTTCCATTTTCTGATAATGTCTCTCCCCCCCCCCTCCCTCCCCCCTCATTTTATAAACAAAGAGATATTTAAATCAACGTTCACCTTGTTTACATCGAAGGTGATTTTCAACAACAAAAGTTAGATCTGAGACGTGATTGTTTGAAGTTTGTGTTGATTTCAGTTTTCCCATGTCTGCCTCTTTCACTCAGATACATTCAGCCATCTGACGGTTTACACTATTGGATGATTTATGTCAGCGTCCAGGTGATTGGTGCAAAACCCTAGCGCCGTACATCAGGGGCTCTGTGTGCTAGTTACAGGGGAAGACAAAGGAGAAAACTACAGCCCCCAGTGCCCCCCTCTCCCCTGTCCTTCCCCCTACCCTGGCTGTCGGAAGACGGCGCTGTCCCATTACTGGAACCACCAGCAGGGAACGGGGCTGTCCGTGCTGTGTCCAGGGTGCGAGTACTGCGTGGACCCTCCGCCTCAACTCTGACCTCTGCCAGGTCAGGGTCAAGTTAAAGGTCAGTCATGGCAGGGTCGAGTTCAAGGTTAGTCAAGTTATTGTAAAGTTCAAGGTCAGTCATGAGTCAGTGTAAAGTCCATCGCCAGTCATGTTAGAGTAACGTTCAAGGCTAGTCATGTAAATGGAACGTCTAGAGTCAGCTATGTCCGTGAAAAATTCAAGGGCAGTGTTGTCAGTACACACTCTAGTTCAGTCATTTCAGAGTACAGTCAAAGGTCGGGTAGTTCAGTGTCAATTCCAAGAACGGTCATGACAAAGTAAAGACCGGCGTCGGTTGTTTTGTCGTAAAGTCTGAGGTTAGTGTGTGTGTGTGTGTGTGTGTGTGTGTGTGTGTGTGTGTGTGTGTGTGTGTGTGTGTGTGAAAATCTAAAACGAAATCGTTATCTCAGTGTAGATAAATTAGTCCTTCAACATCGCCATTTATCATCCATCCAGTGTAGTGGGTCGTGGGCATACTATAGCCAACATTTGGGCAGTCAGTGAACACACTCTTTTTCTCTCATAATGTAAGTGCAGTTTCAGTTTCAGTTTCATCAAGGAGGCGTCACTGCGTGCGGACTAGTCCATATACGCTACACCACATCCACTAAGTTTTGAGACCACACTACGCATGATTTGAAGCTGATGGATAAATGAATTAACAACAAAGATGAGACAACTGAAGAAGAGGGTCTCGTGACTACGACTCAGCGGATGTCTGACCTACGCACTAGCCCAACATTCTGAGATTAATGCACTGAATAACAACAGCTTCCAACGATTCCAAACCTCTCTTCTCCGACCGTAGGGTCTACATTCTGAGGTTAATGCACTGAATAACAACAGCTTTCAACGATTCCAAACCTCTCTTCTCCGACCGTAGGGTCTACATTCTGAGGTTAATGCACTGAATAACAACAGCTTCCAACGATTCCAAACCTCTCTTCTCCGACCGTAGGGTCTACATTCTGAGGTTAATGCACTGAATAACAACAGCTTTCAACGATTCCAAACCTCTCTTCTCCGACCGTAGGGTCTACATTCTGAGGTTGATGCACTGAATAACAACAGTTTTCCCAACGATTCCAAACCTCTCTTCTCCGACCGTAGGGTCTTTTGAGTTATGCACGATAAAGTTCACGATTCCACTTCTCCCGACGTAGTTGGTAGAGGAATGGACCGCGTTTAAAAGATGTAAAAAAAAATCCTGTCAGTGTCTCTGGTGTTGTCCAACAATGTATAGGACGTGGAGCACAATAGAGATCTGCAGTATGCACTTACTATAGAACTGGTTCCACAGCAGTCTGTCGGATCGCAGGTCAAGAGGGAAGAGGAGCAGTGTCTTCACCTTTGGCTTGTTGGCCAATCCAAGGCCTCATCATCTCCTGTTGAACTGATGATCTCTGCGTACTGTTCACCAGCTGTCTGGCTGTTCATCACGCTTCGCCGCTGATCGTGTCAAACAGCTAAGTGTGAAGTCCACACATGGTGGTCTGTCTGTGTGGGCAAAGGTACATGCAAGCAAGGGACCACCCTCATTGAACACGGGAACAACAACAAACTGGTGTATAGTGCTACCTGAGAAGGCAGTCCAGCTGGGTGAACAGTTCTCTAGGGGCGCGCGGTGAGTGTGATGCCCGTGAAGTGATGGATGAGCGAGGGTTCGGGGCTCCGACAAAGGCGGGAAGTGGGAAAGCGAGAGAAGATACTTGTCCTCGGCGCTCTTGAAGTGGGATTGACAGACTTAGAGTGAACAAAAGAAAGGATAGCTGACACTATTACCATACACTCTCTTTGGAGAGAGTGGTCCGAATATCATGGAAACAAAGTCTGTTGTGAGGAGAAAAGTCACCACTACATTGCCGTAGGAAGAAACTCTAGAAAGAGCTTGACAGCAGGATTTCAGAGTAAAATCCCCCCCGCCCCTTGAGACAAATGTTTTGACCCTGACGCTGCACAAGGGGACTAGGCCTCATCCAGGTCATGTCTCCTTGATGCCCATTTGCTGCCTATTTTTTTCCCTGGCGTTGCTGAGATTCAAACCATCTGCTTCTGTCTATCTTAAGGCCTCGCCCTTTCAGGCAGATGTTTTACACAAACGCTTTTGGACACAAGTTGTAAGTTGGGTCATTTAGCCTCAGGAAGACCACTTTATTTCTCCACAAGCTGTAAGTTGGGTCATTTTGCCTCAGGAAGACCACATGTTTTCTCCACAAGCTGTAAGTTGGGATTGCCCAGGAAGCCCTTTATTCTCCAAAGGTAATGGGTCATTTAGCCTCATGAGACCACTTTTTTTCACCTGTGTTGGTCATTTGGATCAAAACCACTTTTTTCTAAGCTGTAAGGTCATTGCCCCAGGAAGTACACTTACTTTTGCCACAAGCTGTAAGTTGGGTCATTTAGCCTCAGGAAGACCACTTTATTTCTCCACAAGCTGTAAGTTGGGTCATTTAGCCTCAGGAAGACCACTTTATTTCTCCACAAGCTGTAAGTTGGGTCATTTGCCTCAGGAAGACCACTTTATTTCTCCACAAGCTGTAAGTTGGGTCATTTAGCCTCAGGAAGACCACTTTATTTCTCCGGGATCACATCAAGCAGGAACTCTTTTCGGCTGCTCTGCCATTGCCCCTAGGGTTCTGGCCCTCTTCTTACATCAAGCAGGAACTCTTTTCGGCTGCTCTGCCATTGCCCCTAGGGTTCTGGCCCTCTTCTTACATCAAGCAGGGACTCTTTTCGGCTGCTCTGCCATTGCCCCTAGGGTTCTGGCCCTCTTCTTACATCAAGCAGGAACTCTTTTCGGCTGCTCTGCCATTGCCCCTAGGGTTCTGACCCTCTTCTTACCGGAAATCTCAACCTGTTTTATTTATTTTGATGAACCTGGGTGCAGTGTAATATCTGCTCTGATGCCTCTCTTTCTGGTGATTTTAGGGGGTCTCTGGAAGTCTGCTGGATACCTTCTGTCACCCGCTTCATCAGTTAAAGCCCGATTCCACGCTCTTGACGTTGCAGCTGTTCCAGACCATGACGTGTGGTCTCCTGCCGTGTAAAACGATGTTTGTGCTAGAAGTTCTGGTGGCAGCGCTTATTGCATGTGCGATCTCCTTAGGCACTTGGCTGCGCCTCCATGTGTACCTTCCCTGGGCTGACTCTGCTTGGCATCAACTAAGGACATGCTGCAATTGTCAAATTAACTCAAAAGAAGGACGCGTTATGAGGCTGCGAGGCCCGGTCGTCCAATTGCCTGACCTGACCTGACCTACCCTGTTTGTTTTAACCTGTTTAACCTCAACGAAGGATTTGTGTCATTGTCCATGCTGTGGGAGTCTTTCTTCCTATTGCATACAGTAGTTGTTACACCATCTTAGCATAGAATAATGTCGTGCATATGTAGTTTTCAACTTAGCCACAGCACATCATCTGTCAGAGGACATGTGAACATTTAATTACACTGTTCTCTACTATAAATTCTCTTGTTGCCAACTTAGTTCCAGTAACAGTGATGAAATCTATATTTACATAATTTTAAGTGGAAATCAAGCATATGTTGAGAAGTACCTGTTTCTTCAAGACGTTCCTGATTTCTGACCCATTGGAAGATCAGTGACAGTATGAACGAACTGAATTAGAATAAGTTCTGCAAGAGCCTCACTTAAGTGTTCAAGTTGCATTTTATTGCGAAAATGTTAAACGAACTTAGAAACATCAGTTTACATTTGATGTTGCATACTAAACACATCAGATATACTCAGACCCTATGGTTCCATATGGTCAAGAAAGAGGTTGTTTGTAAATGCAGTATGCCTCCATTTATGATTTGTCTCTTTCAACCATGTTAACTTTAGCGCATCTCTGTATCTGTAAAGCCTTGAACCTCTAAACCTCCTTTGCAGATACATTTTGTTGTTATTTTTCAGCATTTTCTGTCCCGTGAATGCCTTTACAGATTAATGTACAGAGAATGAATGACTTTAGACCTGCAGTTCTGTAGAGTGATGTAATTTGTCTCTTCAACCATAGTTTAAACATGTTTTCAACTGTAGTTAATGTTTTCACTCTCTTTACCATTTGTGAACCAGCTCTACTGACTGAATTTCAATCGATTCCACTCCATTCTTCCCCACCCCCCTCCCCGAATACTGGATTTTTCTCATCACTTAAACGTAAACCAGATTTTGCCCAGAGCTGTTGTGTTACGTTTACACAAGTTTCAAAAGACTCCCTATTATTTGTCAGGATGAACACCGTGGCAATGGTCTGTGCAAAAATCCTCGTACAGCCTCATTCTGTCGAATCCTCACTGCAAGAGTTTCTACAATTAAAATAAAAGAAGGAGAAATTGGTTCATCCTGTCTACACCCTCTGTTTATAAGAAGCCATTTTGATCACATCCTTGTTTTATTACTTTTGAGTTTCAACCTAGTTAGCACTTTGAACTTTAGATTCTAGTGTCACAAATCAAAAGCCCTTTCAAGATCTATATTTAGCTTTATAGTCTATGTTGAACGTTTTAGTAATGGGAGAATGCAAGTGCAGGCTAACAATTCCTCTGTCATTCTATTTAAATGACTTGGCAAAAAGGCAGGGGGTGTGGGTGTGGAGGGGGGCAAGTGATAAAGAAAACGAGAATGAAAAGTCATGGAAATATACTATAAATATAAAATCCTTCACTAGGAGCTTACAGAAAGACCATTGTAATCCATCTTGAAGACAGAATTACTCATATCGCCTGCTCCGAGGCCTTTCGTTCGCTGGATCGGACTCGTCAGAAAGGCACGGCTGATTGGTCGTTTGGCATCAAATAGAGATATACTACAGTCTACAAATTCATGGTATTCTCATCACCAGGGGTTCAAAAGTGGAATCCAACAGCACCCCAAAGCAGCCAGTGATGGGTAGAACAGTAAAAGGAAGTGTGGTTAAGAAACAAGATGCTGACAAACTAAAAGTATATATAACCTATAAGGGTAAATCTTTGAACCTATGCTGCAGGATCTATTTTAAGGGTTAGCTATGGTCTAGATAGTTTGTTAGATTTTAGTGATCTATCAAGCCATAACCCAGTCTAATGATATCTCAAGTTTTAGCAGGTTTTTTTTTATACAGTCCTGCGAACATTTCCTGTTGGAGTGATGAGACTCAATGAATGATCTCTGCTTGTACATCTTACATGTGTGTCAGACATCGACTAAGGAATTATTATTATCATTTTTATCATCATCATCGTGATCATCATGATCATGATTATTATTATTATCATGATTATTATTATTATTATTGTTATTATTATTATTATTGTTGCTGTTGTTGTTGTTGTTGTTATCATTACTTTTATTTTGTGGCCACCTGACCGCCCCGGATTTTTTCCTCATAAGCCTTGATAGATGTAGTGCAGACACATTTTGCAGTGTGTGTGTGTGTGTGTGTGTGTGTGTGTGTGTGTGTGTGTGTGTGTGTGTGTGTGTGTGGGCGCGCGCGCGCGTGAAGGTTTTTCTTTGCAATCAACTTGAATCATTAAAGTGACTACAGTATCTATAGTTGCCATAACCAATCAACAGGCCCAGTGACGATGGCATCAACAACATACTATTCGACCAGTTCACAAGCACAATCACATTGACGATTTAAATGAACATGATTTACTTTGATAATGAATACGCACCCGAATATTGACGATGAAATCAACATGAACCATTTTGACCAATGACACTACCAGCACCACAATACTAGGTTTACATGAATTTCTTTCAACTAATCAACAGGGAGCAGTACAATGACGACGCCTATGATTTGATGAACGACAGATGACATGACACCGGTCACGGTGACCCCTGAGTGGTCGGCTGAACTACTGGACCATTAAACTGGGATCTGTGTGTGTGTGGTGTGTGTGTGTGTGTGTGTGTGTGTGTGTGTGTGTGTGTGTGTGTGTTGTGTGTGAATGTGTACGTGTGTGTGTTTCTCTCTCTCTCTCTCTCTCTCTCTCTCTCTCTCTCTCTGTGTGTGTCTGTGTGTCTGTGTGTCTGTGTCTTGTGTCTGCGTGTGCGTGTGTCTTTGTGTCTGTGTGTCTTTGCTCTCTCTCTCTCTCTCTCTCTCTCTCTCTCTCTCTCTCACTGTGTGTGTGTGTGTGTGTGTGTGTGTGTGTGTGTGTGTGTGTGTGTGTGTGTTGTTCGGTCGGTCTCTGTCTCTCACTCTCACTCTCTCTCTCTCTCTCTGCCCCTACATATACACTCACATAGCCTATATGTACATACATCTATGCAGTGGAAAGCTACTTTCACAGTGTAATTCGTGCGTTTTTTTTTAAGGCGACGAAACTTACGTGACACCCAGTTCATGAACTCATCTCTAAGTCAGTGAAATCTATTACTATTCATGCCCTTGTCGCAAAGTCTATTCGGAAACCGAAGAAAGAAAGATCTGACACTGAATTTCACAAATGTGATAACAGTCGAAACAATCATCATGATGACTCAAAATACAAATAAACAACAAAACAAGATGTAAAGTAACGCAAATTGGACAGACTGTACAAAACAGACAAGTACATGTTCGACACGAAGTCTTCATCAGACAAGTAACGCAAATTGGACAGACTGTACAAAACAGACAAGTACATGTTCGACACGAAGTCTTCATCAGACAAGTAACGCAAATTGGACAGACTGTACAAAACAGACAAGTACATGTTCGACACGAAGTCTTCATCAGACAAGTAACGCAAATTGGACAGACTGTACAAAACAGACAAGTGCATGTTCGACACGAAGTCTTCATCAGACAAGTAACGCAAATTGGACAGACTGTACAAAACAGACAAGTACATGTTCGACACGAAGTCTTCATCAGACGTGACAAGTTACAAACAACATGAACAAAACAGCAGTTCCCTTTGGCTGTCAGGAGAGAAATAACAACTCTCTATAGACAGAAATCCTTCTTCCCCAGGACCATACCCGACTGGAACAGCCTTCCTGCTGAGGCTGCCCTCAGCCCCACCCTGGAAATCCCTAATCTGATCCCACACCCCTCCCCCTGTCCCCCCCCCCCCCCCCCCAACCCCGCAAACACTGTCTCAAGTGACTTCAACTTCACGCAAACCCCCTTATACTCTACAGAATCTTCAAAATGAGGAAAGAAGAAGAGGAACGCATCCACCAGTGAACATTATGGTAATATGTCACAGTTTTCGATAGGCTTAGTTTTCCAGCTAACCTGATTGCTTACAGTTAGGCATGCTCTTGTACACACACATTATTATGTACGTGCATGCCCTGCTCTTTCTATATACCCCCTTCCCCCTCACACACACACAACACACACACACACACACACACACACACACACACACACACTACGTCAGACATTGTCAGCAAAGCGATAGTTGCTCTTCCTGATGACGTGAGCGGGATCACAACGCCCTCTCCTGAACACAGCCCCGACCTCCAGCAGCAAGGCAGTACTCAACGATGTGGCAGACAGGGCGCGTTCAGACAGCAGGTCGCACGCGTGCACCGTCCTCAGAGACACAGCGAAGCGCTGAGAGTGCAGGCGAGTGACGTTCAGAAGAAGGGGCAGCACTCCGGTGAAGAAAACGTCTTCCGGCGGAAAGTAAGGCAGCCGGCGTGCCATACGCAAGATCGGACCCAGCTGGACGGCGGAAATGACGTAGGAATGGCCGTAGAGGTAGCGTGGAAAGAAGTCATGGGGGTACACCTCTTCCTTCACCGCCCAGCGACTTTCGCGTAGCGCGCGTGGCCTGAAAATGACGAGAGAAAAACTCACTTGTTCCACATGCACAACAACACAGTGCTGATGTAACATGTCACCACAATCAACCAAATGTCTGGATAATGGAAGAACAAGCAGGGGTAATTCATCGTAGGATCTGACAAAGTGTAGGACAGCAGGTCATAACAGTGAATGAAAAAGCGATCTACAGTACTCTCTCTCTCTCTCTCTCTCTCTCTCTCTCTCTCTCTCTCTCTCTCTCTCTCTCTCATATATATATATTTAAAAATATTTTTAAAAATGAAGTATATATATATATATATATATATATATATATATATATATATATATACATGTTTTGGGTGGGTGGGGGCTAGCAGGGGTGAAGAAAACCCAGAACAACCAAAAACACATGACACAAGTTGATTCACCATTCCAAAGGTGAAGGTGACTCAGAACAGAGAAATGCACCCCAGAAAATATGACAGAAGGTGATTCATCCCCTGTCAAACCCTATCACATGACATAAGGGGATTCATCCCCTGTCAAACCCTATCACATGACATAAGGGGATTCATTCCCTGTCAAACCCTATCACATGACATAAGGGGACTCATTCCCTGTCAAACCCTATCACATTACATAAGGGGACTCATTCCCTGTCAAACCCTATCACACGACATAAGGGGATTCATCCCTGTCAAACCCTATCACATGACATAAGGGGATTCATGCCCTGTCAAACCCTATCACATAACATAAGGGGATTCATCCCCTGTTAAACCCTAGCACATTACATAAGGGGATTCATTCCCTGTCAAACCCTATCACATTACATAAGGGGATTCATCCCCCGTCAAACCCTATCACATTACATAAGGGGATTCACCCCCTGTCAAACTCTATCACATTACATAAGGGGATTCATCCCCTGTCAAACCCTATCACTATACATAAGGGAATTCATCCCTGTCAAACCCTATTACATTATATAAGGGAATTCATCTGTCCTTAATGTGATCACCAGAACAAATCACAACTTTGTATATGAGATGATTCACATCTTCTCAAGATAATGATAACTTGACCAGCAATAACACATTGCACATGATGAATCGAATATTCTCAAGATAATGATACCTTGACGAAACAGTAACACATTACATATGATGATTCACATCTTCTAAAGATAATAGCATTCTGACCAAACAATAACACATTACATATGACGATTCACATCTTCTTCAGATAATCGTAGTCTAACTTACCAATAACATATCACATATGATGATTCACATTTCTTAAGAAGTAGTAGCCTAACCAAACAATAACACATTACATTATGATTATTCACATCTTCTCAAGATGTATAACCTGATCAAACCCTGACACATCACCTGAGGCGGTTCAACTCTTGTCTGGATGAATTATCCCAAACAAACCAAAACACATTACAGAAGGCGGTTCACCTCTTGTCTGGATGAATTACCCCAAACAAACCAAAACACATTACAGAAGGCGATTCACCTCTTGTCTGGATGAATTACCCCAAACAAACCAAAACACATTACAGAAAGCGATTCACCTCTTGTCTGGATGAATTACCCAAACAAACCAAAACACATTACAGAAGGCGGTTCACCTCTTGTCTGGATGAATTACCCCAAACAAACCAAAACACATTACAGAAGGTGATTCAACTCTTGTCTGGATGAATTACCCCAAACAAACCAAAACACATTACAGAAGGTGATTCAACTCTTGTCTGGATGAATTACCCCAAACAAACCAAAACACATTACAGAAGGTGATTCAACTCTTGTCTGGATGAATTACCCCAAACAAACCAAAACACATTACAGAAGGTGATTCAACTCTTGTCTGGATGAATTACCCCAAACAAACCAAAACACATTACAGAAGGTGATTCAACTCTTGTCTGGATGAATTACCCCAAACAAACCAAAACACATTACAGAAGGTGATTCAACTCTTGTCTGGATGAATTACCCCAAACAAACCAAAACACATTACAGAAGGTGATTCAACTCTTGTCTGGATGAATTACCCCAAACAAACCAAAACACATTACAGAAGGCGATTCAACTCTTTTGACGTTGAAAATAACCAGAACATAGCGTATCACTGTTTATAAGACAATTCACACCATAGCACGTGACAGCAAGTGGCTCACCTTTTGTCGAGGTGATGGTAACCCAAAACAAAGGAGGGGATCCCAGCCCTCTGTAAGGCTTGCAGCATGTCCAGCAGAAGCTCAAGGTTCAAGAACGTGTCCTGGTCGACCTTGGCCATGAACTTGACCCCGGGGCAGGAGGTCAAGGTCCACCTCATCCCGAACAGGACTTTGAGTGTTAGGTTTTGGTAGGAGTCTCTGCAGGTTATGATGAGCAGAAGTGGATGAGAGTTCACACACACACACACACACACACACACACACACACACACACACACACAGAGAGAGAGAGAGAGAGAGAGAGAGAGAGAGACAGACAGACAGACAGACAGACAGAGATAGAGATAGAGAGAGAGAGAGAGAGAGAGAGAGAGAGAGAGAGAGGGAGAGAGAGAGACACACACACAGACAGAGAGAGAGATGATGATGATAATGATGATGATGATGATGATGATGGAGATGATGATGATGATGATCTTTATTTCCAAGGGTAACTGATAAGCAAATATATGCTATTTTACATCCGGTCCTTGCCACGCCCAGGGACTACGAGAGAGAGAGAGAGAGAGAGAGAGAGAGAGAGAGAGAGAGAGAGAGGAGAGAGAGAGAGAGAGAGAGATGCACACATTTTCAAATCTTCACTCAAGTTCGCCCCTGAATTCTGGCAGACACAGACTCTGGACAGAAAGCCACAGTTGCTATGATGACAATATCAACTTTGCTCCGAAGTTCCAAAGGAAAAACCAAACCTGTCTTTCCAATTGTTTTCCTCAGTCGTCGTAAGTTAAACACATCAGCGATGACACAACGTTTTAAAGCGATTTCAAAGAACCATTATGAGCTTTTCCTCCACCTTTCGTTTTATTCAGGCAGCCGTTGTGGTGCAATAGCTAGCCTAGAGAATTGCGGGCAGGGAGGTCGAGTGTTCGATTCCCCTCAGGGTCATTTGTTGGTAGGGTTTTTCGACCCGACCGGCTTCCACCCAGAGTTGAAATAGCCATGTTCTCAACTGGGCTGGAATCACACAGTCGAGTTTTATCTGCATAGTGGATGCGTTTCTGAGGGCATTGCTCAAATTTTCCGACGAACACTGCAGGTTTCTGTATTTATCAGGCCTGGTTGATGCCAGTATGAATGGTACATGAAAGTATACGTAAGAGTACACGTCACGTTGTCAGGTTTCTGTATTTATCAGCCTATGAATGGTACATGAAAGTATACGTAAGAGTACACGTCACGTTGTCACAGACTAGAATGGTACTCCATAACCTCGTCTTCATCCTCCTATCCTCATACTCACCAGTCAGCATCAATAAAAGTCTCAAACTCTTTGCCCTTCCCTGCCCTTCTCAAGCTCCGTGCCCTTTCCTGCCCTACTCTCTTGGTGACTAAGTTCCCATTCCTCCCGACTATGCCCTTGGCGGGTCCATGTCGGGGTCGCCAGTATCGGCCAGTTCATATTGATGGTGCCTTCCGGAGGGAAAGCTTACACATGCCGGCTCCGCCACTAAGCAATTATTGTCGTCTGCAGCGGGCTTAGTAGGTAGCGTCCTGCCACGTTCTGCGTATTCTGGATCAGGGCAGGCGCTACTGAACATTACTGAAGTGACTGGGCAGCAGTGCAGTGTCTCCTCTGATGGGCTGCCTCCTGTCGAATTGTCGTCATCCAGAGCTTCCAATGAATTGCCGGTACCGGGACTGCGGTGGAGCTGTCAATGAATTGCCGGTACCGGGACTGCGGTGGGATGAGTTGGGGTGTGGTTGTGGACAGGGAGTCGTAATGAGCGGCTCGGGTGGCGGAGGTGGAGGGGAGGAGAAGGGTTTTGCCACATAAACAGCCCAGAAGACAGAAAAATAAGAAAAAAAAAAAAAAAAAAACTTACATGAATTTTCCAGCGATGACGTCACCATACACCAGTGACTCTTTACTGACGATGCTCATTTCGTGACGAGTGTAGTTGTCAGTTCCGAAGACAAAGAGCAGCGCCACCTCATTGTGTGACGTCATGTCCGCCTTTTGATCCTTCCTCCGCGTGTGTCTGGCCCATGTGGTGCGGATTGCATGTCTGTGGACAACAGAGTTCCTTTTCCTCACTTACATGTATGAGAGAGAGAGAGAGAGAGAGAGAGAGAGAGAGAGAGAGAGAGAGAGAGAGAGATTAATTGATTGATTGATTGATCTTTAATACGCAAGGATGAAGATTTTAGGCCAGAGCCTAGTCTTACAATCTGTCCTTGTCATGCATACATTATGTCAACACATATCATTCATACCGACAATTCAACATAGCAACACTGTAATCTAATTCTACAATGATAAGCAAACTATTCATAAAAATAATAACGACATATAATGACATGGGGGTGGTGAAACAGAAGGAAACTTACAGACAAACAATCAAAACTACACACAGAGAGGTCAGAGGAGGGTGGAGCGGAGAGAATGGTAGGTAGGGGGAGGAGAAAAGGGATGGTAGACAGAGTGGGAGTGGGGATGAGCGACTGCACAGAGTAGGTTATATGTTTAGACGATTTACTCAAAGTATGGTTCACAGAGGACTTTGCGAATGGGCGCTAATGATTTTAATCGAATAATTAAATTACTGAGACATAAAATGTTCATGCAAATGTTTCTTGAAAAGTGTTAAAGTATTTGTATTTTGTAGCGTTGGTGGAAGTGAGTTCCAGACATATGGTCCAGAGTAAGCTAGGCTTGTTTTGTACAGATCAATGCGTGGGTAGGGAAGAAGGAATTTTGTCGAACCAGAAAAGCTGTTCGATCTTGTAAAAAGGTCATTGATATAACATGGTATAGTATCTGTCAAGATTGTAAACATGCCTTATTGAATTCCAATTGTTTACTAAGAGAAAGTATGTTCAGCGCTTTTACTTTCTCGTATTTTGTTAGAGATACAGCTGGATGGAGTAGTTTTGTTGCACGTCTATGGAGAGAATTCAGTCTTTTTTACGTGGACATCACTACTCCCGTCCCACACTGTTGAAGCGTAATTGATGCGTGACATTATGTGTGCATCGAAGAAGAGTTTAAGAACAGTATTGTTGACGTAGCGCTTTAATTGAGATGACAGGAAAAGGTGTTTTGAGACTACCTTGCATACGTTATTGAGATGGGATGGCCATTTCAATTCTTTATGTATCGTTACATCTAAAACACGATGCTCATCTACCTGCTCGATGGAAGTGCCATTCAACTGAAGTTTTAGGCAAAGAGGAGTCATTTAGTGTTTTGGGCGGCTAGCTATGATCATAGATTTGGTTTTGGCTGGGTGTATGACCACTGAGTTTAAATGACACCAGTCTAACACGCTGTTTAGACTTTCCTGGAGAGAAGTTTATATTGTCTGTAGATCACTACCATTCGTTTGGAGTGACGAATCATCAGCAAATAAATCTGTCGTGACCTTTTCATCTGATACGGACAATGGTAAATCATTGATGAAGATGCAGAATAGGAGGGGGCCTAGTACTGAGCCTTGTGGGATTCCATGTCTGACAAAGTCTGAAGCAGAGGTTTTGCCATTAAGCACCACATACTGAGTGCTATCATTCAGGTATGATTAGAATAATGAGATTGTCGGGGTATGGTTCAAGTAGATGGATAGTTTCTTTAGAAGAATGGAATGATCAACAAGATCAAACGCCTTTTTGAAGTCAAGAATGACAACCCCTGTCATTTGTGATTTGTTC
>CM065714.1:151468658-151491158 GCA_033310375.1 Conus canariensis
GCTGTTAAACAAACTTTAAAATATTGGTCTATCAGGAAATGTATACAATTATGCTAAATACTTTCTGAAAGATAGGGTAATACAAACAAGAGTAGGAAAAACATATTCCACCAGTAGAACTTTGTCAATGGGAATCCCCCAAGGGTCAGTGTTAGCTCCGCTTCTTTTCTCATTGCTATTGCATGATTTGCCAAATAAGTTATCTAAAAAGGTAGTTCTCGTTCAATATGCAGACGACATTTGCATGTGGATGGAAGTAGCTCTTAAAAAGAAAACTCCACAGCGTGATATAAATTTCATCAGAAAGATCTATCAAGACGAACTAAATAGGATGGCGAAATACATGAAGTTAAATGGATTAAACTTATCTATTGAAAAAACAAACATAATTCTTTTCAATAGTGGTAATAATCCAGAAAAACTGCCTGTTTTTACATTGGGCGAAACACCTCTTATTGAATACTTATTAACAAAGGCGAGGAAAATATTAAATTTCTTTAAAATTATCTCTAAAGAAAAATGGGGACAGAATTCATCTACATTGATAACTCTATGTAAATCTTTAATGAGGTCGAAAATAACATATGCCCAAGAAGTAATATTTAGCGCTCCCAAATAACTATTGAAAAAGCTTGAAAGTATTGAATGCAAGGCATTGCAATTAGCACGTGGCCTTCCGGTGCATGCATCATCTTCTCGTACGTATTATGAAGCGCAGATGCTTCCCTTAGATGAATACAGAGAGTTAGCGTGTTGTAAATTTGTTATCAAGAGTACAACTAATAAAACGCACATTAGATCTGAAATAAAAATGAGGTCAGATATTGATTTTCCTAAAAGAGCAAAATCTATAGCTTCTCAAAAAACACTGGCAATGTACACGTCAAAAAGTATCACTGATTCCGGAGTTTCAATCGATAACGATGCTCTATCCATTAGACCGTTATTTTCTCCTACACCACCATGGGAGCTTAATAAAGCACATTTTGATATTGAACATACCAATATGAAAAAAGATGAAAACATAAACATGTTAGCAAGCTGTATCAAATGCCATGTTGAAAAGAACTATTCAAATTATTTGAAAATATACACAGACGGTTCGTGCATCGATAAACAAACAGGTTGTGCATTCTTAATACCAGACTTAAGAGTAGAGAAATCATTTTATATCGGAATTAACAAATCGATATTTACAGCAGAATTAACAGCGACACTCCTGGCTTTAAATTACCTTTTAAACTTTCCAAAAACAATATTTCAAATTCTGTTCTGTGTTGATTCTAAATCAGCTCTTCAGGCATTAAAAGTTTTTCAATTGCACACAAGACCTGAAATGATCATAGAGATAAGTTGTAAGATACACATGTTAATTGCAAGAGGAACCCATGTAGCTTTTTGTTGGATTCCTTCACATTGTTCTTTTCATTATAATGAAAAAGTAGACAGGGCAGCTAAACGTGGAGCCAAAAATAGTTTTGATTCAGAACTGTTTGATTTCCCCTTATCAGTACATGAACAGTGTAACTTAGTTAAGTCGCATATCTGGAAAGCTTTTGAATATAGTATGGTAGATCACGTCTATAAAGAACAGTTTGATATTAAAAGAATCAAAGAGAATTTTAATCTTAATAGAAAATTACTCTCATTAATTCACGGGTGGAAACTTAATGCATTTAAAACAATGTATGTAAAAAACGTAGTTTGCGTATGTGGAAACAAGATTACTCCAGTTCATACTGTTTCATGCAATGATATGAAAAAAAATCATTCCAGTATTGAAGCAAAATACTGTGCAGGCCATTTTTCAGTCACCAGCTTTAACGTACGAATTCTTTGTACACTTAGAACGCACCCCTATTGGAAAATACGTATAATATTCTTTATTAACTTTATTTGCGGGGGATAAGAAAGGAAGGGGGGGGGGGAGCAAAGGATTTTTGTTTCTTTGTTTATTTAGTTTTTTTTTTTTCTTTAATACTGTCATCCGTTTTGACTTTAATTGATTAGTTAGTTGTTGGTTATAAGTATTTTGTTTCATGTTAATTTTCTCTTATGACTTGTGTAAAGATATTCACACACTTACACATCCATAACTCTCTCACTCACACACACAGACACACATACTCACACACACAGACACACATACTCACACACACACACACACACACACACACACACACACACACACACACACACACACATACACACACTCTCTCACTCACACACACAGACACACATACTCACACACACACACACACACACACACACACACACATACACACACTCTCTCACTCACACACACAGACACACATACTCACACACACACACACACACACACACACACACACACACACACACACGCACACATTTTTTTTTTTTTAGAGATGGTATTTGAATATCCCCTTCCTCTTTGTTTTTTTAAGACGAGGTTTTTTTCTTTTTTATTCTTGTTCTTGTTCTTATTGTTTTTCTTCCGTGTAGCTTATTTTCAACTTAAAACTATTCCGCCGAACGAAAGAGACAAACAAATTGCCAGACAAAACATAACGCGTTTCGATGTCTTTGGTCTTCGTCAGGCAAGACAAACAACATTCAAGACAATGAAAATGAAGAACGAGCAAATCATTTATCTCCTAAATGAAGAACGAGCAAATCATTTATCTCCTAAATGAAGAACGAGCAAATCATTTATCTCCTCAAATTGGGCACAAAAAGGATGTAGAATGAACATTAGGCTGCTGGGAAGGAAACAATGCTAACAATAATAATAATAACAATAACAATAATAATAATAATAATAATAATAATGACAACAACAATAATAATGATTAAAAATATGTAAAAAAAAAAAAAAAAAAACAATAAAGAGAGCATTACTATCAATTTTAGTGATGGTGTGATGATAGGATCTGTAGTGTTGATTGTGGCTTTTCGGACAGAAGGGGAGAAAAGACAGGGCTAGGGGGATTGTCGGTTGTTGTGACAACAGCAAAAGTAACGATGATGATGATGATGACGACGACGACGACGACGACAATAACAACAACAATAATAACAATAATGATGATGGTGACGTAACAATGATAATGATAATAATGATAACAACAACAACAACAATAATAATAATAATAATAATAACAATGATGATGATGATAATAATAGAAGGAAAAGGAAGGGGGGGAGCGGCAGCGGGGTGGGTGGGGCAAAGCGGACAAAGAGAAGGAGGAAAATATAGATTATGGGAAAGATAGAATCTAAGAGGTCTGTTAATTGTTATAGTAATGATCGTGATTATAATAATAAAGATACCGATAGCAATGAAATAGGGGATTGGAAAAGAATGGTAAGCTGGAATGTAAGAAATATATTAATAGATAACGATTATAGTAAAGATACTAGTAAATATACTAGTTTTAACAGTAATGAAGTTGTAACAACAGTTATAATGATGGTAATAGTAAAAATTTGTTGTGTACCAAATATCAATTATTTTAACAACAAAAATCAGTTGGAACTGACTTCACACACACACGCGCGCGCGCGCGCGCGCGCGCGGTCTCGCGCTCGCTTTGTATATTGAGGACAATAGCAGATGAGCTTTTCTTTTGTTACCCCTGGACGACGTTTAAACTGGAGAGAGAGAGAGAGAGAGAGAGAGAGAGAGAGAGAGAGAGAGAGAGAAGAGAGTTTACCAGAAAGCAGTCACAATAATATGACCGTGTCACAGACACCCATGGCTTCAGTTTATAATTTCTTTGCGCGCGTATAAGACCATAATTATACGCGACATCACGTCTGTTAAACGACAAGACCACAAGCGCAGGATTTGCAGCTGGGTGCACAAGTACATTATTACTGACTGAGATGAAAGTCTTCAAGACGAGGTCTCGCGGACGCAAGTGAGCAGACGCCTCCTCCACGTGTTAGCTCAATGCGCCGCCCGGCTTTGAGTACTTACCGTGTGTGTGTGTGTGTGTGTGTGTGTGTGTGTGTGTGTGTGTGTGTGTGTGCTGTGCACGTGCACGTCTGTATGTGTGTCTGTTCGCGCGCATTGTGTGTGTGTGTGTGTGTGTTGTGTGTGTGTGTGTGTGTGGTGTGTGTGTGTGTGTGTGTGTGTGTCTGAGTGCGTGTGTGGTGGCACGTGTGCGCGTGTTTGTGTGTGGTTAGTTGTAAGGAATGGCCGTTCAGAAAATGACACAGTTATTATGGATCAATATTGATAGTTGTTATTATCATAGAAATAAGAATGTGACAGTATTGATCAGTATTGCTATTTGTAATTATCACAATTCTAACAACAACAGCAGCAACAACGATGATGATAATAATGATAACAATAATGATAAAAAAGATAGCAACAAAACAACAACGAAAACAACATGATGATGATGATGATGATGATAATAATAATAATAACAATACTAACAATAGTAACAGTGATAATTATAATAACAATTAGATGATAATGATAATACGAATAAGAATGATAATAATGATGATGATAATAACAGCAGCAGCAGCAGCAGCAGCAGCAGCAGCAGTAGTAGTAGTAGTAGTAGTAATAGTTGTTGTTGTTGTTGTAGCAGTTGTGATAATGATAATAGTAATAATATTAATGATGATAATACTAATAATACTAATAATACTACTACTACTAATAATAATAATAATGAGGAGGAGGAGAAGAAGTAGAAGTAGAAGAAGAAAATAATGATAATCATCATCATCATCATCATCATCATTATCATCATCATTATCATCATCATCACCATCACCATCATCATCATCATCACAATAACAATGACTAACGATATGGTATACCACATAAAATCAAAATGAAATAAACAAAAATTGAATGAAACAGACCACCACCACCACCACCACCAAAAGCCCACTGTCGTACACAGATGAGATAGCAGACTGACCTGTCAAGGCGGCCGTCCAGCATAGTGTGTGTGGTCAGTGTGTGACCAGTGGGCCGGTCAGTGCAGATGTGTGTTTGTGTGCACAGTGACAGCAGTCACCTGTCCCACGCAGTCCGCATCTTCACCTACCCACCACCTGATCCCGCCAAACATCGATCCACAGGAGAGTTGTTCAGTAAGGGCCAGCTCACACGAAGCAATTCGTAGCGTGTGCGGCAACAATGACGCTTGAATTGAAAATGGCTCAAACACGCAGGTACATGTATATACAACACAACACACACACACACACACACACACACACACACACACACACTAACTGCAGTCGCTCACGCCCACATATACATGCACACACTTTCCATCTTTTCCAAGTAGGAGACGCAGGATATTACTACAACAACAAGCACAACAACAAACACAACAACTACCCCACTACTACTTCTACTTCTACTACTACTCCTACTCCTACTACTACTAGTACTACTATTAAATCATTAACGTGATTAAATGAAATAAGCAAAAATAAGATAGTTCATAGTTCAACCTTCAAGAAAATAGAGAGGAATGAAATCAAGGAAAATACCATGGAAGCAAGCACAGCGAAAACGTATAGGGGAAAAGAACAATAATTCGCCTCATTTCCCCCACTGCTGATTTTCCCACCACATGACTTTGTCCGACTCCTGTTCACCCTCTCAGGTAACCAGCCTCGTGCAATAGAACTCACACTAGTGAAATACGAAGTTACTACTCCTGTCCCTCTAATTCTTTGGATACAAAATACAGTTACCTTTCCCCTCTAAGACTCACGTTGCCTCGTGTGGGACGTCCTTTAGCAGGCAGTTCACAACATCGTGAATGATCACCAGGGCTGTGATTAACGAGTTCATCTTTTGGCTCTCAAGCCCACCGGCTAAATTTGCATGACATTGGAGAGCACGTGTGTTACGTCCTTAGTCGACCCACCGCCTTAACGGATAGAACGGGTTTTGATTGGAACAGAGAGTGAGATGATGTCAGTGAGTCAGAGGTTGCGTAATGGCCTGCGTCTCTCAACACTTTAACCCTCGTTTGGGATTTTGCCATCCTGATAAGACTTTAACAGTGTGTGTGTGTGTGTGTGTGTGTGTGTGTGTGTGTGTGTGTGTGCGTGCCTGCGTGCGTGCATGCGTGGTGTGGTGTGTGTGTTGTGTGTGTGTGTGTGTGTGTGTGAATGCTGTTTATAACTCAGCAGACCGCGGGGCAAGTTTGGCTGATGATCAGTTGAACTGCAAGCAAGAAGACGTAAACACTATGACAGTATTATTATTATTATTATTATGAACATTTATGACGCCTAATCAATTGAATGCCCTAGGCGTTTACAATATCACAACAGACATCAAATCACACAATATATAACAATCATACATGAGAAAAAGGCATCACAATCCAAAGCATGGACACAAACTCACAAGCATGCATACACGCAAACACACACTCACACAGACACGAACGCACACAAAGCAGACACTCGCATCACACATTGCAAACGTCGGGTCACAGGGAAGACGAAGTTACCTGGGAAACAGATGAGTTTTGAGAAGGCGCTTGAATGTGGGCAGTGAGGGTGAGTATCTGAGAGAGCGAGGCAATTGATTCCAGATAGTTGGAGCTTGATAGGCAAAGGAACGTTGACCAAAGGTTTTAGTGCGAACAGTGGGGATACTGTAGATACGAGTGTCACATGAGGAACGTAAAGCTCGAGATGGGGTGTAAAGATGTAACAGGTGGGTGAGTATGATGGGCTTCCATTCAGTGTTTCCCCTCCCTGCTATCACTGTCAGCGTGTCTCACACCAGTTGAAGATCATGGAACATAGACTGGTCCTGTTTCATGGTGTCTCACGTTGGTTTAATAATAATAATAATATTAATAACATACATTTAGAGCGCCCTTTCTCACTAGAGCTCACAGCGCTTTACAATATTTAACACTAAACATGTCAAAAACAAAAATCACTATACAAAACCATAAACCCAGTGACCTCATCAATCATGACAATGAAACACAGCAGAGAGAGAGAGAGAGAGAGAGAGAGAGAGAGAGAGAGGGGGGGGACTGGCAAACCAGCATTGACACCACACACACACACACACACACAGACACCACACACACACACACACACACACACACACACACACACACACACACACACACACACATGCACACACTGTCAGTTTTCATGTGTAACACTTACAACACGTAACGCAATGACACACCCAATAACAGGACAAACATGTTTTCTATTTAAAAAAAAAAAAAAAAAATCCTTGAACAGATGGGTTTTGACTGCAGAGCGGAAATCAGTCAGGTTTGGCAGAGCGGATCGAAAGTGGGAGAGAGGTCCAAACAGAAGGGGCTGCAAGAAAGAAGGAACGTTCACCATAGGTTTTTGTTGAAACGCGTGGCTTGCAGAGTGTGAGAGTGTCGGATGATGAGCGGAGTGTTCTTGCCGGTGTGTTTATGCTAACCAGGTGAGAAAGATAGACAGGGCCAGATCCACTGACGGCGCGAAAACACATGCACGCAATTTTGTATCTAATGCGTGCTTCTATGGGGAGCCAGTGCAGAGTGTGGAGATACGGGGTGATGCGGTCTCTACTGGGAACCCTCAAAACCAGGCGTGCTGCAGTGTTTTGTAATCTCTGAATTCGTTGTATAAGATCTTGTGGGCAATTTACAAGGAGACCATTGCAATAATCCAGACGGGAGAGCACAAATGCCAAAACGAGAGTTTTTGTTGCTTCAGTTGAGAGGAAATGGCGAATTGAGCTGATACGACGGAGCTCAAAGTTAACCGTACGAATTACGTTCATGACCTGAGCATTCATTGTCAGATGTGAGTCAAGAACAATGCCAAGATTCTTTGCTGATTTTGAAAATGGAACAGTGGCATCACCGCCAACAAGCGAGTCCGGTAATGGAGCAGACAGTGACGTTCTCGGTGAAGAAATGACTAAAGCTTCGGTTTTCTCATCGTTTAACTTGAGTTTGTTAAATATCATCCATGATTTAACATCCTGAATACATGCTTGCATTGACTGAACCAGCTTGTAGACATGGCTGGGTTCTGCAGACCTTTGTAACTGAGTATCATCTGCAAAAGAGTGAGACAGAACAGCGTGAGATGAGATGATATCAGACAAGGGTGTTGTATACAAAAGAAACAAAACTGGGTGTCATGTGATGTAGCCTCACATGGCGACATGTGACGTTCCATCGCGTACGCCCTATTTTGTTATAAAGCATTTCCCTAGGTAGGGAAGAGGAAAGGTAAAAGAAAAGAAAGTTTGAATGGCCTGACCAGTGTGATCGGTGTCGCTGGTGGCTATAGACGTAGGGCGATCATTGGTTGAATGGACGGACGTTGTCCATTCGTCAGCAACCATGGGCTGGTAATGCGTAGAGTTAGACGAGTACTCACTGAACGGGTACTCAAAAAGAGCGCAGGAGGGAAAAATAAGGAATAGGAAGGAGATGGCTTGGGGACACTGACCGGACAGGTTGTTTGAAGAACGAGTTCCACCTGCGATTCACCATTACCAGGTGAGGTATAGACAGATGGGGAGAGAAAAAAAAGAGTTAAGAAAAGGGAAAAAGGGAAAAGAATTTATCATTAATTCAGATTTTGAAATAGATTACTTACACGGACTTCATTCGTGTTTCAGCCCTTCCCAGTGCTGTGGCAGCACCAGTTAGGCAGTCGCACAAATATTTGGGCTACAGTGCTGCGGCAGCACCTAATCGTCTCCAGGGTTGGAGAATCGAGTTGTAGAAGACAGCGACTGCACCGGTTGTGAGAAAAAAAAGCATTTGTCATGTTGACCCATAATGATTTTTTTTATTGTCCCCCTGATGAACTCAGTTGATACTACTATATTTTAAGCCATCTTTTGATTTGTCTTTGAAAATATATACATTGTTTCTCCGGTGAGGAGGAGAAACCGGTAAAAGATATATTTGTGAAGTATTATGTATAATGAGATGAAATTTGGTCCAACTAGTGGATCTGTGGAATGATTGTACCTCCACTGGAGAGGAGGAATGAAAAATAATTCCTTGAAGACAAACCAGTTGAATATGATGGAAAATTGATTATTGTTTAGTAAATTATTCCCCGGAGAGGAGGGGGAGAAGAAGAGTATTGTAGTGCGCCTTCGTGGTTGTTTGGAGAGATTGCGTGTGCACAGAGTAAATGCTGAGCTGAGTGCGGGCATGCATTTATGCACAGTGTGACAGTGGTGACCCCGACGTGATTCGAACACGCAACCTTCGGTGCGGTTTTGCATCGATTACAGGAAGCTAAACAAAATCACTGTGTTTGATGCAGAACCTATCCCAGACATTGAGGAACTTCTTTGTCAACTCTCAGAAGGAAAATATTTTGTCAAAATAGATTTGACTAAAGGATATTGGCAAATCCCGATGGCTGAAGCAGACAAAGAAAAAACAGCTTTTCAGACACCTTTTGGACTGTTTCAATGGACGAAAATGCCATTTGGATTACAAAACGCCCCAGCTTCTTTTGCCAGAATGATGCGTGCACTAAAACTTCATGAGTGTGGAGCAGTCAGTTTTTTTGATGACATTTTGCTTGCTGCAAAGTCATGGAATGATCTTCTGGAAAACTTGGGAGCTGTTTTTTGTAAACTCCGGAATTTTGGTCTGACGGCTAGACCGTCCAAAATTCGTGCTGGATTCCAGACTCTTGAGTTTTTGGGTCATGTCATTTCTGTTGGTAAAATGACACCAGAGGAAAAGAAAGTAGAAAAGATCTTGGCCTTGAAGAGACCCAGTACAAAGAAACAGATCAGATCACTCATTGGATTGTTGTCCTATTACAGAAGATATGTACCACACTTTGCATCCTTGACAGCCCCTTTGAGTGACTTGACAAAAGGAACAAAAAGCAAAAGTATCGTCTGGTCAGATGAGTGCCAGAAAGCGCTGGAATGTGTTCAAAACATCCTCAATTCATTTCCTGTGTTGCTTTTGCCCTCTCTTTCAGAGGATTTTGTTTTGAGAACTGATGCCAGCTCCAAAGGCATGGGAGCTGTACTGTTGCAGGAAAAGAATGGATTGTTACACCCTGTCCAATATGCAAGTAAAAAGTTCTCTAACACACAAGTCAAATACTCAACAATTGAAAGGGAGTGTCTTGCCATTGTTTGGGCTTGTGAGAAATTTGCCAGATTCCTGACTGGAAGACAGTTTCGGTTACAAACCGACCACAGGCCATTGACGTTTTTGCAGTCGTCCAAGACCAAAAATAGCAGGCTGTTGAGATGGGCTTTGTCATTGCAGGAGTTCAAGTTTGACATTGAGCCATTACCTGGAACTCAGAATGTCATGGCAGATTTTTTGTCTCGTGCGTGAGTGCACAGTATCGTGCTGCTGTAACTGCTGTTTGTTTTCATTGTGGACAGATTTTTTATTCTGCTGTTTGTTTTCATTGTGGAAAGACTTGACTGATATTTTGGCAGCGTTATGTCTGCTACTGTCAATCTGAATTGATAAGTAGTTGTGACTGATCTTTCTCCAAAAGTGCATATGTATTGGCATTGGTGGCTCGGTGTGGGATGCTACTTTGTGAATGGGTGCAGAATACTTCATTTGATGTGTTACAAGTGCTTTTTGTTGTTTTTGTCACGTTGGTCCATTGTGAAGAATGAAAAAAAGTGTTTAACGTTCGAGTGGATTACTATATTGTATATTTTGTTTGAACAAAGACTTGTCACTTGCCAAATTTTTCTCATCAAGTGAGTCATGAGGAAATTCTCATTTTGTGATGATGTTGGGACGTATGATTATGTGACAACACGCTAGATAAAACTGTTTACATTTTGCTATATATATATATATATATATATATATATCATTGGCATTTAGAATAATCAGTATCATATGTTCTTCGTGTCTATGTAACTTGTGATTAGTGATGGAGTACGAATTTGTTTTTTGTTTTAAAAAAAAAAGAAAGGAAAACTGTTTTTGCATTTTTTTTTCCCAAACAAAGATTTTGAAATGTGATTTTGGATCTTTATGATGTTCGTAAAGGTTACTTCTATGCATTGATAGAAATTCTTGTGTAATGGAAAAATTGATGATTGATGGCTGAGGTTGTATATGAACTAGATATGTATGTGTATTTAAAAAAAAAATTTCTTGGCGAAAGTTTTTTTTCACCCCGGGATGGGGGGTGTCATGTGATGTAGCCTCACATGGCGACATGTGACGTTCCATCGCGTACGCCCTTATTTGTTATAAAGCATTTCCCTAGGTAGGGAAGAGGAAAGGTAAAAGAAAAGAAAGTTTGAATGGCCTGACCAGTGTGATCGGTGTCGCTGGTGGCTATAGACGTAGGGCAATTATTGGTTGAATGGACGGACGTTGTCCATTCGTCAGCAACCATGGGCTGGTAATGCGTAGAGTTAGACGAGTACTCACTGAACGGGTACTCAAAAAGAGCGCAGGAGGGAAAAATAAGGAATAGGAAGGAGATGGCTTGGGGACACTGACCGGACAGGTTGTTTGAAGAACGAGTTCCACCTGCGATTCACCATTACCAGGTGAGGTATAGACAGATGGGGAGAGAAAAAAAAGAGTTAAGAAAAGGGAAAAAGGGAAAAGAATTTATCATTATTCAGATTTTGAAATAGATTACTTACACGGACTTCATTCGTGTTTCAGCCCTTCCCAGTGCTGTGGCAGCACCAGTTAGGCAGTCGCACAAATATTTGGGCTACAGTGCTGCGGCAGCACCTAATCGTCTCCAGGGTTGGAGAATCGAGTTGTAGAAGACAGCGACTGCACCGGTTGTGAGAAAAGAAAGCATTTGTCATGTTGACCCATAATGATTTTTTTTTATTGTCCCCCTGATGAACTCAGTTGATACTACTATATTTTAAGCCATCTTTTGATTTGTCTTTGAAAATATATACATTGTTTCTCCGGTGAGGAGGAGAAACCGGTAAAAGATATATTTGTGAAGTATTATGTATAATGAGATGAAATTTGGTCCAACTAGTGGATCTGTGGAATGATTGTACCTCCACTGGAGAGGAGGAATGAAAAATAATTCCTTGAAGACAAACCAGTTGAATATGATGGAAAATTGATTATTGTTTAGTAAATTATTCCCCGGAGAGGAGGGGGAGAAGAAGAGTATTGTAGTGCGCCTTCGTGGTTGTTTGGAGAGATTGCGTGTGCACAGAGTAAATGCTGAGCTGAGTGCGGGCATGCATTTATGCACAGTGTGACAGTGGTGACCCCGACGTGATTCGAACACGCAACCTTCGGTGCGGTTTTGCATCGATTACAGGAAGCTAAACAAAATCACTGTGTTTGATGCAGAACCTATCCCAGACATTGAGGAACTTCTTTGTCAACTCTCAGAAGGAAAATATTTTGTCAAAATAGATTTGACTAAAGGATATTGGCAAATCCCGATGGCTGAAGCAGACAAAGAAAAAACAGCTTTTCAGACACCTTTTGGACTGTTTCAATGGACGAAAATGCCATTTGGATTACAAAACGCCCCAGCTTCTTTTGCCAGAATGATGCGTGCACTAAAACTTCATGAGTGTGGAGCAGTCAGTTTTTTTGATGACATTTTGCTTGCTGCAAAGTCATGGAATGATCTTCTGGAAAACTTGGGAGCTGTTTTTTGTAAACTCCGGAATTTTGGTCTGACGGCTAGACCGTCCAAAATTCGTGCTGGATTCCAGACTCTTGAGTTTTTGGGTCATGTCATTTCTGTTGGTAAAATGACACCAGAGGAAAAGAAAGTAGAAAAGATCTTGGCCTTGAAGAGACCCAGTACAAAGAAACAGATCAGATCACTCATTGGATTGTTGTCCTATTACAGAAGATATGTACCACACTTTGCATCCTTGACAGCCCCTTTGAGTGACTTGACAAAAGGAACAAAAAGCAAAAGTATCGTCTGGTCAGATGAGTGCCAGAAAGCGCTGGAATGTGTTCAAAACATCCTCAATTCATTTCCTGTGTTGCTTTTGCCCTCTCTTTCAGAGGATTTTGTTTTGAGAACTGATGCCAGCTCCAAAGGCATGGGAGCTGTACTGTTGCAGGAAAAGAATGGATTGTTACACCCTGTCCAATATGCAAGTAAAAAGTTCTCTAACACACAAGTCAAATACTCAACAATTGAAAGGGAGTGTCTTGCCATTGTTTGGGCTTGTGAGAAATTTGCCAGATTCCTGACTGGAAGACAGTTTCGGTTACAAACCGACCACAGGCCATTGACGTTTTTGCAGTCGTCCAAGACCAAAAATAGCAGGCTGTTGAGATGGGCTTTGTCATTGCAGGAGTTCAAGTTTGACATTGAGCCATTACCTGGAACTCAGAATGTCATGGCAGATTTTTTGTCTCGTGCGTGAGTGCACAGTATCGTGCTGCTGTAACTGCTGTTTGTTTTCATTGTGGACAGATTTTTTATTCTGCTGTTTGTTTTCATTGTGGAAAGACTTGACTGATATTTTGGCAGCGTTATGTCTGCTACTGTCAATCTGAATTGATAAGTAGTTGTGACTGATCTTTCTCCAAAAGTGCATATGTATTGGCATTGGTGGCTCGGTGTGGGATGCTACTTTGTGAATGGGTGCAGAATACTTCATTTGATGTGTTACAAGTGCTTTTTGTTGTTTTTGTCACGTTGGTCCATTGTGAAGAATGAAAAAAAGTGTTTAACGTTCGAGTGGATTACTATATTGTATATTTTGTTTGAACAAAGACTTGTCACTTGCCAAATTTTTCTCATCAAGTGAGTCATGAGGAAATTCTCATTTTGTGATGATGTTGGGACGTATGATTATGTGACAACACGCTAGATAAAACTGTTTACATTTTGCTATATATATATATATATATATATATATATATATATATATATATATATATATATCATTGGCATTTAGAATAATCAGTATCATATGTTCTTCGTGTCTATGTAACTTGTGATTAGTGATGGAGTACGAATTTGTTTTTTGTTTTAAAAAAAAAGAAAGGAAAACTGTTTTTGCATTTTTTTTTCCCAAACAAAGATTTTGAAATGTGATTTTGGATCTTTATGATGTTCGTAAAGGTTACTTCTATGCATTGATAGAAATTCTTGTGTAATGGAAAAATTGATGATTGATGGCTGAGGTTGTATATGAACTAGATATGTATGTGTATTTAAAAAAAAAATTTCTTGGCGAAAGTTTTTTTTCACCCCGGGATGGGGGGTGTCATGTGATGTAGCCTCACATGGCGACATGTGACGTTCCATCGCGTACGCCCTTATTTGTTATAAAGCATTTCCCTAGGTAGGGAAGAGGAAAGGTAAAAGAAAAGAAAGTTTGAATGGCCTGACCAGTGTGATCGGTGTCGCTGGTGGCTATAGACGTAGGGCAATTATTGGTTGAATGGACGGACGTTGTCCATTCGTCAGCAACCATGGGCTGGTAATGCGTAGAGTTAGACGAGTACTCACTGAACGGGTACTCAAAAAGAGCGCAGGAGGGAAAAATAAGGAATAGGAAGGAGATGGCTTGGGGACACTGACCGGACAGGTTGTTTGAAGAATGAGTTCCACCTGCGATTCACCATTACCAGGTGAGGTATAGACAGATGGGGAGAGAAAAAAAAGAGTTAAGAAAAGGGAAAAAGGGAAAAGAATTTATCATTATTCAGATTTTGAAATAGATTACTTACACGGACTTCATTCGTGTTTCAGCCCTTCCCAGTGCTGTGGCAGCACCAGTTAGGCAGTCGCACAAATATTTGGGCTACAGTGCTGCGGCAGCACCTAATCGTCTCCAGGGTTGGAGAATCGAGCTTTTAGAAGACAGTGACTGCACGTTGTGAGAAAAGAAAGCATTTGTCATGTTGACCCATAATGATTTTTTTTATTGTCCCCCTGATGAACTCAGTTGATACTACTATATTTTAAGCCATCTTTTGATTTGTCTTTGAAAATATATACATTGTTTCTCCGGTGAGGAGGAGAAACCGGTAAAAGATATATTTGTGAAGTATTATGTATAATGAGATGAAATTTGGTCCAACTAGTGGATCTGTGGAATGATTGTACCTCCACTGGAGAGGAGGAATGAAAAATAATTCCTTGAAGACAAACCAGTTGAATATGATGGAAAATTGATTATTGTTTAGTAAATTATTCCCCGGAGAGGAGGGGGAGAAGAAGAGTATTGTAGTGCGCCTTCGTGGTTGTTTGGAGAGATTGCGTGTGCACAGAGTAAATGCTGAGCTGAGTGCGGGCATGCATTTATGCACAGTGTGACACTGGGCCAAGGGCAGAACCCTGTGGCACTCCATAGCCGATTAACGCTGGGTTAGATTTGCAGTTTTGAATAATACAGTTTGAGTGCGGTTGGACAGGTATGATTCAAACCAGTGAAGGGCTGTGCCAGAAACACCAAGCACATGTTCTAAACGAGAGAGAAGAATGCTGTGATCAATGGTGTCGAATGCGGCCGAGAGATCTAACAATGTCAAAACAGAGAGTTTTCCTTCATCAAGAGAAAGCAGGAAATCATTTACAACTTTCATCAGTGCAGTTTCCGTGCTATGACCGGGTCTATAGGTCTGTGGTTTACAGGCCTGTCAAGACATAACTTTGAGAGACATTCTTTGTGGCTGATTTTGTATGTTGTTTATCATATCTCATCATGGTCGTCGTCATCATCATCATCATCATCATCATCATCATCATCATCATCATCACCACCGTCGTCATCATCATCATCACCACCGTCGTCTCATCATCATCTCATCATCATCATCATCATCATCATCATTCATCATCATCATCACCACCGTCGTCATCATCATCATCACCACCGTCGTCATCGTCATCATCATCGTCATCATCATCGTCATATCATCGTCGTCATTATTATTACACTTATTATTATCGTTATTGTTATGTTTGTTGTGATAATGATAAGACTACTACTACTACTACTATCTACTACTACTACTACTACTACTACTACTACTACTAATGATAATAATGATAACAATAAAAATGATAATGATAATAATAGTTGTTATTATTAGCAGCTGCATTATTATTACATTATTATTATTTATTATTATATTATATTATTATATATATTATTATTATTATTATTATTATTATTATTATTTATCATTGTTATCGTTAACATTATCATCACCATCATCATCATCGTCATTATTATTATTATTGTTATTATTACTATCATTATTTGATTATCATTATTATTCTCATTATCATTATTGTTATCATTCTTACTATTAATATTGTTATCATATGATTATCATTTCATTATTATCATCAAAATCATTATCATCATTATCATCATGATATAATAATAATAATAATATTATCATTATTATTACTGTCGTTGTTATTATTCGGAGGCGGGAGACATTCTTTGTGACTGATCCAGTCATATCTTCATTTCATGGTAGTTAATTAAACAGAATATGAAGTGGTTGAAGATAGTTGTCACAGCTGAGGAATCAGAACACCTCACTCTCTCTCAGTCATGTGCGGCCGGTGATGATCGATGGACCTCATTCTCAGTCATGGGCGGCCGGTGATGATCGATGGACCTCACTCTCTCTCAGTCATGGGCGGCCGGTGATGATCGATGGACCTCACTCTCAGTCATGGGCGGCCGGTGATGATCGATGGACCTCACTCTCAGTCATGGGCGGCCGGTGATGATCGATCGACCTCACTCTCAGTCATGGGCGGCCAGTGATGATCGATGGACCTCATTCTCAGTCATGGGCGGCCGGTGATGATCGATGGACCTCACTCTCTCTCAGTCATGGGCGGCCAGTGATGATCGATGGACCTCACTCTCTCTCAGTCATGGGCGGCCGGTGATGATCGATGGACCTCACTCTCAGTCATGAGCGGCCAGTGATGATCGATGGACCTCATTCTCAGTCATGGGCGGCCGGTGATGATCGATGGACCTCACTCTCTCTCAGTCATGGGCGGCCGGTGATGATCGATGGACCTCACTCTCAGTCATGGGCGGCCGGTGATGATCGATGGACCTCACTCTCAGTCATGGGCGGCCGGTGATGATCGATCGACCTCACTCTCAGTCATGGGCGGCCAGTGATGATCGATGGACCTCATTCTCAGTCATGGGCGGCCGGTGATGATCGATGGACCTCACTCTCTCTCAGTCATGGGCGGCAGGTGATGATCGATGGACCTCACTCTCTCTCAGTCATGGGCGGCCGGTGATGATCGATGGACCTCACTCTCAGTCATGAGCGGCCGGTGATGATCGATGGACCTCACTCTCTCTCAGTCATGGGCGGCCGGTGATGATCGATTGACCTCACTCTCAGTCATGGGCGGCCAGTGATGATCGATGGACCTCACTCTCAGTCATGGGCGGCCGGTGATGATCGATGGACCTCACTCTCAGTCATGGGCGGCCGGTGATGATCGATGGACCTCACTCTCAGTCATGAGCGGCCGGTGATGATCGATGGACCTCACTCTCTCTCAGTCATGGGCGGCCGGTGATGATCGATGGACCTCACTCTCAGTCATGGGCGGCCAGTGATGATCGATGGACCTCACTCTCTCTCAGTCATGGGCGGCCGGTGATGATCGATGGACCTCACTCTCAGTCATGGGCGGCCAGTGATGATCGATGGACCTCACTCTCTCTCAGTCATGGGCGGCCAGTGATGATCGATTGACCTCACTCTCAGTCATGGGCGGCCAGTGATGATCGATGGACCTCACTCTCAGTCATGGGCGGCCGGTGATGATCGATGGACCTCACTCTCAGTCATGGGCGGCCGGTGATGATCGATTGACCTCACTCTCAGTCATGGGCGGCCAGTGATGATCGATGGACCTCACTCTCAGTCATGGGCGGCCAGTGATGATCGATGGACCTCACTCTCTCTCAGTCATGGGCGGCCAGTGATGATCGATGGACCTCACTCTCAGTCATGAGCGGCCGGTGATGATCGATGGACCTCACTCTCAGTCATGGGCGGCCGGTGATGATCGATGGACCTCATTCTCAGTCATGGGCGGCCGGTGATGATCGATGGACCTCACTCTCAGTCATGGGCGGCCGGTGATGATCGATGGACCTCACTCTCAGTCATGGGCGGCCGGTGATGATCGATGGACCTCACTCTCAGTCATGGGCGGCCGGTGATGATCGATGGACCTCACTCTCAGTCATGGGCGGCCGGTGATGATCGATGGACCTCACTCTCAGTCATGGGCGGCCGGTGATGATCGATGGAGCGAGATTTTCTGGATCCGCCGTCTTCAGTGCTCATTGAGGACCACGGCGACATCGTACATTCTCCAAATGGACTGTCAGCCCTCACATCACACACACACACACACACACACACACACACACACACACACACACACACACACACACACACACACGCACACACACGCACACACACACACACACAGCACACACACACACACACACACACACACACGCACACACGCGCGCGCGCGCGCACGTACGCACGCGCACTACAAATGCGCGTACGCACGGCATGCATACACACCCACATACACAAAATTAATGCGCGCACGCGCACGTACACGCACACACACACACACACACACACACACACACACACACACACACACACACACACACACACACACACACACTGATTATAATGGTATAGCCAATGTTAGGTAGGTACTCAAGGTCTGACCAACGCGTTGGGCTAATGCATAGGTCAGACATCTGCTAAGTCGTGGGAACGAAACCTTCTTCTTCAATTCTCTCACCTTAGTCATTCATTCGTTTATCCATCAGCTTTGAATGATGCGCAGTGTGGCCTCAAAACTTAGCGGATGTGGTGCAGCGTATAAGGACACATCCGCACGCCGTGACACCTTGATGAAACTGAAACTAAAAACTGAAACTGTCAACCCTATCGTACAGCTGCGAAATGTGGCACCTGACAGCTGCCCAAGCGAAGAAGGCTGATGCTTTTGACTCCAGCTGTCTCTCAGAGATCCTGGACATACCGTGAAGTAACCCCATCACCATCTAGGAAGTCAGAAAGCGCTCCACTCTGCTCCATCATGCGTGCCACAAGTGGCGAGGTCATGCACTTCATGCCTCTCTCCTCAACCTCGTCCCTCACGTCTGGCGGATGTGATGGTGTGGTGGACACCTGCAAGAAGACGACGCAGACGACGACCCAAGCTGGACTGGCGCAGACCACACAGGATGACCTCAATGTCATTCCACAGCTGCCGGAGTGATGTCAGAACGCTGACTGCTGAGTGGTTCGGCAGGGGAGTGATGACGTGTGCTTAACGTCACAAACGACGCTGCCATTTCTGACTCCAGGTCAACGTAGGTGTGGACCTACTGATGTCCTCTTGTAGCTGTGGACCTACTGATGTCCTGTAGGTGTTGACCTACTGATGTCCTACTGTAGGTGTGGACATACTGATGTCCTGTAGGTGTGGACCTACTGATGTCCTCTTGTAGGTGTGGACCTACTGCTGTCCTGTAGGTGTGGACCTACTGATGTCCTCCTGTAGGTGTGGACCTACTGCTGTCCTCCTGTAGGTGTGGACTTACTGATGTCCTGTAGGTGTGGACCTACCGGACCTACTGATGTCCTCCTGTAGGTGTGAACTTACTGATGTCCTGTGGGTGTGGACCTACCGATGTCCTCCTGTTGTGGACCTACTGATGTCCTCCTGTAGGTGTGGACCTACTGCTGTGCTGTAGGTGTGCACCTACGGATGTCCTCCTGTAGGTGTGGACCTACTGATGTCCTCCTGTAGGTGTGGACCTACTGATGTCCTGTAGGTGTGAACCTACTGATGTCCTCCTGTAGGTGTGGACCTACTGATGTCCTCCTGTAGGTGTGGACCTACTGATGTCCTGTATGTGTGGACCTACTGATGTCCTCCTGTAGGTGTGGACCTACTGATGTCCTCCTGTAGGTGTGGACCTACTGATGTCCTCCTGTAGGTGTGGACCTACTGATGTCCTCTAGGTGTGGACCTACTGATGTCCTCCTGTAGGTGTGGACCTACTGATGTCCTGTAGGTGTGGACCTACTGATGTCCTCCTGTTGTGGACTTACTGATGTCCTCCTGTAGGTGTGGACCTACTGATGCCCACCTGTAGGTGTGGACCTACTGATGTCCTCCTGTAGGTGTGGACCTACTGATGTCCTGTAGGTGTGGACCTACTGATATCCTCCTGTTGTGGACCTACTGATGTCCTCCTGTTGTGGACCTACTGATGTCCTCCTGTAGGTGTGGACCTACTGATGTCCTCCTGTAGGTGTGGATCTACTGATGTCCTCCTGTAGGTGAGGACCTACTGCTGTCCTCCTGTAGGGAGGACCTACTGCTGTCCTCCTGTAGGTGTGGACCTACTAATGTCCTCCTATAGGTATGGACCTACTGATGTCCTCCTGTAGGTGTGGACCTACTGACGTCCTGTAGGTGTGGACCTACTGATGTCCTCCTGTAGGTGTGGACCTACTGATGTCCTCCTGTTGTGGACCTACTGATGTCCTCCTGTTGTGGACCTACTGTTGTCCTCCTGTAGGTATGGACCTTCTGATGTCCTCCTGTAGGTGTGGACCTACTGATGTCCTCTTATAGGTGTGGACCGACTGATGTCCTCCTGTAGGTGTGGACCTACTGATGTCCTGTAGGTGTGGACCTACTGATGTCCTGTAGGTGTGGACCTACTGATGTTCTCCTGTAGCTGTAGACATACTGATGTCCTGTAGCTGTGGACCTACTGATGTCCTGTAGGTGTGGACCTACTGATGTCCTGTAGGTGTGACCTACTGATGTCCTGTAGGTGTGGACGTACTGATGTCCTGTAGGTGTGGACCTACTGATGTCCTGTAGGCGTGGACCTACTGATGTCCTCCTCTGGGTGTGGACCAACAGATGTCCTGTAGGTGTGGACCTACTAATGTCCTCCTGTAGGTGTGGACCATCTGATGTCCTGTAGGTGTGGACCTACTGATGTCCTCCTGTAGGTGTGGACCATCTGATGTCCTGTAGGTGTGGACCTACTGATGTCCTCCTGTAGGTGTGGACCTACTGATGTCCTGTAGGTGTGGACCTGCTGATGTCCTGTAGGTGTGGACCTACTGCTGTCCTGTAGGTGTGGACCTACTGATGTCCTCCTGTAGGTGTGGACCTACTGATGTCCTGTAGGTGTGGACCTACTGATGTCCTCCTGTTGGTGTGGACCAACTGATGTCCTGTAGGTGTGGACCTACTGATGTCCTCCTGTAGGTGTGGACCAACTGATGTCTTGTAGGTGTGGACCTACTGATGTCCTCATGTAGGTGTGGACCTACTGATGTCCTGTAGCTGTGGACCTACTGATGTCCTGTAGGTGTGGACCTACTGATGTCCTCCTGTAGGTGTGGACCAACTGATGTCTTGTAGGTGTGGACCTACTGATGTCATCCTGTAGGTGTGGACCTACTGATGTCCTGTAGGTGTGGACCTACTGATGTCCTGTAGGTGTGGACCTACTGATGTCCTCCTCTGGGTGTGGACCTACTGATGTCCTCCGGCTGATCGTGTGTAGCTGGAATCCAAACCTTCAAGATCCTCGTACCCCTAGGGCTGCGTTGTAATGCTATGAACCACCCGGCAGTAGGATGTCTTGACTTCCAGCTGGACTCAGAAGGACGTGGGGGAAAGATCAGACAACACTGAGGGGGGGGGGGGGGAGCAGATTTATAGGTTCTGTGAGCCGGCCTCCTTGTCTTACTCCAGCCGGCGGATAGTACCAAAATGAAAAATGCTCCCAGCGTTCATTGAAAAAGTAAGAAGATAATAAATCTGTTGGCGCCAACCACATCATGACTGGAAATCTATGATGGGTTATAAGTACAGAACACAATGAACTACCCGTATGTCTGCAGAAGGAGATTCTCTGTGGGTCGCGGCATGAAGATACACAGGACGAGAGAGAGCTGTACGAAGACTCTGAAGAAGAGGCAGCAGCGCACTACACCAGCAGCTTAAGACGTCGGAAAAGCAGGGTGAGGATTCCAGTCACATTTCTGACAACATCAACGCTGGATATTCAGACAGGAAACTGATACTGGCCCTAGATACGAAAAAGAAAACTCAACTTACCAACCGTAAGTTCAAAGGATAATGGGAGAACTGAGATGAAAAGAAAGTCAACAGACTAGATGCACGAACATGTTCCGCTGAACGAAAGAGACAAACTAATTACAAGAAAAAACATGACGCGTTTCGACCTCTTTGGTCTTCTTCAGGCAAGACAAACAACGTTCAAAACAATGAAAACGAAGAACGATCAAATATTTCCTCAAATTGGGCGCCAGATTGATGCAAAAAATAGGCTAATCCATGTTGCGTCCAATTTCAGGAGATAAGAGATTGTTCGTTCTTTGTTTTCGTTGTCTTGAATATTGTCGACATCCATTTTGCGTCCAATTTCAGGAGATAAAGGATTGT
>CM065714.1:151501158-151518658 GCA_033310375.1 Conus canariensis
TACATCATCCAAGGAAACCATAACACCACTCCATGGCACCATAACACACATACCATCCATGGCACCATAACACACTCATCCAGGCACCAAAACCCAAACATATCCATGGCACCATAACACTAAATCACCAGGCCCCATAACACAAACCAAAAATCCAAAGGCACCAAACACACACCTGGCACCAAAACACTACATCATCCATGGCAAAAAAACACTCAACACCCCAATGGCACCTAACACATCATCCATGGCACCATAACACTACATCATCATCCATGGCACCATAACACTACATCATCATCCATGGCACCATAACACTACATCATCATCCATGGCACCATAACACATCATCCATAGCACCACAGCACTACATCATCAATGGCACCATAACACATCATCCATGGCACCATAACACTACATCATCCATGGCACCATAACACTACATCATCATCCATGGCACCATAACACTACATCATCATCCATGGCACCACAACACTACATCATCCATAGCACCACAGCACTACATCATCAATGGCACCATAACGCTATACATCATCCATGGCACCATAACACGACATCATACATGGCACCATAACACTACATCATCATCCATGGCACCATAGCACTACATCATCATCCATGGCACCATAACACTACATCATCATCATCCATGGCACCATAACACTACATCATCCATGGCACCATAACACTATACATCATCCATGGCACCATAACACTACATCATCCATGGCACCATAACACTACATCATCCATTGCATCATAATACTACATCATCCATGGCACCATATCACTATATATCATCCATGGCACCATAACACTGTGCATCATCCATGGCACCATAAGACTACATCCATGGCACCATAGCACTATACATCATCCATGGCACCATAACACTACATCATCCATCGCACTATAACACTACATCACCATCAATGGCACCATAACACTACATCATCCATGGCACCATAACACTGTACATCATCCATGGCGCCATAAGACTACATCATCCATGGCACCATAGCACTACATCATCTATGGCACCATAACACTACATCATCCATGGCACCATAACACATCATCCATGGCACCATAAGACTACATCATCCATGGCACCATAGCACTACATCATCCATGGCACCATAGCACTACATCATCCATGGCACCATAGCACTACATCATCCATGGCACCATAACTCTACAGCATCCATGGCACCATAACACTACATCATCTATGGCACCATAACACTACATCATCCATGGCACCATAACACTACCTCATCATCCATGCTACCATAACACTACATCATCCATGACACCATACGACTACATCATCCATGGAACCATAACACTACATCATCCATGGCACCATAACACTACATCATCCATGGCACCATAACACTACATCATGATCCATGGCACCATAACACTACATCATCCATGACACCATAACACTACATCATCCATGGCATCATAACACGATATATCATCCATGTAAAGTGGTACGAAGCCCAGCATAACATTGGGCCAGCATTTGATGTTAAACTGATAATGGATCAAAAGAACACCCACCCACCAATCATTTTACGTATTTGGGGGGATTTCCACGGATGACATTCACAGTCTTCAAATACATGATCGTCCCCTTGACTGACGTCACATTTCAGGCCTTCGCACTCACCCGTGACCCTGTCTTTGCGCCAGGTGATAGCCCCCAAATAGTCCCATTCTCTTGATTGTAATCTGTCTCCTTGGATCCACCTGGCTTGTCCCCTGATGGCCATATGAAAGAAAATGAGGAAAATCAACTTTCAGACAAAATAAAAATTCTCATGAAAATAAAGGAGAGAGAAAAAGAAAAAAAAGAAAAAAACTAAATGTGCCAGTATATAAACACTCGACTTCTTAAGCAAGACCTTGGCGCATTAACTTTCGGTGTGCAGCCTGTACAGTACTGCCCATTTGGCTCCTTTGACTGTCAAACACAGCGTCCCACAGAGCTGAGTATTGTTGCCCTTGTCTGTCAAAAACAGCGTCCCCCAGGGATGAGTATTGTTGCCTTTGTCTGTCCAACATCGTCCCCCAGGGCTGAGTATTGTTGCGCTTGTCTGTCCAACATCGTCCCCCAGGGCTGAGTATTGTTGCCTTTGTCTGTCCAACATAGCGTCCCCCAGGGCTGAGTATTGTTGCCCTTGTCTGTCAAACATAGTGTCTCCCAGGGCTGAGTATTGTTGCCCTTGTCTGTCAAACATAGTGTCCCCCAGGGCTGAGTATTGTTGCCCTTGTTTGTCCAACATAGCGTCCCCCAGGGCTGAGTATTGTTGCTCTTGTCTGTCAAACATAGTGTCCCCAGGGCTGAGTATTGTTGCCCCTGTCTGTCAAACATAGTGTCCACCAGGGCTGAGTATTATTGCCCTTGTCTGTCAAACATAGTGTCCCCCAGGGCTGAGTATTGTTGCCTTTGTCTGTCAAACATAGCGTCCCCCAGGGCTGAGCATTTTTGCCCTTGTCTGTCAAACACAGCGTCCCCCAGGGCTGAGTATTGTTGCCCTTGTCTGTCAAACATCGTCCCCCAGGGCTGAGTATTGTTGCCCTTGTCTGTCAAACATCGTCCCAAATGGCTGGTTATTGTTGCCCTTGTCTGTCAAACATCGTCCCAAAGGGCTGGGTATTGTTGCCCTTGTCTGTCAAACATCGTCCCAAAGGGCTGGGAATTGTTGCCCTTGTCTGTCCAACACAGCGTCCCCCAGGGCTGAGTATTATTGCCCTTGCCTGTCAAACATGGTCCCAAGGGCTGGGTATTGTTGCCCTTGTCTGTCCAACACAGCGTCCCCCAAGGCTGAGTATTATTGCCCTTGTCTGTCAAACATCGTCCCAAAGGGTGGGTAGTGTTGCCCTTGTCTGTCCAACATAGCGTCCCCCAAGGTTGAGTATTATTGCCCTTGTCTGTCAAACACAGCGTCCCCCCAGGGCTGAGTATTGTTGCCCTTGTCTGTCAAACATCGTCCCCCAGGGCTGAGTATTGTTGCCTTTGTCTGTCCAACATCATCCCCCAGGGCTGAGTATTGTTGCCCTTGTCTGTCCAACATCGTCCCACAGGGCTGAGTATTGTTGCCCTTGTCTGTCCAACATCGTCCCAAATGGCTGGGTATTGTTGCCCTTGTCTGCCAAACATCGTCCCAAAGGGCTGGGTATTGTTGCCCTTGTCTGTCAAACATCGTCCCAAAGGGCTGGGTATTCTTGCCCTTGTCTGTCCAACACAGCGTCCCCCAGGGCTGAGTATTATTGCCCTTGTCTCTCAAACATCGTCCCCAGGGCTGAGTATTGTTGCGCTTGTCTGTCCAACATAGCGTCCCCCAGGGACGAGTATTGTTGCCCTTGTCTGTCAAACACAGCGTCCCCCAGGGCTGAGTATTATTGCCCTTGTCTGTCAAACATCGTCCCAAAGGGTGGGTATTGTTGCCCTTGTCTCTCCAACACAGCGTCCCCAAAGGCTGAGTATTGTTGCCTTTGTCTGTCCAACATAGCATCCCAAAGGGCTGAGTATTGTTGCCTTTGACTATCCAACATAGCGTCCCCCAAGGCTGAGTATTATTGCCTTTGTCTGTCAAACATCGTCCCCCAGGGCTGAGTATTCTTGCCCTTGTCTGTCAAACACAGCGTCCCCCAGGGCTGAGTATTCTTGCCCTTGTCTGTCAAACACAGCGTCCCCAGGGCTGAGTATTTTGCCCTTGTCTGTCAAACACAGCGTCCCCCAGGGCTGAGTATTGTTGCCCTTGTCTGTCCAACATCGTCCCGCAGGGCTGAGTATTGTTGCCTTTGTCTGTCCAACATCGTCCCCCAGGGCTGAGTATTCTTGCCCTTGTCTGTCAAACACAGCGTCCCCCAGGGCTGAGTATTGTTGCCCTTTTCTGTCAAACACAGCGTCCCCCAGGGCTGAGTATTGTTGCCCTTGTCTGTCAAACACAGCGTCCCCCAGGGCTGAGTATTGTTGCCCTTGTCTGTCCAACATCGTCCCCCAGGGCTGAGTATTGTTGCCTTTGTCTGTCCAACATAGCGTCCCCCAGGGCTGAGTATTGTTGCCCTTGCCTGTCAACATAGCGTCCCCCAGGGCTGACTATTTTTGCCCTTGCCTGTCAAACATAGCGTCCCCCAGGGCTGAGTATAGTTGCCCTTGTCTGTCAAACATCGTCCCAAAGGGCTGGGTATTGTTGCCCTTGTCTGTCAAACACAGCGTCCCCCAAGGCTGAGTATTGTTGTCTTTGTCTGTCCAACATAGCGTCCCCCAGGGCTGAGTATTGTTGCCTTTGTCTGTCCAACATAGCGTCCGCCAGGGCTGAGTATGTGTGTGTGTGTGTGTGTGTGTGTGTGTGTGTGTGTGTGTGTGTGTGTGTGTGTGTGTGTGTGTGTGTGGTGAGTGAGTGGAGTGAATGAGTGTGTGGTGTGTGTGTGTGTGTGTGTGTGTGTGTGTGTGTGTGTGTGTGTGTGTGTTGGAGGGTGGGGGTGTTGGACTGTACATGTAAATTGTATAAGTGGCCACTTGATTGTGATGATTCTTGTATTATGCATGTTGTCTTGTGATACTGTTTATTATGCACCTATCTTAATTTCTCATCTTTTGAGATAATACAGTATTCATATCATATCGTATTGTTGGCCTTGTCTGTCCAACACAACGTCCCCTAGGGCTGGGTATTGTTGCCCTTGTCTGTCAAACATCGTCCCAAAGGGCTGGGTATTGTTGCCCTTGTCTGTCCAACACAGCGTCCCCCAGGGCTGAGTATTATTGCCCTTGTCTGTCAAACATCGTCCCAAAGGGTGGGTAGTGTTGCCCTTGTCTCTCCAACACAGCGTCCCCCCAGGGCTGAGTATTGTTGCCCTTGTCTGTCAAACATCGTCCCAAAGGGTGGGTATTGTTGCCCTTGTCTCTCCAACACAGCGTCCCCAAAGGCTGAGTATTGTTGCCTTTGTCTGTCCAACATAGCGTCCCAAAGGGCTGAGTATTGTTGCCTTTGACTATCCAACATAGCGTCCCCCAAGGCTGAGTATTATTGCCCTTGTCTGTCAAACACAGCGTCCCCCAGGGATGCGTATTGTTGCCCTTGTCTGTCCAACATCGTCCCCTAGGGCTGAGTATTGTTGCGCTTGTCTTTCCAACATAGCGTCCCCCAGGGACGAGTATTGTTGCCCTTGTCTGTCAAACATAGCGTCCCCCAGGGCTGAGTATTGTTGCCCTTGTCTGTCAAACACAGCGTCCCCCAGGGCTGAGTATTGTTGCCTTTGTCTGTCAAACATCGTCCCCCAGGGCTGAGTATTCTTGCCCTTGTCTGTCAAACACAGCGTCCCCCAGGGCTGAGTATTGTTGCCCTTGTCTGTCAAACACAGCGTCCCCCAGGGCTGAGTATTGTTGCCCTTGTCTGTCAAACACAGCGTCCCCCAGGGATGAGTATTGTTGCCCTTGTCTGTCAAACATCGTCCCCCAGGGCTGAGTATTGTTGCCCTTGCCTGTCAAACATAGCGTCCCCCAGGGCTGACTATTTTTGCCCTTGCCTGTCAAACATAGCGTCCCCCAGGGCTGAGTATTGTTGCCCTTGTCTGTCAAACATCGTCCCAAAGGGCTGGGTATTGTTGCCCTTGTCTGTCAAACACAGCGTCCCCCAAGGCTGAGTATTGTTGTCTTTGTCTGTCCAACATAGCGTCCCCCAGGGCTGAGTATTGTTGCCTTTGTCTGTCCAACATAGCGTCCGCCAGGGCTGAGTATTGTTGCCTTTTGTCTGTCAAACACAGCGTTCCCCAGGGCTGAGTATTGTTGCCTTTGTCTGTCAAACACAGCGTCCCCCAGGGCTGAGTATTGTTGCCCTTGTCTGTCAAACACAGCGTCCCCCAGGGCTGAGTATTGTTGCCCTTGTCTGTCAAACACAGCGTCCCCCAGGGCTGAGTATTGTTGCCCTTGTCTGTCAAACATCGTCCCCCAGGGTGAGTATTGTTGCCCTTGTCTGTCAATCATCGTCGCCCAGGGCTAAGTATTTTTGTATCATGAGTATTGGGCTGAGTCCCCCAGGGCTGGGGTGGCTGTGGGTGTGTGTGTGTGCTTGTGTGAATATATGTGTATTTGCATATAATATGTGCTTGTGTGTGTGTGTGTGTGTGTGTGTGTGTGTGTGTGTGTGTGTGTGTGTGTGTTGTGTGTGTGTGTGTGTGTGTGTGTAAGCATATGAATGTGCTTGTGTATGTGCATGTGTATGAGGTTTTTCAAATGATTATGGTTGTGTGTGTGTGTGTGTGTGTGTGTGTGTGTGTGTGTGTGTGTGTGTGTGTGTGTGTGGTGTGTGTGTGTGTGTGTGAGTGAGTGAGTGAGTGAGTGAGTGAGTGTGTGTGTGTGTGTGTGTGTGTGTGTGTGTGTGTGTGTGTGTGTGTGTGTGTGTGTGTGTGTGTGTGTGTTGGAGGGTGGGGGTGTTGGACTGTACATGTAAATTGTATAAGTGGCCACTTGATTGTGATGATTCTTGTATTATGCATGTTGTCTTGTGATACTGTTTATTATGCACCTATCTTAATTTCTCATCTTTTGAGATAATACAGTATTCATATCATATCGTATTGTTGGCCTTGTCTGTCCAACACAACGTCCCCTAGGGCTGAGTATTGTTGCCTCTCTTCTTCCTTCCTGCCTACGTCACAGATGTCTGTCCTCGTGCTGGAGGATCGTCGACCCCTTTCTTTGAAGGTTAGTTCCCATTATTTGTTCATAATGCTTTTATTCTGTTCTGTGAAGTGATGAATACATTAATAGAAATCAATCAGGATAATCTTCTGTTCTGTGAAGTGACGAATACATTAATAGCAAATCGATCAGGATAATCTTCTGTTCTGTGAAGTGACGAATACATTAATAGAAATCCATCAGGATAATCTTCTGTTCTGTGAAGTGACGAATACATTAATAGAAATCCATCAGGATAATCTTCTGTTCTGTGAAGTGACGAATACATTAATAGAAATCCATCAGGATAATCTTCTGTTCTGTGAAGTGACGAATACATTAATAGAAATCCATCAGGATAATCTTCTGTTCTGTGAAGTGATGAATACATTAATAGAAATCCATCAGGATAATCTTCTGTTCTGTGAAGTGACGAATACATTAATAGATATCCATCAGGATAATCTTCTGTTCTGTGAAGTGACGAACACATTAATAGAAATCAATCAGGACAATCTTCTGTTCTGTGTAGTGACGAATACATTAATAGAAATCCATCAGGATAATCTTCTGTTCTGTGAAGTGTCGAATACATTAATAGAAATCAATCATGATAGTCCTCTGTTCTGTGAAGTGACGAACACATTAATAGAAAACAATCAGGATAATCTTCTGTTCTGTGAAGTGACGAATACATTAATAGAAATCAATCAGGATAATCTTCTGTGAAGTGACGAATACATTAATAGAAATCAATCAGGATAATCTTATGTTCTGTGAAGTGACGAATACATTAATAGAAATCAATCAGGATAATCTTCTGTGAAGTGAGGAATACATTAATAGAAATCTATCAGGATAATCTTGTGTTCTGTGAAGTGACGAATACATTAATAGAAATCCATCAGGATAATCTTCTGTTCTGTGAAGTGACGAATACATTAATAGAAATCCATCAGGATAATCTTCTGTTCTGTGAAGTGACGAATACATTAATAGAAATCCATCAGGATAATCTTCTGTTCTGTGAAGTGACGAATACATTAATAGAAATCCATCAGGATAATCTTCTGTTCTGTGAAGTGACGAATACATTAATAGAAATCCATCAGGATAATCTTCTGTTCTGTGAAGTGACGAATACATTAATAGAAATCCATCAGGATAATCTTCTGTTCTGTGAAGTGATGAATACATTAATAGAAATCCATCAGGATAATCTTCTGTTCTGTGAAGTGACGAATACATTAATAGATATCCATCAGGATAATCTTCTGTTCTGTGAAGTGACGAACACATTAATAGAAATCAATCAGGATAATCTTCTGTTCTGTGTAGTGACGAATACATTAATAGAAATCCATCAGGATAGTCTTCTGTTCTGTGAAGTGTCGAATACATTAATAGAAAGCAATCATGATAGTCCTCTGTTCTGTGAAGTGACGAACACATTAATAGAAATCAATCAGGATAATCTTCTGTTCTGTGAAGTAACGAATACATTAATAGAAATCAATCAGGATAATCTTCTGTGAAGTGACGAATACATTAATAGAAATCAATCAGGATAATCTTCTGTTCTGTGAAGTGACGAATGCATTAATAGAAATCAATCAGGATAATCTTCTGTGAAGTGAGGAATACATTAATAGAAATCTATCAGGATAATCTTCTGTTCTGTGAAGTGACGAATACATTAATAGAAATCAATCAGGATAATCTTCTTTGAAGTGAGGAACACATTAATAGAAATCAATCAGGATAATCTTGACACAGTGTGTCAAACCCAGAAATTGTCTACGCAAGCTAGCACGCGCGCACGCACGTGTTGGTGTGTGTGTGTGTGTGTGTGTGTGTGTGTGTGTGTGTGTGTGTGTGTGTGTGTGTGTGTGTGTGGTGTGTGTGTGTGTGTGTGCGTGCGTGCGTGCGTGGTTGTGCGCACACGCTATATGTGCATCTCTTTTAGCCTTCTTTCCCTTTTACATATCTTCATCTCAGTAACACCGCCCCCCCCCCCCCCCCCCTTCCCCTTTGACAGAATTTCACTCCACGCAGATCTCGTCAACTTTTCATCCATTTGACACGCACACTCACCCCTCCCAGACACCCTCTCCCCTCCCTCCCCTGAGATATACCTTCATTCCACCCATCCTCTGTTCCCACATCCCCCCCCCCCCCCACTCACTTTTTTACTACAAGATTCCCCCCTCCTTCCCCTCCACCCCCTTTGACACCCTTCATCACACGTGAGTCGAACAGGTCACACTACCTCTTTTCTTTCTTTCCCTCCCTCTCTCTGTCTCTGTCTCTGCCCTCTCTCTCTCTCTCTCCTCTCTCTCTCTCTCTTCTCTCCTCTCTTCTCTCCCTCTCTCTCTCTCTCCCTCCCCTCTCTCTCCTCTCTCTCTCCTCTCTCTCTCTCTCTCTCTCTCCTCTCTCTTCTCTCCCCCTCTCTCTCTTCTCTCCCTCCGCTTCTTCTCTCCCTCTCTGTCTCTCTCCTCTCTCTCTCCCTCTCTCTCTCTCCTCTCTCTCTCTCTCCTCTCTCTCTCTCTCTCTCTCTCTCTCTCCTCCCTCTCTCTCTCTTCTCTCTCCTCTCTCTCTCTCTCTCTCTCTTTTATCTTTTAGGTGGCTGAACCGATGCAGCGATCGATACCAGAGTCAGGCAGGAAAGGGAGAGCAGGCAGGGATTGTCTGTCCTTGTTCAGTCTGTGCACATCCCTCACGCCTTCCACATCGCCCTCCCGCCCGGCGACAAGGTGAGTGACCATGAGAGAGTGGTGTTGACCAGTAACTGGACGTGTCTTATTGGTGAAATAGAACATGACACAGTGCGTGCTGACCAGTAACTGGACGTGTCTTATTGGTGAAATATAACACAACGGTGTATCATCAGGAAAAAAAAAAGAAAATTATTGTTTCATAATTAGAATTCTGACTTCTTTTTTTCTTTGCGTCCAGTGTTAATAACATTGATAACAATTGAAGCCTCTACGACACACCACCAAGAATACTGCTCTATTTGGTTTGCTAAAAAAAAAAAGTTGATAATGATCATAATACATGTATAAAAAGACATAATATTTTACGTAATATGATACTTCAATATTACCCATATACAGACCTAAATGCACCTAGCAAATTATACATATGAAAATAATAACCAACCATACCCGTATACACGACGCAGACATACAAACATATATATTCACATAATCAAACATAACACGCGTGTGCAAAAGCTCATTCTTTTAGATGGACATACTACAGCCAGACCCTTTGGCGGGATAAGATTTCAGTTTTTAAGTTTCAAAGTAAGGTCAGTGCAGTCAACAATTGAAAAAAAAAAAACTTTGGGAAAAATTCTATGCCTCCGAACGAGAAAACAAACAAATAACAAGACAAAACACGACGCGTTTCAGCCTCTTTGGTCTTCCTCAGGCAAGACAAAAGACATTCAAGACAATGAAAACAAAAGACGAACAGACAGACACTTATCTCCTCAAACTGGGTTCAAAACGGATGAGGAATTTTCATTGTCTTGAATGATGTTTAGTCTTCCCTGAAGAAGACCAAAGAGGTCGAAATGCGTCGTGTTTGTCTTGGGATCTGTGTGTTTCTTTCATTCGGCGGCATAGTATTGTTCCTCTTACGTCCGAGTTTTAAGGCCCTATTGAAAAGAGAGGAGGGAGTCAGTGAGAAGTATGTCGGGGAGTCTGGTTCATGTCGCTGGAGCTGGAAAAGAAAAACAGATCTTTGTCCGTGAGTCTTCATTCTCGTTTTTGAGGGAGGCTGAGAAGTAGAGGACCAGAAGTCGAGCAGAGCTTCGAGACGGAGTGTCGATCTGGAGTTCAGATAAATTTTGTGGAGAAGAGCAGAAAAAGAAAGAGCAGATAGACTGGAATCTGTTCGATTGAACACTGGCAACCAGTGGAGAGATTCAACAATACGAGGAACAAACGGGAAGAAGTCATTCTACAACTGACAACCACCTGGAGAGTATTAATTGGTGTTGTGTGTGTGTGTGTGTGTGTGTGTGTGTGTGTGTGTGTGTGTGTGTGTGTGTGTGTGTGTGTGTGTGTGTGTGAGTGTGGCGCGCGCGCGCGCGAGCGCGTGTATTTTGCCTTCAGACAGAGGCTGTTTTTGCCTCTTTGTGTTCTGTTCTACTTTCATCAAAATGTTGAAGTAGATCATTGAAATGAGGAATCTCTCTCTCTCTCTCTCTCTCTCTCCTCCTCTCTCTCCTCTCTCTCTCTCTCTCTCTCTCTCTCTCTCTCTGCTTCTTTTTTTGTAACTCTGTTCTCCCGTCCACTAAGTAATGTCAGTTCATTGAAATTCTTCACATTAACCTTACAGAAACCATTGCTAAAGGAACAAATATCATTGTCTACGTGGCCGCGATTCAACGCAAACAGTCACATCTCCTCTCTCTCTCTCTCTCTCTCTCTCTCTCTCTCTCTCTCTCTCTCTCTCTCTCTCCTCTCTCTCTCTCTCTCTCTCTCTCTGAACATGAGTATGGTCTTATGGACGGAATAAAGTATCAGTTGTTAATATGTATAAATATCTTGGTGTCATTATGTCGACTAGGCTGTCATTTACTCACTGTTTGAACGATTTATCGAGTCGAGCGAAAAAAGGGGTCATTAACATTTTTAAGTTGCTTTGGTCATTAGGAGAAAAATCTCCAGTCATATTCTTTAAACTTTTTGATGCTCAGATCCAACCTATACTTAGCTACGGAGCCGAAGTTTGGGGCATCCTAGGAAATCTTGATATAGTAGAAAAAGTGCACTTGTTCTCACTAAAAAGATTTTTGAATGTCAGCATAAGAACTCCTAATGTGATGATTTACGGTGAGTTAGGGCGTTTTCCACTATATGTAAACTTGCACCTCAAAAGTGTTCGATACTGGTTAAGAATTTTGAAGATGCCATTTCATCGTTTGCCTCACAAGTCGTATAGAATGCTACTACATTTTCATAATAACAACAAGAATACATGGGCATCGGCAATTTGTTTCTTCTTGTACAAATATGGATATGGAGAGGTTTGGGAGAATCAGGGGGTTGAGGATGAGAAGGTATTTTTGAGAGCATTAAAAGACAGTGTTATTAATGATTACAAGACGCAATGGTCTCATGACATGGAACAAAGTGATCGTTTCCTGTTGTATCGAACATTCAAGAGTGAATTGATTCTATCTCCCTATTTGAATGTACTTCATCATTTGCGAGCAAGAATCAGTTTGATTAGGTTACGGTTAGGTGTCTCACAGCTGAATGTGCACAAGCTACGTTTCTGTAAAAATATAACAGAAAACGATATGTCATGTCCATTCTGTGTTTCGCAGATGGAGACCGAAGTTCACTTTGTTTTACATTGTCCGCGGTATCAGGATTTAAGAAAAAAGTATATTCCTCATAAATATTATAACCAGCCTTCGCAGTTCAAACTTACAATGCTTCTGGCATCCGAGAATAAATCACAGATAATTCGACTCGCTATCTATCTTGAAAAAGCTTTCAAACTGCGCGGTAGCTCACTCGAATGAGTAATGAAGTGGAAATGTGCATTGTACAGGTGTGTCTGTATGTATTATTACAGAATGTATAAATTCTGTTTCTGCAGCGATAGAAATTGATTCTGTTTGTAACCACTCCCAATGACATGGGTCTATGGCCTATTCATTAAATATTTCAGAGTTCTCTCTCTCTCTCTCTCTCTCTCTCTCTCTCTCTCTCTCCTCTCTCTCTCTCCTCTCTCTCTCTCTCTCTCTCTACCACTAACAGTCCACCTAGTTATAACTATGAAACTGATTTCCCAGCGAACACTCCCCAAAATCCCAACTCTCGCAGTGTGTATAATATACTAGGTCGGCATCAACGCCCTACAAAGCAACCCCTTCTACAATCCCCCACCCACATGTATTCCTTTTCTTCCCCAGTGAATAGAAATGACAAACAGCAATGTAAAGAGTACAGAAACGTGACCTGCACCCTCCACCCACATAGCACATCACCCCCTGCCATGTCCAAACCACACATTAGCAGCAACCAACACACCCCACCTCCAAACACATCTCAGCTGCAACCTCACAACACATCTTGGCTACAATTTCCCAGCACAGCACAACTACCACCCTCTAATACCCCATACAATCCACCAACTCCAACAACGCCCACCTTACACTTCACAATACAACACTCCTGCCACCACCTAACACATTACACTTCCAATCCCCTATCATCACACATATCCCACAGCAGTCAGTACAACCCCCCAGCCCACTACATCCATTTCTGTCAGTGCTGAACACAATGACTGCTCATTCCTGTCACAGCAACACACGCTCCTCTCCCCATGTCCTCATTGAATTAAATTAACACGTCGCCTGTATGCATCCTTATTTTCGTATATCATTGCTTCATCACCGTCTCTGCATTTGTTATATCCACTTCATATCACATAGGTATGTAGTGCGATATGTTATTTCATCATCCATGTGCAATGTATATCTGCGCATATCTAATGGTTGTGAGCGTGCATATATTTGTATCCACTTCATATGACATAGGTATGTAGTGTGATACGCTTATTAATTTTCTTCATCCAAGTGCTATGTATGTATGCGCATATCTAATTTTTATTAGCGCATATCTAATAGTTTTCTACATGCGTGTGTGTGGGCGCACACACGTGTGTGTATATATATATATATATATATATATATATATGTGTGTGTGTGTGTGTGTGTGTGTGTGTGTGTGTGTGTGTGTGTGTGTGTGTGTGTGTGTGTGTGTACGTGCGTGCGCGTGCGTGCAGGCGTGCGTGCGTGTGTGCGTGCGTGCGTATGTGTGTGTGTGAGTGTGTGTATGTGCGCGCGCACACGCATTCGCGTGTGTGTGTATGTCTAAATCTATGTGTATTTGTTGTTTGTTTGTTCGTTCCCTTGTCTGGCCTGCTGCAGTCTGTCGGGTGCCTGTCAGATGTATTGCACGAGTTATTACTCTTATCTCAAGAAGTGCGTTTTGTGGTGTTGTGGACAAACAAAAACTGGTGCGTCGACATCGAAGTGCTGCCACTCAGTGGTTAAAAAGACAGGGCAAAATGTGCTGACATTGAGAGTGTTGTATACAAACAAAAACTGGTGCGTCGACATCGAAGTGCTGCCACTCATTGTTTAAAAAGGACAGAACAAAATGTGCTGACATGGGAATGTGACGCGTGCCCGTATTGAGAGACTACACGAGTCATTATCATAGACCAATGCTCATTGCAATTTAATCTGATTATCAGCATATATATGTGTGTTCCGATACAATGAGTTGGTGATTTTGTGCGTGCAACATACAGGAATTGTGCTTTTTAGTCTTGCAGTACTTCGTCCTGTACAACCTGACAGCAATTAGTTGTGTGCACATTAAATTGTAAGTGCATTCTCAGTCACCTATTTCCGAACCACTAGCTGTGGTATCTAATCTACCAGTTTTTTTTGATTGGTTTTTCTTGGGGTTTTGTTATGTTGTTGTTGTTGTTGTTGTTGTTGTTGTTGTTATTGTTTTCTTTTTGGGGTTTTTTTTCATCATTTGTTTTTACTTTTTTTGTACGTGCCCTTTCTTCCTCTTTCTTTTTGTTTTTCCTTTTACTTGTGCACTCAGGACATAACATGACCACAAACCAGAACTCATGGCCATCGAGAGATGGACTGAGAATTTGCCATTTAAATATCAATAGTGCAGTCAGTAAGATCTCTGATATCTCGACCCTGATATCGAACCACCAAAAGCCATTCCATGTTCTGGGTCTCTCCGAATCAAGACTAAATACCTACATTAGTGATAAAGATGTATCAGTCCCAGGTTATAATATCGTTCGAAAAGACCCTACTAAAGACAAAGAGACAGGTCTTCTAGAGTATATCAGTGAACTCTCAACTTCAAGAGATTTTCCCACCTAGAACAGCATGACGTAGAAGCAGTGTGGATACAAATCACACTGAACAAATCACGATCCATTTTAATCGGGTTTTGCTATCGGAACCCAGCAGAAAGAGTCAGCTGGACTGATAAATTTGTTACTATGATGGACGCAGTTTCTTTAGAATGTAAAGAGATCGTTTTACTCGGTGACTTCAATGTAGATCTTTTGAAACCAAACAGCAATGGAGCCAAACGATAAGTGTGTTGAATTTACATCAGATTATCAAAACACCCACCAGAGTCACACCAACTTCAAAGACAATCATTGACCATATCTATGTATCAAATGAAAATAACATACTAGAAGCTTGTGTACCAGTCTTCTCTTCTAGTGATCATTACCCAGTGTGTGTTACATGGTCTAAACATGGAGTGAAAATCCCAAAACCAGGCCACAAAACCATAACCTATCGTTGCTTCTCAAAATTTAATGAACAAAATTTTTTGCTTGATTTAATGAACTCAGAACTTAATACAGTATACAATATTACTGATCCAATTCAGCGATTGACTTTTGGATCGAAATTTTTACAGAAGTCTATAACAGACATGCTCCGTTAAAAACAATCAGAGTAAAGCATATTCCTCAAACCACCGTGGTACACGAAAGAACTACAGGAGGCATGCTACCTTAGAGACCTTTTGAAAGAATATGGCTATGAAGAAGAATCAAGATCACTAAGAAATGCAATAAACTCTCAGAAGCGCAGGGAAAAAACAAAATACTATCGCGAGTTATTAACTTCCAAACAAAATCCAAAACTGGTTTGGCAAGCAATAAACCAGCTTAACAATAACAGTTCTTCTTCAAAATCAACTGTTATAAAAGGTATTTCTGCTGAACAACTTAACACTCACTTCTCTACCATTCCAGATACAGTTGTTACTACTGATCATTCAAGCTCTAATGAACTTAAAGAACTCCATCAATTTTGTCACGACAAAAAAAATCACGTCTGAACTACACATTCCCCTCATAACTGTGCACGAGGTGTATCAGTACCTACTTCATCTCAAACAGTCAGGAACACGTGGACTAGATGGCATAGATGGCAAAATTCTGAAACTCTCGGCGCCAGTTATAACTGACACGTTAACGTATATCTTTAATTTGTGCATAGATAAAAGCTATTTTCCTAATGCGTTCAAAAAGCAAAAGTTATACCCATTCATAAATCTGGTGATAATACTGATCCTTCAAACTACAGACCAATATCAATCTTATCTATCCTTTCCAAACCTCTAGAAAAGCATTTAAATAAACACATCCTTCATCACTTCAACAAGTACGATTTGCTCCATCCCGGACAGTCAGGTTTCAGACAGAAACATTCCTGCCATTCTGCATTAATCAATCTTGTAGATGTGTGGCTTAATAATATTAATAACGACAGATATTGTGGTGTCTTATTCGTTGATTTTAAAAAAGCATTCGATGTCATTGACCACAATCTCCTTATTCGAAAACTAGAGGTATACAGTCTTTCAAACTCCGCCCTTATCCTTCTAAAATCATACATCACAAAAAGACAACAATGCGTCTTATCGGGGACGACTGTCTCTTCTATAACAACTCTTAAGTATGGCGTTCCACAAGGCTCCATTTTAGGCCCGCTACTCCCTTCTCAATCTACATTAATGACCTACCCCTACATGTGAGATCTACATGCGACCTCTTTGCAGATGACACCACAATTCACACCAGCCATAATGATCCTTCCAGTCTTTCAAAACATTTGCAAGAGAGTACCAACGACCTTGTAAAATGGACCGAACTAAATCACATGTCACTTACCCTCAAAAAACATAACTGATGTACATTACAACTAGGCAAAAAAGACAAATCTTACCAATGATTTCCCTCCTATACACCTCAATAATGCACTTGTGGAACAAGTCACTCATCATAAAGTATTAGGACTAATAATTGACAATAGTCTCAGCTGGAATCCCCACATAACTTTACTCTGCAAAAGGCTTTCCCAGAAAGTCTGTCAGCTCACCAAAATCAAACACTTTCTTGACCTTCATTCACGAAAACTTTTTTTCCATGCTCATATTCAGTCTTATGTTGATTATGCATCGACTATATGGGATTCTGCAAGTGCAAACACACTAAAACCATTGTTCAGCCTACATAAACGAGCGCTCAAATTAATCCTTCTGAAGAAAACTAGCCTCGAAAGCTCTGATTATAAACATCTTCACATTCTTCCATTCAGCCAGAGACTAAAATACAACAAAGGGCTAATGATGCACAAGATTCTGACCGGGAATGCTCCAACAACTTTAATGAGACGATTCTCAAAAGTCTCGTCGAGAAACTCCCACAAACTCCATATCCCAATCCCCAGAATTGACCTATTTAAATCAAGTCTAACGTACTCGGGAACCTCTTTGTGGAACTCCCTTCCAGAATCCATCAAACAAATCCATTGTACCACAACTTTCAAAAACACTTACCTTACCCACCTTCTGCGTAACCCCCCCCCCCCCCACCCCACCCCCCCAAAAAAAACAAAAAAAAAAACAACAACAACCCATAAGTAATACCAACAAGTGATCTCAAAAGCATAAATCATCCCATTTTCATGTACTTAACCAATTTGTTTTTTCTTCTTCTTTTTTCATGTATCAAGTATTTTAATATATATATATATATATATATATATATAAACCAATGTGTGTGTGTGTATATATGTAGTATGTTATGTTGCATTATTATATTATATATTATGATATATATATATATATATATATGTATGTATATGTGTGTGTGTGTGTGTGTGAATGTGTATTATCCACA
>CM065714.1:151523658-151541158 GCA_033310375.1 Conus canariensis
CCGCATACAGACCGTCACAGCGTCACGGGAAGCCGACCCCATGTTCGGCCTGGAACAGAGCACGCAGCGGACAGTGACTCTACAGGACCTGCTCACCACTGCGCTTTGGGGAGACCACGCTGGAGAACGTGACCGTGCAGATGCTCGCAAGACAGTGCTGAAGGAAAGCGCCCAAAATGGGCAGAATCCAGTCAGATCCAGCAGACACAGCCACAGTTCTGTCCATGACGCAGGTCCTCAGAGTCTGTCCAGCAGTGCCTTGAGGATCGTGTCCAAGTTGGGGTTCCTACGTTCTGATGACCACCTCGCCCAAAACGAGTCCTTCTTCATACCTAGAAAAACTGTGGTGAACAGCTTCACCACTCAGTGGCTGATCCAGGCCAGCTGTCCTTCTAAAGGCCCCGATCTACTCGTCGTCATACCGTCGGTCCACAGCCACCAGAAACGGCGAAGAGCTATCCGAGAAACGTGGGGGAGTCTGGCCTATGGAGGTGACTGGCCCGGGGTCCCGGAAGTGAGGAATGCCTCCGTCAAAGTCCTCTTCTTCCTGGGCGTGTCCAGGTCCTACAACCACCAGCACGTGTATTCCGAGGCCATGACGTGCCGTGACGTGGTGGTGGGGGACTTTGTGGACAGCTACCAGAATCTGAGTCTGAAGATGGCTCTTGTGCTGCAATGGGTGGACCTTCACTGTGCCGGCGCTCAGCGCGTGCTCAAAGTGGATGAAGATACTTTCGTCAACATCCCCCTGCTCCTCAACGTGCTACGATTAGTGTCAGCCTCACACTCACGATTTCTACTGGGCCACAAGAAAGTAGGTGCCAGATCCAAGGTCTCTCGCTGGGGTCGCTGGAAGACCAGCAAGGAGGCGTACCCCCTCCACCACTGGCCGAAATACTTGTACGGCCATTCTTACGTCATATCCGGTGACGCCATCAGTGCTCTGCGTCACGCGTCACGTCACCTGCCTCTCATCAGCAACGAAGATGCGTACGTGACGGGTGTGCTGGCCAAAAGCGCGGGCCTTCTCCGGGTGGGCTGTGTCCGTTTCGCCATACAGAGGGCCGTGTACCAGAGGTGTCACCTGGTCAACAACCTGGACGTCTCCCAGACTGGATTCACCGTGCAGGGTCTGTATGACGTGTGGGGCAAGGTCAACACTGGAAAATGCTCCGACAGCCAGTGACTGTATGACCTGTGAGACAAAGCCAACACCGGGAAATGCTCCGACAGCCAGTGACTGTATGACCTGTGAGGCAAGCCAGTGACTGTATGACCTGTGAGGCAAGGTCAACACCGGGAAATGCTCTGATAGCCAGTGACTGTATGACCTGTGAGGCAAGGTCAACACCGGGAAATGCTCCGACAGCCAGTGACTGTATGACCTGTGGGGCAAGGTCAACACCGGGAAATGCTCCGACAGCCAGTGACTGAGTGCCGGCATTCTCACTCTGTGTCTGCAGGGCTCTGACACGTTGATGGACATTCTGTGCTGGATTCTGTGCTGGCATTTCTCTACTCTGTGTCTGCAGGGCTCTGACACGTTGATGGTGTGTGTGTGTGTGTGTGTGTGTGTGTGTGTGTGTGTGTGTGTGTGTGTGTGTGAGAGAGAGAGAGAGAGAGAGAGAAGAGAGAGAGAGAGAGAGAGGGGGGGGGAGGAGGAGGAGGAGGAACCAGGCTCTGTACCCACCCTTTTCAAGAATGGAGTAAATAATGTTTACAAGAAACGAAACAATTTAATGAAACTTAAAAAGGAAAACGTTTAATTAAAAAGCCTTATTACATTATGTTTAATGGAGACTGGCTCTAAGGGAGTTATGTGTGATGCATGTATGGCTAGGGATGGGTCGCCATTGCTCTAAATCATTAGTAACAATACTGAAACACAGATCGTAAACAACTCTGTGTTGGGCTCCACATACTTTAATGAACACAGTCACGGATTTTGATCACTTCCCCTGGATCAGTCACAGAAATGGTGTTTTTAATGTCACAAGTCGAGCATTTGTATTTTCATTTCATCTGCAGGTAAGGCTTTTCCCAGATTGAAATTAGCGTTGTGGTGCCACAGAGCCTCACTGATGTAGTGCCAGACAGTCCCTGGGAGACAGAGGAGGACCAGACAGTGGGCTGACGGGAATGATGACGTCTGTGATGACAGGAACAGGTATGACTCCTTTAGTGACACACGTCAGGTTTGACAGGAAATATTGCTGTGTCAGGGGGTGGGGTGTTGGGCTCGCATGATTCAATGTCCGTGGTGCCTTGATGGCGTGTTAGTACCGCAGCTGTTTGGGACACACACACACACACACACACACACACACACAACACACACCTGCTCAACTGCGAGCTCATGAGTAGTGACACCGTCTCGTGGCCGTGCGAGGGTTGGTTTATATAAGGGAAATAACTTTTATAAACTATCTTGCTCTAAGCTTTGCGTGGTGCTTTCCCTTAGCCTATTTCCTCTCTCTCTCTCTCTCTCTCTCTCTCTCTCTCTCTCTCTCTCTCTACCACACACACCACACACACAACACACACACACACACACACACAACACACACACGCACGCACACACACACACATTACTATCATATTCAGCAGACAAGCTTCAATCAAAGAGCTATTTTGATATTATCTATTCCATCAAAGCCCATTGGAAAGTACCAAAGAAGTATCTGTCTTCTTATCTTATTTCTGTCTCATCGCATCCATGATGATCAGTCTGGCTTCTGCGCAAACTATTCTTGTCATACAACGCTCACATATTTTATTGAATGCTTACTGTACAGCCATAAATAAAATAAATGTACTTGCATTTCTTCGTAGATTTTGGTATTATCAATTACTCTTTGTAACTGCATAATTTGGAATTCTTTACGTTATCGCCAGAATTTATTTGTTTTACGTCATTGTGTCTATATGACACAAAACAGTTATGGTAAATAATCAAACATCTAAACCTAAGCCTGTTAGACATGGAATACCACAGGGATCTATCTTAGGACCACAAGTGTTCTCCTACAGTCAAACGTCTAAACTTGTCTGTCAGATGTAGAATACCATAGGCATCTATCTTAATTTAAAAATTCGTTTTGTTTTCTACCTGTTCTAACGCCCAACCTTGTTTTCTTCAATATCATTGCAAAATGTTTGCAGATGATAGATCTATTTATTCTAATCATTCTGGTGAACGTGAATTTTGCAAATAAACTTCAAGGCGACGTTGAAAGGCTTACTAATTGGACCCAACTAAACCCGGCCCCATATACTTCAATGTAAGAAATAAAACAAACAAAAACAGAAAGCAAAGCAAAACAAAACAAAACAAAAAGACAGAAAGCAACAAAGAAAGAAAAGAAAAGAAAGACAAACCAACCAGCCAACCAACCAACCAACCAATCAAGCAACCAACCACACAACCAACCAACAAACCAACCAACCAACCTATCAACCAACCACCCAACCAACCAACCAGCCAACCAACCACCAAACCACACAACCAACCAACCACCCAACCAGCCACCCACCCACCCAACCAACCAACAACCAAACACCCAACCAACCAGCCAATCAACCAACCACCCAACAACCACCCACACACCCACCCACCTTACCAATCAACCACCTAAACAACCAGCCAACCACCCAACCAGCCAACCACCCAACCAACCACCCACCCACCAACCAACCAACACAACCACCCAACCAATCACCCAGCCGACCAACCAACCAACCAGCCAACCGACCAACAACCAACCAACCACCCAGCCAACCAACCAGCCAACCATCCAGCCCAAGTGCGTGAGTGCATGCGCACGATGGAACGGACAAAGAACAATCTAACAACTGAAATCATGTTTTATGCTGATAACAAAACTAAAGAAGTCGGCCCGCATGAAGTGTTGGGCATCATTATTCACAGAGATTTACTGACTGATCACACCATCACCATGGTCACACGTCCTCCCAGCAACATGTTTCCACGGGAGAAATATAAAATGTTCGTGATGCACATTCCCTCCAGCTTTTCTTTAGAGCTCATATTTTGATCAGTACATGATTATGTTTCAGTCCTATGGGATAGCTGCAGTCTCACCAACATAAAACCGATTCTGAGAAATATAATGCAACTCAAAACTTAATTTTCCACAATAGTCTCTTCTTCAACACGTCAGTAGATAATATTCTGGCATGAACTGACCACACACACAAGCGGCGCGCGCGCGCGCACACACACACACACACACACACACACACACACACACACACACACACACACACACATGTAAGGTTTTCCCCTCATCCGGGTGTTGGCAGGTTAGGTTTCTGCTCTAAGCTTTGCTGGAAATGTTCTGCTGTCACAGGGGCTGTACTGCATGGATAAATCGAAGACTCGCGGGTGTGGAATATTGTGGACATGTGATGTCTCAGTCTGGAGTGACCTGTCCTCAGTCTCACAATGTTCGCTTTGTCTGATTGGGCATCCAGTAGTATGCATCCCTCTTGTTGAAGTCTGGGTGCTGCTCAAGCCATCTTCTTTTTTGCTTCTCCTTGATAACACTTTTGATTTCTTCAAAGGAGACTTCCTGCTCTAGTTGGGGCTGCTGTCTGCCTTCCTTTGCCAGTTGGCCAGCTTCCTCATTGCCATTTGGACTGCAGTATGAAGATGTTCACTGGATGACAGTAGCAGTATGAAGATGTTCACTGGATGACAGTAGCAGTATGAAGATGTTCACTGGATGACAGTAGCAGTATGAAGATGTTCACTGGATGACAGTAGCAGTATGAAGATGTTCACTGGATGACAGTATTCCCGGTGACTGATGGATGATCACTTATTTCCGTGTAAAAAGGAGATACGGAGTACAAATTGTTCAATATTCTGCAGGCTCTGTCCTTTACTGTTTTCCCCGGATGAGGGCGTAGTTAACTACTATTCCTCCAGCAATGATACACAATGACCACTCTCAGTTAAACCACATTCACGACAGCATAATAACGCTTACACAAACAACGAACCGACAAGAACTAAACGATAGCAGACGGAGACGAAACGGAAAACAAAAACCATTACAGAACCAACGAAACACAACCAGCAAAGCAAATAAAACCGACGAAACGAACAAAACCCGCCATGCTGCCTGTCGATCCTTGTATCAATCTAGTCCAGTCAGTCTATGTGGGGTACCTGTGTGACTGCAACCCAACCCAAACAGCAAGGAACCTTCCATATAAATTCTTTTCATTATAAATTCACATCTGGTGACACGGAACAGGATGATGCTCCCACATGCAAAGTCCTCTTCAAGGCAATCACCACAAGCCAGACCGATGTGTTCACCTCACAGCCCACCTACATCCGCTTTAGTATAACCATGATTCTTCGGGTCTAACCGGATATCGCCCAGTCTACACCCAAAGGGGTGAGGGCATAATCCAAACTTGGATCTACCTACATCTCCCTAGATCTATGAAGGAAACAACAACAACAAAACCAACAAACATTACTACTTCTAACCACTGGTACATCCTAAAAATGTATTTTCTTACAAGTTCCCAACATTACAAAGGCCAGCAGAGCCTTACATTTCCAGAGATTCCAACCAACCATACCTTCTGCAGATCTTTGACTTGGGTTCTTCCGTTCAACATTTTCTGTCAACCGGACTATACGCACGGCGCAGTGTTCAACATTTTCTGTCAACCAGACTATACGCACGGCGCAGTGTTCAACATTTTCTGTCAACCAGACTACACGCACGGCGCAGTGTTTAACATTTTCTGTCAACGAGACTACACGCACGGCACAGTGTTCAACATTTTCTCTCAACGAGACTACACGCACGGCACAGTGCAGATTTGAGAACAGAATTATATACGCAAGGAAGCGTGGAATCAACAGTGCGATTAAAAAAGGAGTATCCTCCCTTCTGCCACATATAGATTACTTGTTCAAGCTTTCCAACGAAACAAAACAGAGAGAGAGAGAGAGAGAGAGGAGAGGAGAGAGAGCGTAAAATAGTGAACAGAGGGGGGGGGGGTGTAGAATTTTACACTTCTTTGCCTTGGCCCACCCACTCATGTAGTCACTGAACCCCTGCAACGTGCATAGCACACGCACAGGAAACAGAACACAGGGCAATTGGTTTGTCACCTATAGGATGGACAATTGAATTAGACGACCAACTCGTCGACCACGTCGCACAGAGAGGCGTTTGCGAGGGCGCATGCGTCGTTGCTTTTTTTTTTTTTTTAATGATACGGGATGTCAACAGGAAATGCAAAGGGCATTACTGACCTAGTTTAAAGGGCATTACTGACCTAGTTTAAAGGGCATTACTGACCTAGTTTAAGCTCAACAACGCTCCAGGCCAATTGTGCTGAAAAGGCATGAGAGAGAGACAGACAGAACAGACAGACAGACAGACAGAGACAGAGAGACAGAGAGACAGAGAGACAGAGAGAGAGAAGATTAGTATTCTTTAAATGAAGATATTTTCTGAACACGATTTGAAAAATAAGAATAATTTGTTTTTGTTTTCTTTTCAGGAACTTTTTCCATGGATAGAATAGGGATGTAGTAGTTTTTTTGTTTGTTTTTTTAGGGATACAGAGTTTGTCGTTTTTTGGGGTTTTTTTTTTTTGGTAAAACATCGAGAGGTTGTGGCGATTGGAAAGATTCGTGGTTAGCTGGGGCTAAAACTGGGAAAGAAGCCGCCACAGGTGTATGAGGACCAGGGCACTTTATACAAACGGGTATCTGGTGTGGCACTGTTGGTGCCACACTGTACAAACGGGTATCTGGTGTGGCACTGTTGGTGGCAAACTGTACAAACGGGTATCTGGTGTGGCACTGTTGGTGGCAAACTGTACAAACGGGTATCTGGTGTGGCACTGTTGGTGGCAAACTGTACAAACGGGTATCTGGTGTGGCACTGTTGGTGGCAAACTTGGAAAGATAACGGGTTTTGAAGTCTGTGAGGACCTGTTAATGTGTTTAATTGGAAATATGTTTGTGTTATCACTTGATGTCATACGCACACCAGTGCATAAATCCAGTATACACTCAAATATACACACTCCCGCCAACACAACCGTACTCAAACGAATTCATTTTGCCACAGCGGTTAGTCAGTCAGTTTCTTGTATGCCAATGTCATTCTGGTGTTGGAGTGTGTGAGGCAGCCATTCTGTTACTACCAGACACACCTACGCATCTGTTCTCAATGAGGACTCACTGAACGCATGTCGGTCACATCAAAGACAGTGATCGCACCTTCCTATCTTGCATGGATCCTTCAAATACATGATAACACTGCACTCCTTTTCCTCCAACAGCGTTGACTTATACTATCTTTCCTTCCAGCAGCATGTCTGGAATCTGTGTTCGATATCATACCTGCCCAGTGTTACACAGATTCAGGTCAATCAGACATTGTTGTCCACAGGTTATACTATCTTTCCTTCCAGCAGCATGTCTGGAATCTGTGTTCGATATCATACCTGCCCAGTGTTACACAGATTCAGGTCAATCAGACATTGTTGTCCACAGGGGCTATCCGAAGTCCTGCCCATCATGTGTTCTCCCATCTTTTCAGTGCACTTGTGTTCTTGCTGGGACGACGAAGACGCTGCTAACCAGGCAATCCAAACCTTGAAACCCCCGCAGTCCATTTGAATGACATACAAACATCAACCTCTCACCATACAATACCAAAACCTTCACTGTTTCGTCTTTATAAATGACCTCTGTACAAACTCTCTTCCCTGTTATAAACCAGACTTGCCTCTCTCATAGTGTAGGGTGGACATGTCTCACAGGATTCAAACTGCTTCTGAAGTAGACGGCTACACATGAAACTCTCAGTTAGTTGTGCTCGGTCATGTGTATGTATAGAAACAGTGTGCTCGGTCAGTGTGTATGTATAGAAAACAGTGTGCTCGGTCAGTGTGTATGTATAGAAAACAGTGTGCTCGGTCAGTGTGTATGTATAGAAAACAGTGTGCTAGGTCAGTGTGTATGTATAGAAAACAGTGTGCTCGGTCAGTGTGTATGTATAGAAAACAGTGTGCTCGGTCAGTGTGTATGTATAGAAAACAGTGTGCTCGGTCAGTGTGTATGTATAGAAAACAGTGTGCTCGGTCAGTGTGTATGTATAGAAAACAGTGTGCTCGGTCAGTGTGTATGTATAGAAAACAGTGTGCTCGGTCAGTGTGTATGTATAGAAAACAGTGTGCTCGGTCAGTGTGTATGTATAGAAAACAGTGTGCTCGGTCAGTGTGTATGTATAAAAACAGTGTGCTCGGTCAGTGTGTATGTATAGAAAACAGTGTGCTCGGTCAGTGTGTATGTATAGAAAACAGTGTGCTCGGTCAGTGTGTATGTATAGAAAACAGTGTGCTCGGTCAGTGTGTATGTATAGAAAACAGTGTGCTCGGTCAGTGTGTATGTATAGAAAACAGTGTGCTCGGTCAGTGTGTATGTATAGAAAACAGTGTGCTCGGTCAGTGTGTATGTATAGAAAACAGTGTGCTCGGTCAGTGGGTATGTATAGAAAACAGTGTGCTCGGTCAGTGGGTATGTATAGAAAACAGTGTGCTCGGTCAGTGGGTATGTATAGAAAACAGTGTGCTCGGTCAGTGTGTATGTATAGAAAACAGTGTGCTCGGTCAGTGGGTATGTATAGAAAACAGTGTGCTCGGTCAGTGTGTATGATATAGAAAACAGTGTGCTCGGTCAGTGTGTATGTATAGAAAACAGTGTGCTCGGTCAGTGTGTATGTATAGAAAACAGTGTGCTCGGTCAGTGTGTATGTATAGAAAACAGTGTGCTCGGTCAGTGTGTATGTATAGAAAACAGTGTGCTCGGTCAGTGTGTATGTATAGAAAACAGTGTGCTCGGTCAGTGTGTATGTATAGAAAACAGTGTGCTCGGTCAGTGTGTATGTATAGAAAACAGTGTGCTCGGTCAGTGTGTATGTATAGAAAACAGTGTGCTCGGTCAGTGTGTATGTATAGAAAACAGTGTGCTCGGTCAGTGTGTATGTATAGAAAACAGTGTGCTCGGTCAGTGTGTATGTATAGAAAACAGTGTGCTCGGTCAGTGTGTATGTATAGAAAACAGTGTGCTCGGTCAGTGTGTATGTATAGAAAACAGTGTGCTCGGTCAGTGTGTATGTATAGAAAACAGTGTGCTCGGTCAGTGTGTATGTATAGAAAACAGTGTGCTCGGTCAGTGTGTATGTATAGAAAACAGTGTGCTCGGTCAGTGTGTATGTATAGAAAACAGTGTGCTCGGTCAGTGTGTATGTATAGAAAACAGTGTGCTCGGTCAGTGTGTATGTATAGAAAACAGTGTGCTCAGGTCAGTGTGTATGTATAGAAAACAGTGTGCTCGGTCAGTGTGTATGTATAGAAAACAGTGTGCTCGGTCAGTGTGTATGTATAGAAAACAGTGTGCTCGGTCAGTGTGTATGTATAGAAAACAGTGTGCTCGGTCAGTGTGTATGTATAGAAAACAGTGTGCTCGGTCAGTGTGTATGTATAGAAAACAGTGTGCTCGGTCAGTGTGTATGTATAGAAAACAGTGTGCTCGGTCAGTGTGTATGTTATAGAAAACAGTGTGCTCGGTCAGTGTGTATGTATAGAAAACAGTGTGCTCGGTCAGTGTGTATGTATAGAAAACAGTGTGCTCGGTCAGTGTGTATGTATAGAAAACAGTGTGCTCGGTCAGTGTGTATGTATAGAAAACAGTGTGCTCGGTCAGTGTGTATGTATAGAAAACAGTGTGCTCGGTCAGTGTGTATGTATAGAAAACAGTGTGCTCGGTCAGTGTGTATGTATAGAAAACAGTGTGCTCGGTCAGTGTGTATGTATAGAAAACAGTGTGCTCGGTCAGTGTGTATGTATAGAAAACAGTGTGCTCGGTCAGTGTGTATGTATAGAAAACAGTGTGCAGTCGGTCAGTGTGTATGTATATGAAAACAGTGTGCTCGGTCAGTGTGTATGTATAGAAAACAGTGTGCTCGGTCAGTGTGTATGTATAGAAAACAGTGTGCTCGGTCAGTGTGTATGTATAGAAAACAGTGTGCTCGGTCAGTGTGTATGTATAGAAAACAGTGTGCTCGGTCAGTGTGTATGTATAGAAAACAGTGTGCTCGGTCAGTGTGTATGTATAGAAAACAGTGTGCTCGGTCAGTGTGTATGTATAGAAAACAGTGTGCTCGGTCAGTGTGTATGTATAGAAAACAGTGTGCTCGGTCAGTGTGTATGTATAGAACACAGTGTGTTAGGTCAGTGTGTATTTATAGAAAACAGTGTGCTAGGTCAGTGTGTTAAAATGATAGACACAAATGCTTCAACAACAGATGGAATGCATTGAATTGGACAACAATTGACGCACCAAGAACAGAGATGTAGGAGGGAGGAGATATATGGGCAATGATGCTTGTGAGTTCGGTAACCGCTGATTCGTTTGACGACACTGGAGACACTGGGGTGACTGGGAAAGTACACAATTGATGAACAGCGCATTGGGCCTGTAATGAACAGTGCATTGGGCCTGTAATGAACAGCGCATTGGGCCTGTAATGAACAGCGCATTGGGCCTGTAATGAACAGCGCATTGGGCCTGTAATGAACAGCGCATTGGGCCTGTAATGAACAGCACATTGGGCCTGTAATGAACAGTGCGTTGGGCCTATAATGAACAGCACATTGGGCCTGTAATGAACAGCGCATTGGGCCTGTAATGAACAGCGCATTGGGCCTGTAATGAACAGCGCATTGGGCCTGTAATGAACAGCGCATTGGGCCTGTAATGAACAGCGCATTGGGCCTGTAATGAACAGCGCATTGGGCCTGTAATGAACAGCGCATTGGGCCTGTAATGAACAGCGCATTGGGCCTGTAATGAACAGCGCATTGGGCCTGTAATGAACAGCGCATTGGGCCTGTAATGAACAGCACATTGGGCCTGTAATGAACAGCGCATTGGGCCTGTAATCGGGTATACTGCTTCTGGCAGGAACGTTGATATCCAATGGTCCCCTCACTTCGCCTCGTTTCTACCCCCATGTCCTGTCTCTATACTTGTGATGGCTGTCCCCTGCTGTTTGATGCGCTGACTGTGGACAGTAGTCAGACAGCCGTTCACACTGACAGAGAGACAGACAAACACATAGACAGACCGACAGACAGACACTGAACACACGCATTTCTCTTCAGCACTCTTGATTTCCCCTTCCAGCAAAAGGAAAACACTCGACATTTAAAGCAGCACCAAGGGAGATATTTGCTGGCTGCTATCGCGGCACGTGCTTCCTGTCTCGTGCGGCGCACGCGCACATCACAGGGCGGTTCGCTCCCTCAGGAGCGGGAGGCGAGGCACCTGCCGCTTTGACAGGGGAGATAAATGGAAGCGTTGTCTGAAACAGATAGACAAGGGACTGGTCATTTGCATTGGGATGGAAATAAAGGGGGATTTAGTTTGGGGCAACATGGGGCAATACAAGAGGTCGTGTGTGTGTGTGTGTGTGTGTGTGTGTGTGTGTGTGTGTGTGTGTGTGGGGTGGTACACGTTTCTTGCTTGAATGTTTAAATCATATTCAGAAATGCTCACACCGCTCGTGCATTTCCTTACACACACACACACACACACACACACACACACACACACACACACACACACACACACGCACGCACGCACGCACGCACGCACGCACGCACGCATGCACGCACGCTTGCACACACACACACACACACACACGTACACACGCACGCACGTACACGCACACGCACACGCACGCACGTACGAACATCTCCATTGTTGGCTTTCACTTCATTTCCAAAAACGTACTTCGCTGTCTCCAATGCAACAGAGAGAGAGAGAGAGAGAGAGAGGAGAGAGAGAGAGAGAGAGAGAGAGAGAGAGAGAGAGAGAGAGAAGACAGACAGACAGACAGACAGACAGACAGACAGACAGACAGACTTCGTTGGGCACGACTCGTCTTCAATAGCAAAGAGGCTCTAGGGAGAGCTTATCAGCAGAAGGTCTTTGAAACAGAATGTCCCCACACCCCCTTCTCCAAGAAACGTTATGACCCTGAACTCCTCGCACTCTAAGGAGGCCAGACAGCGTCCAGGTCATGTCTCCCAGATGACCTTCTGCCGCCAGACAGGTTTTGGTACTGCCGAGGTACGAACCAGCTGATATGATATAGAAATCCTTCTAAGCTTTTTGACCTCACCGTTTATCGAGCGAGACAGACAAAAAGCCAGGGACACAGAGAGAGAGAGAGAGAGAGAGAGAGAGAGAGAGGGAGAGACAGACAGACAGACAGACAGATAGACAGACAGAGAGAGCGAGCTACAGTGGTTCTACAGGCTGGAATGAAGAAATGATGACACAATCAATACTGACAGCTTTGGAGCTCTGGCATCAGGGACTACAGGGGACAACTGGGTGAATCTGAGTGAGTGGTGTGGGTGACTTCACTAGAATGGGTATGGGCTGAAAGATAAATAGATGGAAGATAGATAGATATGAAGATACCTTGGTGTTACCATTGATCAGTGTCTGACCATGCAGAATCAAATATCTGTAGTCTGTCGCTCATCCTTTTTAGAGCTGAGACGTATTGCTTCCATCCGACGCTTTATATCCAGGGAAGTAGCTGTCAGGCTAGTCTGTGCCACGGTGATGTCAAGATTGGACTACTGCAACTCTGTTTATGCTGGGCTTCCCGCAGAACAGATTGCTCGGCTGCAGAGAGTCCAAAATAGCGCTGCACGACTTGTTTTGAAGAGGAGGAGGTGTGAGCACATCACTCCCATGCTGATCGAACTGCACTGGCTTCCCATACAGTATCGGTGGCAATTTAAACTGGTAGTTCTTGCTTTCCGCCACTTCAATGAATCTCTTCCTCACTATCTCTCTTCTTCTCTCTGCACCTACCAAAGCTCTCGTACCCTTCGCTCTTCTTCACAAAAACTTTTGAAAATCCCTAAGCGTTCTCTGAAATCTGTTGGCGAAAGAGCCTTCAGTTTTAGAGCACCTTCTATTTGGAACTCCCTCCCTGAAGACCTTCGTAATCAGCCTACTCTTTCTTCTTTTAAATCTCAGCTCAAAACTTACCTCTTCAAAAAAGCCTATTCTCTTCTGTAGATGACTAGATCTCTCTTAAATTCCTCCACAACTAGTTCGGTGAGACAGTTTATGCATGTAGGTGCGTCTGCCATTGTGTATTTTCTTTTTGCTGTGTGCATGAATATTGTATGAATAAGTGCAAATGGTGGATGTAAGCGCATTGAGTTGTTCAACAAGAAATGCGCTATATAAGTATTATACATTATTATTATTATTATTATTATTAGATAGATATGAAGATAGACAGATAGATGGAGAGAGTGAGAGAGAGACAGAGACAGACAGACTGACAGAGGAACAGACTGACAGAGGAACAGACAGACAGCTAGATAATAAGATGGAGAGAGCAAGGAAGATGGAGAGGGAGAGAGACAGACATCTAGCCAGCTAACTAGCCAGGTAGCTAGGTAGATATGTAGACATGATAGATACATAGACATGCAACCAGACAGACAAATATATAGGTAGACAGATAGACAGACAAATAGATATATAAATAGATAGACGGACAAACAGAGAGAGAGAGAGAGAGAGAGAGAGATAAACAGACAAACAGGCATACAGACAGACAGTAAAATAAGTAGACAGACAGAGAGACAGACAAATAGACAGACACACAGAGAGATAGATAGGTAGATAGCTTGATAGATAGATTGATAGACAGATGGACAAACAGATAGATAGATGGACAGATCGATAGATAGATAGATAGATAGATAGATAGATAGATAGATAGATAGATGGATAGATAGATAGACATCGTCCAGGGAAATTGTTGGATTGTGATGTTCCCCCGAGGTGGCACTGATGTGCAGATGGTCTGTCTCCAACACTGTGGGTGGACTGACACAATTCGCTGCCAGGGGACAAAAGAGACAGGAGTAACAGATGGTTCTGTCCACCAGAGAATGAGACGGAGCCAGAAAGCTACCCCCTCCCCCCCTTTTTATCTTGATTTTTATCTTCTTCGCCCCCTCTGCAGCACTACTGACGCGTTTCCTGCTGGCCACAGACTTTGAGATTTCTGCTATAATGATTAGTCAGAAAAAAGATGGGGAAGATGATGCTCCAGAATTTCTTTCTAATCAGAATCGACCAGGCTGTAATATCCGGTCTTCCGTACATAACACACCGTGGCTACGACTTGATTCGACAGGTACAGACACAAATGTACAGAGAACGGGTACAGACAACAGGAGCTTGGGAGGGAAATTTGAGCTGTCAGGGACACATCCATTGAGACGACGAAACTCGATCGTTTGCTTCCTGTCTACAGGTTGGAGCCCTTGAGACACTCAGCCGGTGGCAGGGAGTGAGGGTTGGGGGTACGAGGGGGAGGGATCCATAACATTGCCTTGAGGACGAGATCGTTCCGAGTCAAACTTGAAAAGAAAATATTGACCAGTTTACAATGTTTTGCATGAAAAGGGAGAAAACAACAACAATAACAACGAAATCAGCCTGCCACCTCTCTCTCTCTCTCTCTCTCTCTCTCTCTCTCTCTCTCTCTCTCTCTCTCTCTCTCTGTTGCCAAAATGTATATCACACATAGCATTTACCCTTTTGCATGCCTATGATGTGACACACGATGAAGTATCATTCAATAAACATGCGTACTGCATTTATATAACAATATAATGCATGCCAAACAGAGGCGGGGCAGAGAGATAAACACACAGCAAGGGAAGAAGCGACAGAGTTAAATATCATCAGAAAGAATGGGTCGGATGTGGACCAGCTGAAAAAAAACAAACCGCGCGCATTACGCATTGTTTTGCAACTGCTAAAGTAATTGTGTCTTAAATCATGAGGAAAAGAAATAACCTTCAGATGTGAAATTCATGGTTCGCTTTGTGCTGTTGCCAATGTAGCTTTACATATTACAAAAAGAAAAACAAAGCATCACCTGTAGCCACGTGATCAGAAAGAAGTCAATTATACCTCAAAGAAGAGGAAACAAGTGATTCAAATATCAAACATTCAATACTGAATTATACCACAAAGAAGTGGAAACAAGTGATTCAAATATCAAACATTCAATACTGAATTATACCACAAAGAAGTGGAAACAAGTGATTCAAATACCAAACATTCAATACTGAATTATACCACAAGAAGTGGAAACAAGTGATTCAAATACCAAACATTCAATACTGAATTATACCACAAAGAAGTGGAAACAAGTGATTCAGATACCAAACATTTAATACTAAATTATACCACAAAGAAGAGGAAACAAGTGATTCAAATATCAAATATTCAATGCTGAAATCTTTAGGATGTTTACACATGAGTTATGGTTGTCAGTCTTGTATGGAAATCTCAATACTTTCAATATTTGGTATAGATGGCACTTTTGTAGTAAATCATACATTGAGAAAGAAAAGGGAACTGAAAGAGACTGAATGGGAAACAGTTGAACTGGGTCTGCCCTTAGTGTTTAATGATTAAGACTTTCACATTTTAACTCATTTTTCTGAAGTTTTGTGCACTGTACATTTTACTGCGCCATCAACACAAATGTCAGCAGAAACAAACATGGCGGACAATTTCTACCGGCGAAGTGCTGTTCCTTGCATCAATAGTAAATCATGATAATTAGATGAGTGTGGAGACGTTGTGGTGCCCCTGTGTCAAATATAAATAATGAAACCTAGACCACTGCTGTGACGTTGTGGTGTCGCTACTATGAAACACTGTCACTGATGGGCACACAATGTTTGATCTGCCCAATGGTTAGTCAAGTTCATCAGAGTTAATTCAGAACGAAACATCTTTTTCTATAGAAATGAAAACAAACCTAAAAACCACCGAAATTTGCAAAGCAGAAATTCAGTGGAGACTTCAAACACGAAATGTGAACTATCTAGCTTTTTCGGTAGAATCAGCCAGGTGTAGTCTGCATCTCAGTCGCTAGCCTATCCTGCCCCTCCTCCCTCATCAAAATGATCGTGATTTTGAGGTTTGCAATTAGCGAAGGTGGATTTTACAAAATAATATAAAATGATAAGATAAAATAACATGAAATGAAATTAACTGAAATGGAACAAAACAAAATAAAATGAAATAAAAATGAAATAAATCAGAGAAATCCAGATGTTCTTTTTTGACAAGAAAGAGTTTATTCCCACACGTACGGTAAACAGCAGACTATCATTCCGCAGTGATCAGTTGCTATTTCTGTAGCCACGTGTCGGTTTGCCTGACATTGGCCATGGAAGGTGTGAGCGACACCCCAGACGTCCAGCCTCCCTGCCTCCCCCTGATAATGCTGACAGTGCCATGACAACCAACGGCTGCCGGCTGAGACTCAGAGTCCTGCTTATCTGCCCTTGACAGGAGGAGAAGTGAGAAGCACTGAAGAAGAAGAGTAGGGGAGGGGGGTGGGGGTCGGGGTGGAGGGATTCACTGCGTACAAGACGCTTCAAACTGATAGGACAACTGAACTATGTACTGTTGTGGTTCTGAGCTATGTACAACAGTGTTACGGAGGTATGTACTCCACTGATACGGAGGTATGTACTGTAGTAATACAGAAATATGTACCCAAAAGGTACTGAGATTTGTACGCCGGTGTTACGGAAGTAAGGACTGCAGTGATACAGAGATGTGTACTTCAGCAGTACTGAGATATGTACTGCGATGGTACTAGGACATGTCCTCCAATGGTACTGAGGTATGTCCTCCAGCGGTACTGAGGTATGTACAGCAGTGGTACTGAGGTATGCACTGCAGTGGTACTGACGTATGTACTGCGGTGGTACTGAGGTATGTACTCCAGTGATACTAAGGTATTTCCCCAATGGTACCGAGGTATGCATTGCAGTGATAGTAAGGTATGTCCTCCAAAGGTACTAAGGTATGTCATGTAGTGGTACTAAGGTATGTCCGCCAATGGTACTGAGGTATGTACTGCGGTGGTACTGAAGTATGTACTGTAGTGGTACTGAGGTATGTACTGCAGTGGTACTGAGGTATGTACTGTCATCATTGCTGTTAGCAGTCTTTCTGTCTTCTTCGTCATCCTCATCATTGCTGTTGGCAGTCGTTCTGTCTTCTTCGTCATCCTCATCATTGCTGTTAGCAGTCGTTCTGTCATCATCCTCATCATTGCTGTTAGCAGTCTTTCTGTCTTCTTCGTCATCCTCATCATTGCTGTTGGCAGTCGTTCTGTCATCATCCTCATCATTGTTGTTAGCAGTCTTTCTGTCTTCTTCGTCATCCTCATCATTGCTGTTAGCAGTCTTTCTGTCTTCTTCGTCATCCTCATCATTGCTGTTTGCAGTCGTTCTGTCATCATCCTCATCATTGCTGTCAGCAGTCTTTCTGTCTTCTTCATTATCCTCA
>CM065714.1:151546158-151553658 GCA_033310375.1 Conus canariensis
TGGTAGTAGTCGTAGTAGCAGCAGCTGTAGTTATAGTAGTAATAGTAGTGGTAGTAGTAGTTGTTGTAATACAGTAGTAACAGCAGCAGCAGCAGCAGCAGTAGTAGTAGTAGCAGTAACAATAGCAGTAGTAGCAGTAGCGGTTGAAGTGCGGTAGTAGTAGTAGTAGAAGTAGTAGAAGCAGTGGCAGTAGTAGTAGTTGTAGCAGCAGCAGCAGTAGTAGTAGTAGTCGTAGCAGTCATAGCAGTAGCAGTAGCTGTAGTAGTAGCAGTAGTAGTAGTGGCAGCAGTAATAGAAGTAGCTCTTTTCACAGCGTCAGTGCATAGATAGATAGATAGATAGATAGATAGATAGATAGATAGATAGATAGATAGATAGATAGATAGATCAAAAGTTTGACTAGACATTTTCAAATTCCAAACGTAATTTTAAGGAACTCAGCCGCTTAACACGGACAAACAAATGACAAGACAAAACACGACTCGTTTCAACCTCTTAGGTCTTCTTTAGGGAAGATAAGCAACATTCAGGACAATGAAAACGAAGAACGAACAATCACTTCTCTTCTCAAATTCGGCGTAAGATGGTCGCTGAATGAAAACGAGAGAGAGAGAGAGAGAGAGAGAGAGAGAGAGAGAGAGAGAGAGTGTGTGTGGTGTGTGTGTGTGTGTGTGTGTGTGTGTGTGTGTGTGTGTGTCTGTGTCTGTGTCTGTGTCTGTGTGTGCGTACGCGTGCGTGCGCGCGCGCGCGCGCGCGTGTGTGTGTGTGTGTATGTGTGTGTGTGTGTGTGTGTGTGTGTGTGTGCGTGTGTGTTGAAGGTGGGGGGGGGAGGGGGGGGAGAGACAGAGAAAGAGAGAGTGAGTGGAGGTATGGCGTAAGAATGGAAAGTAGAGACAGACAGACAGACAGACAGACAGACAGACAGACAGACAGACAGACAGACAGACCGAAATACAGAGACAGACAGAGACAAAGACAGAGACACAGAGACAGAGAGAGGAAAAAGAAGGCCATTGTCGAAATAAAGTGTTCTTGCATTTCTTTTGTTTGTTTTTCCCCTAGTTTTCATACGTACTTTTCTCTAGTGATTCAGATCTGGGTGATGTATCCTCTACAGCAAACACAATCAACCTGAGAACAACACGGCCCCTTTGTTTCCAAACAAGAGACAACATGATCCCATCCTTTGTTCTGCTGTGTGAGGGGGGTCACAGACCTTGAACCATGCTCCTGTGTTCTTGCCATGTGTGACACTGAGCTGAAACTAACCGAGAATTGAGTAAATCTATGGCGAGTAACACTCCAATTGAATTGTGATGCGCAATCTTTCATGAAACATAATAAGGTTGGTGAAAATTACAATAAGAAATAGTGAAGTACATTATAATGCAAGGTGATACGAACACAACACACTGGATTCAAAATTCATCATAAGTGAGTGAATTAAAGGAGCTGCTTTCTCTGTTGCAGTGTCTAAGGCATAAACAGAGAGAGCCTAGTGATGACATTAACTACGCAAATCAGCGTGTGCCATAGCCAGGAATTAATTCCAGTTGCAGAACAGCAGGGGTCACCCCATGTCCAATGACGCACGCTGTTTGTGGGCCTGTGCTGCAGACACAGAGGGTCTGTCCCCACAGACACAACAGTCGGCGTGTTTCAGCCTCTCTCCCTACTGTGAGTGGTTCCAGATTGGCGGCAATTTCAGGCTGATAAAAGCTGTAGGACTGGCGCTGAGATAAAGGGCGGTGTAAGCTGGGTGCCTTCAGATACAGGAGATGAGGGGAAAGTGACGCCAATCAGGAACAGCCAGGTGCTCCCTAGCAGATAGCCGACAGCAAGCCGGGGATACTGGGTTACTTATCTCTGTCACTCTCTCTCTCTCTCTGTCTTTCTCTATGTCTCTGTCTCTCTATCTCTCAGTCTCTCTGGCTGTCTCTCTCTTTGTCTCTGTCTCTCTCAATCTCTCTCTATGTCTCTGTCTCTGTCTCTCTCTGTCTCTGTCTCTGTCTGTGCCTCTCTCTGTGTCTCTCTGTGTCTCTGTCTGTATGTCTGTCTGTCTCTGTCTCTCTCTCTCTCTCTCTCTCTCTCTCTATCAGTCTGTCTCTGTATCTCTGTCTCTCTCTGTCTATGTCTGTGTGTGTGTCTCTGTCTGCCTGTCTCTCTCTCTCTCTGTCCCTCTCTCTCTGTCCCTCTCTCTCTCTGTCCCTCTCTTTCTCTCTCTGTCCCTCCCTCTCTCTCTCTCTCTCTCTCTCTCTCTCTCTCTCTCTCTCTCTCTCTCTCTCTCTCGAACATTGAGAAAATTAGATTCAGTTGAACCATCGATTTTCTGGAAACTTTTCGACACTCAGATAACACCCATATTAACATATGCAGCAGAGGTGTGGGGGGTGCCGGTCAACAATGAAATAGAAAGTGTCCATACATTTGCAATCAAGCGTTTCCTAAGTGTTCCCTTACATTCTTCTAACAAAATGGTTTATGCTGAAACTGGAAGGTATCCTTTATATATACACACCTATATAAAATGTATTAAATATTGGTTGAAACTGTTAAAACTACCTTACACAAGGTTATGTAAACAGGCGTACAAAATGTTGTTACAACAACATGAGAATGGAAAGTTTAACTGGGTATCCAATGTAAAGAAACTGTTGACTGAAAATGGGTTTGGCATTGTCTGGCTAAGCCATGAAGTAGGAAACGATAAATTGTTTATCTCAGAATTTAAAGACAGATTGATCTGTATGTTTCAACAAAACTGGCACTCTCACATGGAAGGAAATGAAAAATACAGATGGTTTCTTTCATTTAACAGTAACCTGCAACCTGAAAAGTATTTATCAGTGGTAACAGATAAATGGCATAGAAGCGCACTGGCAAGATTTCGAACAAGAACATTAGGTCTTTTTGCCAACAAAAAATGGTTTATGCTTGATACAACAACAGTAAATACTTGTCCAGTCTGCAAAGCAAACGCCACTGAAGATGAGAATAACTTTTTATACCATTGTGATGCTTACCGACATATTCGCGGAAAATTTAGCTTGTTTCAGGTGCCTATTGTACAAAATTGCAATCTGCTTCATATATTGACACTTGAAAACGAATCGCTGATCAAATCTTTAGCAAGTTATATTGCCGAAGCTAGTAAAATCAGAAAAAAGTCACTTCCAAATTGATTTTCTCTTGTAAACATTATTTTCTATTCAGTGCCTGGTGGTCATTGATTCTGTGACAATCAATGGTAATGTTTTATGAGATGCTGTTGTTTTGTGTTTTGCTTTTGTCCAACACAACTTTAAAACGTTGGACTTTGAGTGTGTGAGTGTGCACACAGATGTCTAAAAATTGTGACTTGTTGGGTAAATTTTGTTTAGAAATTTTCCTTTATGTGGGTAATAAGTTCACGCCCCCATGTCATAACGGCTGTACAGTTATTGACATTAAAATATCATTGAGTCATTGAGTCATTGAGTCTCTCTCTCTCTCTCTCTTCTCTCTCTCTCTCTCTCTGCCTGTCTGTATTGCTCCGCCTCTGTGTGTGTGTGTGTGTGTGTGTGTGTGTGTGTGTGTGTGTGTGTGTGTGTGTGTGTGTGTGTGTGTGTGTGCGTGCGTTAATGCATACGCGTGTTGTGTGTGTGTTGTGTGTGTGTGTGTGTAAGAGATAGAGAGAGAGAGAGAGAGAGAGAGAGAGAGAGAGAGAGAGAGAGAGAGAGAAATCCCATTTCTCCGCATAATTCCTTGGGAATTAATAATAACCACCAGTGTACTTCAAAGTTTCTCACAAGGAAAGCAGCGCACTTATCTCAAAGACACACATACGCCCACGTCGTGCAACACACACAACACACACACACACACACACACACACACACACACACACACACACACACACACACACACACATTCTCTCCCCTCTCTCTCTCTCTCTCTCTCACACACACACACACACACACACACACACACACACTCACTCTCTCTCTCTCTCTCTCTCTCTCTCGCTCACACACAACACACACACACACACACACACACACACACACACACACACACACACACACACACACACTGTATAAACGCATATGCGTTCGCAGTAACATGAGGAAGGAAAGAAATCCCGTTGACGACGGCACGATGAATGAGATCCTGAATCACTTTGTGCAGTAAATTGTAAGGAGAATGCTACTTCTTGTGTAGAAAAGGGAGAAGGATTTACATCTGTAAAAGGGAGAAGGATTTACATCTGTGCAGAGTTCACAACTGTCCTGCTCGACAGGCTGTTTCTGGGGCAATACAGGGGCACCCCAACTATGAAAGAAAAGAAAATACAGAGCCAGCAGTGTTGCCATTTCTTCTTGTTCCCTGTGTTGCGGCTGTTGTCTATCAAATTACACGCTCTGGTTGGCTGGTGAAAGCTGCTTCCTATATTCTCTGTGTGGGGGGGGGGGGGGGGGGGGTACAGTTCGTAACGAACTGCCCACCAAACACAAGCCAGACCCCAATTAGAATGAAGTACATCACCGTGGTATGAGCTGTCCACAATCGTGAATTGAATTACACCACCAGGGTAGGAACAGTTATTTCACACGAACGTATCCATACACATAGTATCTTCAAACTTTCACGTTCAGTTGCTGGTGTGCAGGGATTTATACGCATGCGTGCATGCGCACACATACATAACTTTGGTCATGAGCTCTAATCCAATACACAGACATGCACAAACACGTGCATGCTCACACACACACACACACACACACACACACACACACACACACACACACACACATCACACCACGCGCGCGCGCACGCGCGCGCGCGCGCATACGCACGGATGCACGCACATTTCCGGTAGAGGTGCATATCATGTTTTCACAAGGTTCCTTGGCTCTGAGAAATGGATTGGGTTAATGTGTAGCTCAGAGATCCTCACAGTTTCGTCCTTGACACGTTCTCAGCTGTCTTTATTTCTTCGTTCACTGATTGATTCCTGTGGCCGTAAGCTATGTCTTTATTTCTTCCTTCACTTCTTCATTTCTGTGGTCATAGCCCATGACCTCCTGGTGTGGCTGAGGTGGAGTAGAATATGGAGTCGTCCGCACATAATGACATATCATTGGCGAATCTGAAACTGAAGCCACGAAACCTGATAATCCCCCAAAACATGGTTCCTATCCCAAGCGTCAAATTATTCCCCCTCCTCCACTCCTTCTCTTTCGCCTATCCCTCCATCGCCCCCCCCCCCCCCCCTTTCCTTGCCAGCTCTCCACTTTTCCTCTCCTTTTTCTTTTTTCCTTCCTGTCCCCACCACACGCCGTGTGCAACACACATGGAGCGCGCAACAAAGATACCATGGTTGAAATCTTTCGTTAACCTGACAAACTCTGAAAGAAATACTACCCTGACAGCTACAGCTAGTGCAGGACGATTTGTTATTATCTCCCATCAGCAGAGAGATTGTGAAAAGAGAATTAGCGAAACCAGCTTAACATTGAAAAAAAGAAAGAAAGAAAGAAAAACAACAACAACAACAAAAACGACCAAACAAAATCAACGCACACTAAATTGTGTTCGTTTAGTAAAAGGGATTATACAAAGCTTTCAAGAGAGAGAGACAGACAGACAGACAGACAGACAGACAGACAGACAGACAGACAGACGACAGACAGACAGACAGACAGACAGACAGACAGACGACAGACAGACAGACAGACAGATGACAGACACACAGACAGTCAGACAGGCAGAAAGAGAGAGAGAGAGAGATAATATTTTTTGTTGTTGTTATTCCTCGCCACGTACGGAAAACAGATAAGCCATACTTATACAAGCATATCAATAGATTTGGTCACAGCTAAGACCTTCTTTGAAGTGAGCTCGTGTTATGAATAAATTAGGTTATTTACACACACACACACACACACCACACACACACACACACACACACACACACACACACGCACGCACGCACGCACGCACGCACGCACGCACACACACACCACACACACACACACACACACACACACACACACACACACACACACACACACTGTCTGATGACAAGAAAACAGAGCATCTGACTGTGTTCCTTCCCTGAGACGAGTTATCAGATCAAAGAGAAGAAGACCAAAGCTGAAGAGAAGCTAACGTAGATGAAGACAGCAGACTGTCAATAAAGAAGCAGTCATTAACGCCTGATTAAACATGCGTCAGAAAGGAAGCAGACTTGGCAGAAACACAAGAGTGCCCTGTGGTCAACATGCTTACAGTTGCCTGCAGAGCTGATGGTTGTGTGTTAGAACCTCACGTGCAGTCGATTTTTCGGCTTGAAACCTCTCTCTGTCCACCCAACTATACATGGGTACCTGATCCAGTCCAGGGAGGGATAAAAGCGGCGAAAGAGAGTGAATGGGCACTGCCCTCTGTCATTCCATGCCTTGGACATGGTGAAGCTCTGACAGTGTACTGGCCCTATGGCCGTAAGGTTAAGGTACTTTAATATTTTAACCTTGTTATTCATGGTTGTTTCAGGGTGGGTGGGGGTGGGGTGGGGAGAGGGGGCGCACACTGGCAGTATGTGGCACAGTCACTCTGGCCTGACGTCTTCCTTCCAAGCCCTTCAGAGTCAGACATTTAACATCATCACAATGTGGAAGAGTCAAGCCCTTCAGGGTCAGACATTTAACATCATCACAATGTGGAAGAGTCAAGCCCTTCAGGGTCAGACATTTAACATCATCACAATGTGGAAGAGTCAAGCCCTTCAGGGTCAGACATTTAACATCATCACAATGTGGAACAGTCAAGCCTTCAGGTGTCGAGAGCCATTTAACATCATCACAATGTGGAAGAGTCAAGCCCTTCAGGGTCAGACATTTAACATCATCACAATGTGGAAGAGTCAAGCCCTTCAGGGTCAGACATTTAACATCATCACAATGTGGAAGAGTACTTTGTTGTGCAAATGATGGTTTGTGAGTTAGGAGAAAACATACTGAGAAAACAGGGACCCCGGTGTCGATTTCAGACGAATCTCCCCTCTTCCGTCTCTCTCTGTGTCCATTTTCCTTCATTTCACAAGCACGCAAGAAGATTCCAGTAAGAGTAAAATGATGCTTTTTCTGTCAAATCAAGCTCTAACACTATGCATCGATGATATCAACGATGACCAGATCACAATCACCCTCATACACACTCCATTCTCAAACTCACACATGTAAACAATTCCTTACCTCCACACCCCACTCCCCGAGCAAAGTATTGCTGCTCTGGAGATAATTTAACGCGATAAAAGATTGTCAGAGAAATCACCAACATCACAGGACAACAGAGTGAGCACTGAGTCAGCAGTGAAATATGACGTTACTCCAGAGCAGACTTGCCGGTGTGATGTCTGTTGATCTGTCTGTCTGTCTGTTGGTTGAGCAGAACCGATCTAAAGATGACGCCAGTGTGTCAATAAAGAACTCTTTGCTGACTGGCCTACATCAGATCTAG
>CM065714.1:151556158-151558658 GCA_033310375.1 Conus canariensis
GTCGGTTGAGTTGTGATTTGTTGCATTGTACAGTGTTGTGATTTGTTGCATTGTACAGTGTTGTGTTTTGATTTGCTGCATTGTACAGTGGTGTGTTTTGATTTGTTGCATTGTAGAGTGGTGTGTTTTGATTTGTTGCATTGTACAGTGGTGTGTTGAATCATCTGTACACCACACTTTTCACTGTGAAACAACGTCTGGCGCCAAACTCGCGAGTCCTCCTTCTCCTGTCTGTCTGTGTTGTAGTCATCAACGTCTGGCGCCATACCGAGTCGTCGATGTCTGCCATACCGCGAGTCCTCCCTGTCTGTCTGTTTGGTAGTCATCAAGGTGTACAGTTCAACGAAACGTTTCCAGGAACAAATTCCCTGTCAGTGTGAAAAAAAATGTTCTCCAGATTCTGCATCCCTTCACATACCTGGAACCCCAAATTCATAATCATATAATACTTATGTCAGACACCTCTGGCATGAGGACTGGAACACAACCGTGGTCAACAGACCTATCTGGTACCGTCCAAACCTGAAAAAGTTCCTACCATATGCCACTGGCTGCTGTAAAGAAGAAACGGTGTTGTGCGGAGTTTGTGCAGGCCACTCTTTTCACACACAATGGTTTCATTCATCAGGTGAGGCGGCTCCTTACGGCATGCCATGTTGTGGCCCCCTCAGGGAATGAAATTCATGCTCGTAGACAGTTGAGATTTATTGATTTTGGATACTGTTCAGAGATGTTCCACCAGATGTGATTTTCAAATTCTAAAACACATCAATGTTTTTCATTTGATCGGAGATCGTGACAAATAGATCCGGTTTTTTGATCTTTTGGATGCGTTTGAAATCAAGAGGTTTATTAAGGTCAGACTTCTTTGTCCAACAATCCTAGTTAGAATCTATGTGGACAATGTGCAATATACAATCCCCTGCTGTTGAGCTGAATTGTGATCGTGTGTTCTATAACACGCCCATTCTCCACTCCACCATCATCCCCCCCCCCCCCCCCCCCCCCCCCCCCCCAAAGGAAGACGCTGAACGTCAGGTCCAGTAAAAAGGGAGAACAACGGTATAAATCTGTACTGTGCTCTGTACTGTGCGAGGTGAACGCTAAAAGTCTCCGATCTTCTGGTCTGCTCGGCAAGTGCATTTTCCCCTGCACCAGCAGTGTACCAGTAGTTCTCTTCACGGATTGGTGTGATAGTGACACGGATTGGTGTGATAGTAACACGGATTGGTGTGATAGTAACACGGATTGGTGTGATAGTAACACGGATTGGTGTGGTGTGATAGTAACACGGATTGGTGTGATAGTAACACGGATTGGTGTGATAGTAACACAGACTGGTGTGATAGTAACACGGATTGGTGTGGTGTGATAGTAACACGGATTGGTGTGATAGTAACACGGATTGGTGTGATAGTAACACGGATTGGTGTAGTGTGATAATAACACGGATTGGTGTGATAGTAACACGGATCGGTGTGATAGTAACACGGATTGGTGTGATAGTAACACGTATTGGTGTGGTGTGATAGTAACACGGATTGGTGTGATAGTAACACGGATTGGTGTGATAGTAACACGGATTGGTGTGGTGTGATAATAACACGGATTGGTGTGATAGTAACACGGATTGGTGTGATAGTAACACGGATTGGTGTGATAGTAACACGGATTGGTGTGTGTGTGATAGTAACACGGATTGGTGTGATAGTAACACGGATTGGTGTGATAGTAACACGGATTGGTGTGATAGTAACACGGATTGGTGTGGTGTGATAGTAACACGGATTGGTGTGATAGTAACACGGATTGGTGTGATTGTAACACGGATTGGTGTGATCGTAACACGGATTGGTGTGATAGTAACACGGATTGGTGTGATAGTAACACGGATTGGTGTGTTAGGTGTGTGATATAACACGGATTGGTGTGATCGTAACACGGATTGGTGTGATCGTAACACGGATTGGTGTGATCATAACACGATTGGTGTGGTAGTAACACGGATTGGTGTGATGTAACACGGATTGGTGTGATAGTAACACGGATTGGTGTGATAGTAACACGGATTGGTGTGGTGTGATAGTAACACGGATTGGTGTGATAGTAACACGGATTGGTGTGATAGTAACACGGATTGGTGTGATAGTAACACGGATTGGTGTGGTGTGATAGTAACACGGATTGGTGTGGTAGTAACACGGATTGGTGTGATCGTAACACGGATTGGTGTGGTAGTAACACGGATGGGTGTGATCGTAACACGGATTGGTGTGATAGTAACACGGATTGGTGTGATCGTAACACGGATTGGTGTGATCGTAACACGGATTGGTGTGATAGTAACACGGATTGGTGTGATCGTAACACGGATTGGTGTGATAGTAACACGGATTGGTGTGATAGTAACACGGATTAGTGTGATAGTAACGAATGTGTTTCATGTATGAGAGACATGATGCTGTTGTTCATGGATCAGTCTGAGAGCTTTGGTGCATGT
>CM065714.1:151563658-151566158 GCA_033310375.1 Conus canariensis
ATTCTACCATTTATCGTCCTTGTTTTCCTTCTACTTTTTCTTCTACTTTAACTTTGGCCCACCATTCTCCTTCTCCTCCTTGTTCGACTCCGCCCAGACTTCCCTCCTTCTCCTTCTTCTCCTTCTTCCATTCCGCCTAGACTTCCTTCCTTCTCCTTCTCCTCCTTCTTTGACTCCGCCCAGACTTCCTTCCTTCTCCTTCTCCTCCTTCTTCCACTCCGCCCAAACTTCCTTCCTTCTTCTTCTCCTTCTGCTTGCATTTGATTCTTACTTCTTTGTCCTTTTTTGCTGTTTCATATTTGATTACTCTCCTGATTCTTTCTCTTCTATCCAATCCTTACTCCCTTGTTCCCTTCCCCTGTTTCTATTTCATTATTACTGCCTGCCTTCTCCTCCAAAATCCGGCTTATATTTCATACTTTCTACTTTCCTTCTTTCTTTTGTTTGCACTTCATGTTTACTCCCTTACGTCCTCTCCTTCTCCTACTTCCATACCATCCTACCCCCTTCTTTCTTCCCCTTCAGTTACAACATTAACCCATCCTTCTCCTCATTTGTCTCCCGTTTTTCTTATTCCCTTTCTTCTTCTCCTTACGTTTTTATTCCTTCTTACTCCTCTGTCTTCTGCTTCGTTTCCATTCTTATTCACCAACTTCTCCTCCTTCTTCTCCTCCTGCTGTTTCATCTTTACTCCTTGCTAGCTCTCCTTTTACTTCTATTGCATCCCTACCTTCATCCTTCTCCCTCTTCTTTTCCACCTATTACAGTCTCATTCCAGCCTCGCTTCCTCCCTCCCTTTTCCATCCCCTCCTCCTGGTTCTTCTCCACACATGCTCTGTTACTTCTCTTTCTGCTTCTACTCCATCCTTATTCACCCCTTCTTACCCCACCCCCCTCCTATTCCATACTTACTTCCTTGTTTCTCCTTCTACTCTGATTCCTATTGTTACTGTCTTTCTTCTCCTTCTCCTGCTTCTGTTCCACACCCACTCTCTTCCCTTTCCTTCTGCTTTTATTCCATCCTTACTCCTTTCTTTCACTTTCTTTTCCGGCTTCTATAGCATATCTACCCCCTTCCCCCTTTTTCTGCGTCTAACCCAACTTTACTCCCTTTCTTCTCATTCTGCTTCTTTCCATTTTACTCCTTGAGTTCTCCTTATCCTATTTCTATTCCATCCTTACCCCATTTCATTTCTCGTGTTTATTCCATATTCCCTAATTACTCTATTCTGCTTCTGTTACATCCTTTACCTTTCCTTCTCATCCATCTCTTTCCTCCTTCCTTCCTTCCGCGTTCTCCTTCTTCTGCTCCTGTCCCACACTCACCCCCTTCCTTCTCCTCATTCGTCTCCACTTTCACCCCCTTCCTTCTCCTCATTCGTCCTCTAGAATGCCCCTCCTCCCTTCCCTTATCTCCTGCCTTCATTCCAGTCTAACTCCATTCCGTTTTACACTCTTCTGCTTCTATTTCATATTTACTCCCTTCTTCCTCCTTTTCTCTTTGTAGACACCTTGCTCTCTTTCTATGTCTTGTACATCTGTCCTGTCCGCACCCTGTTCTTCTCTTCTTTCTATGTCTTGTACAACTGTCCTGTCCGCACCCCTGTTCTTCTCTTCTTTCTGTCTTGTACATCTGTCCTGTCCACACCCCTGTTCTTCTCTTCTTTCTGTCTTGTACACTCACTTCCACCCCCTGTCTTCTCCTCTTCGTCTCCATTTACATTCCTTCCTGTCCGAAGCCCCTTCTTCCCTTATCTCTGCCTATCTTTGTCTCTCCTTCTGCACCCTGCTTCTTTTTCTTTCTGTCTTGTACATCTTTCCTTGTCACACCCCTGTCTCTCTTTTTGTCTTGTACATCTGTCCTGTCCACACCCCTGTTCTTCTCTTCTTTCTTGTCTTGTACAACTGTCCTGTCCGCACCCCTGTTCTTCTCTTCTTTCTATGTCTTGTACAATCTGTCCTGTCCACACCCCTGTTCTTCTCTTCTTTCTGTCTTGTACATCTGTCCTGTCCCACCCCTGTTCTTCTCTTCTTTCTGTCTTGTACATCTGTCCTGTCCCACCCCTGTTCTTCTCTTCTTTCTGTCTTGTACATCTGTCCTGTCCACACCCTGTTCTTCTCTTCTTTCTGTCTTGTACATCTGTCCTGTCCGCACCCTTGTTCTTCTCTTCTTTCTATGTCTTGTACATCTGTCCTGTCCCACCCCTGTTCTTCTCTTCTTTCTGTCTTGTACATCTGTCCTGTCCCACACCCTTGTTCTTCTCTTCTTCTGTCTTGTACATCTGTCCTGTCCCACCCCTGTTCTTCTCTTCTTCTGCCTTGTACATCTGTCCTGTCCACACCCTTGTTCTTCTCTTCTTTCTTGTCTTGTACATCTGTCCTGTCCACACCCCTGTTCTTCTCTTCTTTCTGCCTTGTACATCTGTCCTGTCCGCACCCCTGTTCTTCTCTTCTTTCTGCCTTGTACATCTGTCCTGTCCGCACCCCTGTTCTTCTCTTC
>CM065714.1:151568658-151571158 GCA_033310375.1 Conus canariensis
TGTCTGTTTGCCCCATATGCATGCAGGAACTGTAAAAAGAGAAGTGTCTGTTTGCCCCATATACATGCAGGAACTATAAAAAGAGAAGTGTCTGTTTGCCCCATATGCATGCAGGAACTGTAAAAAGAGAAGTGTCTGTTTGCACCATATGCATGCAGGAACTGTAAAAAGAGAAGTGTCTGTTTGCCCCATATGCATGCAGGAACTTAAAAAGAGAAGTGTCTGTTTGCCCCATATGCATGCAGGAACTATAAAAAGAGGTATCTGTTTGCCCCATATGCATGCAGGAACTGTAAAAAGAGAAGTGTCTGTTTGCCCCAAATGCATGCAGGAACTGTAAAAAGAGAGGTGTCTGTTTGCCCCAAACGCATGCAGGAACTGTAAAAAGAGAAGTGTCTGATTGCCCCATTGCATGCAGGAACTGTAAAAAGATAAGTGTCTGTTTGCCCCATACGCATGCAGGAACTGTAAAAAGAGAAGTGTCTGATTGCCCCATATGCATGCAGGAACTGTAAAAAGAGAAGTGTCTGATTTGCCCCATATGCATGCAGGAACTGTAAAAAGAGAAGTGTCTGTTTGCCCCATATGCATGCAGGAACTGTAAAAAGAGAAGTGTCTGATTGCCCCATATGCATGCAGGAACTGTAAATAGGGAAGTGTCTGTTTGCCCCATATGCATGCAGGAACTGTAAAAAGAGAAGTGTCTGTTTGCCCCAAATGCATGCAGGAACTTAAAAAGAGAAGTGTCTGTTTGCCCCATATGCATGCAGGAACTGTAAAAAGAGAAGTGTCTGTTTGCCCCAAATGCACGCAGGAACTGTAAAAAGAGAAGTGTCTGTTTGCCCACATATGCATGCAGGAACTGTAAAAAGAGAAGTGTCTGTTTGCCCCATATTCATGCAGGAACTGTAAAAAGAGAAGTGTCTGATTGCCCCATATGCATGCAGGAACTGTAAAAAGGGAAGTGTCTGTTTGCCCCATATGCATGCAGGAACTGTAAAAAGAGAAGTGTCTGTTTGCCCCAATGCATGCAGGAACTTTAAAAAGAGAAGTGTCTGTTTCCCCATATGCATGCAGGAACTGTATAAAGAGAAGTGTCTGTTTGCCCCAAATGCACGCAGGAACTGTAAAAAGAGACGTGTCTGTTTGCCCCATATGCATGCAGGAACTGTAAAAAGAGAAGTGTCTGTTTGCCCCATATGCATGCAGGAACTGTAAAAAGAGAAGTGTCTGATTGCCCCATATGCATGCAGGAACTGTAAAAAGGGAAGTGTCTGTTTGCCCCATAATGCATGCAGGAACTGTAAAAAGATAAGTGTCTGTTTGCCCCAAATGCATGCAGGAACTGTAAAAAGAGAAGTGTCTGCTTGCCCCATATGCAAGCAGGAACTGTAAAAAGAGAAGGTGTCTGTTTGCCCCATATGCATGCATGACTGTGCAGGACGAGGTGGTCAGGGAGAAGGAACATGTCGTTGAAACCCTCCCATTCTGTATTGATTAACAACTCTCCTGATGGACTCATTAGGAATTCGATTCTTCCTTATCACGGTACAAGTCTCTAGGCGATCTGATTACCCAATATTTCTCTCCGTCTAAACAGGTATACGATTCCCAGTCAGGCGTTGTGTTTTCATGACAATAACAACATTGAGGTGTTTTTGTTGTTGTTGCCTGGAGGTTTATTTGTATGTATTTTGTTCTGTTGAATCTTCCTACCACAAGGCATTTCTGAATTTTTCTTTTTTGTTAGATTATTCTCATATCACAAATTCTTTAGAATTGCTCCCCTTAAGGAAAATACTCAAGCTGTCACTTACTTTCATTTTTTCTCTTTTGCTTCTGTCAGAAAGACATTATCGGCAGTATTTTGGCCATCATCATGCTTTATTCTACGTTGGAGAAATTGTTGTTGCATGTAGATCTTGACATTTTCGCAGCACCATCCATACTATCATCATGTGTTAGTCTACGCTCTGGAAATAGTTGTGCACTTAAGGTCTTGGGCTTCTTTCTTTTTAAGCCGAAAAATTGACTCCCAGACCAGTCTCAAGATCCCGTATATAGAGGGCAAATGTTGTGCTTTTGAGCACAGTATCCAAACAGCTGGGCTTTGTTTGGTTCCCAGATGGGTGCACTCTGCATTCTGCACAAGGCCGCCTCCTCCACTACTATACATTAACCTGTAGGAATGTTTTCGCCAACAGGCCAAATTATGTTTTCATGGAAAATAGACAAGACGAACACCTGCAATTTCTCATTCGGTATTACGTCAACTCTACCACCACGTGACGAGTAACATTCCCAATATTTTGTTTGAAGATGGTCCGACCACTGTGTTCGTTGCCCCGACAACACAATATCATATAATGACTGGCTTGAGCTTTCCTTAACCTGAAATAACTTCTCATAAGTAGATTGTGTGATACACCGAGTTACGGCTCTTGGTTCCAGGACAGATGGCGCCTGCTGTATCTCCCTGCACGCAAAGAGACAAGAGCCC
>CM065714.1:151578658-151591158 GCA_033310375.1 Conus canariensis
ATTTCCACCCAAAGCGTCGTAACAGGCTGCATCCTCCACGCTTTCTGTGACATTTGTGACATTTCCACCCAACGCGTCGTAACAGGCTGCATCCTCTTGTTCTGTGTGTAGGCCGTGAGTAACCTGACACATGCTGCGTTGTATTAGTCCTCGTTCATTGTGTGTGTGTGTGTGTGTGTGTGTGTGTGTGTGTGGTGTGTGTGTGTGTGTGTGTGTGTGTGTGTGTGTGCTGTGTGTGTGTGTGTGTGTGTGTGTGTTCGTGTGTGTATGTGTGTGTGTGTGTGTGTGTGTGTGTGTGTGTGTATGTGTGTGTGGTGTGGTGTGTGTGTGTGTGTGTGTGTGTGTGTGTGTGTGTGTGTGTGTGTGTGTGTGTGTGTGTGTGTGTCACATTGGCAGTGTTCTGTGAGAAATGTCAGAGGTGACTGGGAATTCCAGAACTGGAGCCGAGTTTCCTCCTCCACCTCCCAGTGACGGCAGAAAAGGAAAGCTCAGCGAGACGTGCTGTGAAAGCAGTCAATAATCAGGGTGGTGTCACTGCGTGCACACCAGCCCATGCCAGACTACAGCACATCGGGCAGACATGAGAACACAGCACCTTGTGTCACTGGATGCACATCAGTCCATGCCAGACTACAGCACATCGACCAGACATAACACAGCACCCTGTGTCACTGCCATAATACAACATATCGGCCAGGCATGACAACACAGCACCCTGTGTCACTGCCATACTACAGCATATCGGCCAGACATCAGAACACAGCACCCTGTGTCACTGCCATACTACAGCACATCGGCCAGACATCACAACACAGCACCCTGTGTCACTACCATACTACACACCACATCGGCCAGACATCACAACACAGCACCCTGTGTCACTACCATACTACACACCACATCGGCCAGACATCACAACACAGCACCCTGTGTCACTGCCATACTACACACCACATCGGCCAGACATCACAACACAGCACCTTGTGTCACTGCCATACTACACACCACATCGGCCAGACATCACAACACAGCACCCTGTGTCACTGCCATACTACAGCACATCGGCCAGACATCACAACACAGCACCCTGTGTCACTGCCATACCACACACCACATCGGCCAGACATCACAACACAGCACCCTGTGTCACTGCCATACTACAGCACATCGGCCAGACATGACACAGCACCCTGTGTCACTGCCATACTACAGCACATCGGCCAGACATGACAACACAGCACACAGAGGTCAGAAGACGAAATACATGAAGCTGGATGAGCATCTAGGGAGAGCTTGACAGCTGAAGGTCTTCAGAAAGAAAACCCCTCTCCTAAAACCTGAACTCTTTACACTATGGGGGAGGGGGTGGGGGGACCCGCATCCAGGGCATGACTCCTAGATGCCCTTCTATTGTTACTTTCTTTTCTGGCACTGCCGGATTATTGTTACTTTCTTTTCTGGCACTGCCGGATTATTGTTACTTTCTTTTCTGGCACTGCCGGATTATTGTTACTTTCTTTTCTGGCACTGCCGGATTCGCACCAGCAACTTTTAGATGGGTGGGCGTCTGAAGGAGTTGCCTTTTTAGACGGATGTCTCGTCCACGTCACTTTGGGACATCTGTTCTGAGTTGGGCCAGATCCAGACCAGATCCAGCTGGAACTCTTTCCAACTGCCTCTTCTGTTGCCTTTTGGGTTCTGGGTTTCATCTTACTTGAAATATGGACCTGTTAAATTATTAAAGCTTGTGAGCCTTAAAATCCCTTCATTCCAATTTTTATGGTGAGGAATTTGTAAAAGTGAAGTTGCTCCATTCTACTTTCATATACACAGTGAGTTCAATTAGGATCAGTTGTTTTCATGAACCTGAATGTCACAATATCCGCTCTCACTCCACTCTTTTGCTGATGATTCTGGATTTAGTTTCCATTCTGGAAGGTCTGTGCACTGCCAGTCATCATCCATTAAACCCCGACTCCATGTTCTGACTATCACAGCTGTTCCAGACCATGAGTTGTGGCCTCCAGCCGTGTAGAACGTCGATGCTGGGGCTTCAGGTGTCTTGGCGTTTCCCCTAGCATCCGTCCGTTTGTACTGTTCACTGTACTGGTGCTTATATCGTATGTCAGTAGAGGCTCCGGGATCTGCATGAACTGCAGATTCAGACTGTATATTTACTTAGGAGGCCACACTGGTCTCTCATCTGCTGGCTTTCTCCTGCCATTTCATTGCTTCCTTTTCTCTCAATGTGATTTTTGTCCAAGGAGTCATCATGTCACATTTCCAGGTCCTTGGCTCGTAGTTCTGTGACAGCACCGCTGGTCACCCTTTGTAAGGTTAGACAATGTAAGTTTAGACAATGCAAATTTAGACAATGTAGCCATATCGAGTTCACTTTTGTTCCTCCACAATTAGATCACTGGTCATCCTTTGTAAGTTTAGACATTGCAAGTTTAAACAATGTAGCCATATCGAGTTCACTTCTGTTCCTCCACAATTAGATCACTGGTCATCCTTTGTAAGTTTAGACATTGCAAGTTTAAACAATGTAGCCATATCGAGTTCACTTCTGTTCCTCCACAATTAGATCACTGGTCATCCTTTGTAAGTTTAGACATTGCAAGTTTAAACAATGTAGCCATATCGAGTTCACTTCTGTTCCTCCACAATTAGATCCTGCTGCAATTCTTTCCAGCTGCATCCGTCATCACCGAAACTATGCAAAACATATTTAGGAAGAGGAGTTGATGGACTACACAGCACATCAATGTCTGACCAACTCATTAGCTTAACACACTGGTCAGCCGTGGAAACCCTGCTAACTTCGTCTGTGCTACAACCACAGAGGTGTGTGTGTGTGTGTGTGTGTGTGTGTGTGTGTGTGTGTGTGTGTGTGTGTGTGTGTGTGTGTGTGTGTGTGTGTGTGTGTGTGTGTATGTATGTTTGTCTGCAAAGGGAAGTTCCACAAAAAGAAAGTTTTGAGCTTAGCATGTATTTTAAGGTGGCACAAATATACTGCCAGAAGAGCAAAAGAAAAGTGTTTGAATCAAACCAGGACTCTCTCTCTCTCTCTCTCCTCTCTCTCTCTCTCTCTCTCTCTCTCTCTCTCTCTCTCTCTCCACACACACACACACACACACACAACAACACACACACACACACACACACACACACACACACACACACACCACACACACACACACACACACACACAAAACAACAAATAAAATAATGAATGTACACTAAAATAAATAAATGATTTAATGAGTAAACACAGAATGTAAACAGAAAGAAATAAAAACAAAATACGCAAACGAATCAATATGTACAATAAGCCATCAAAGTTCCGCGCAAAGATGATAAACCGCGCTAAAAGACCTGTTTGACCTCCCCACCGAGTTGTGTCCCTTGGAGGGACTGAGCTAAGGGAGAGAGGTCTGCCAGATCAGGATGTGCAGAGTTGAGGGCCCTGCATTTAGGAGCCTACATTGCTTTGAGGGACCAAGCCAGGGGTAGAAAAAGAAAGGGGGGGGGGGGAGAGGGCTGGGGGAAGGGAGGAAGTTGTGGTTAGGGCAGATGTGGGTGGGGGATTTCAAGTCTTATGACTGGAGAGATGTTCGGAGGGCAACGGGAGGCGCCATCGATATAGACACATCATTGCTTCATCGCCATGTTTCGAAGCCCATGGATGAAACATGAGCACAAAAACTCAATAATGTGACACATTTTCGAATTTTTCTAAATTAATTTTCAGGCTGAAAAATATAAAGCTTAAAAATTACAGCATGAAGAGTAATATTTCTGCCTTAAAACAGCACGACTACCTCTGTCTAGCACTTGAATTTCTACCGACTCCATTCTCTCCATGCCTTGTATTGTGGCTCTGCAATCCCTGCCTGATAACGAGAGAAAGAGAGGGAGAGGAGGAAGACAGAGACAGAGAAGGTAGGCAGGCAAAGAGGCAGAGAAAGAGACAACATGAGACAACACTGTGTTTATTCAACACACTGACTGATCTCTCTCTGACAACATAAGACATTTCCTTTGTTTGACTGTTTTCTATTTTAAACATTTTTCTTTGCTCACTGTCATCCAGTCTAACCATCCCCAACCATTTCCCTTTGTTCAGAAGCCTTTATTCTAACCCCATTTTCTTTGCAATTGTCTTTTAATCTAACAATCTTTTCCTGTTGACTATCTTGGAATCAAGTAATCTGTCTCTATTGCCTATCTTCTAACCTAGCTACATTTTCTTGTTGACTGGCTTCTAACTCAGCCATCTTTTATTGTTGATTGTCGTCTAATCGAGTCGTCTGTCCTGTTGACTGCCTTATAACTCAGCTATCTTTTCTTGTTAACTGTCTAGTCTATCTAGTCATCTTTTATTGTTGATTGTCTTCTAATCTAGTCATCTTTCCTGTTGACTGTCCTGTGATTAAGCCATCTTTCCTGTTGACTGTCCTGTGATTAAGCCATCTTTCCTGTTGACTGTCCTGTGATTAAGCCATCTTTCCTGTTGACTGTCCTGTGATTAAGCCATCTTTCCTGTTGACTGCTGTGCCCCTTGATGTATTAAGCCATCTTTCCTGTGAACAGTCTTGTGATTAAGCCATCTTTCCTGTTGACTGTCCTGTGATTAAGCCATCTTTTCTTGTGAACAGTCTTGTGATTAAGCCATCTTTTCTGTTGACTGTCTTGTGATTAAGCCATCTTTTCTTGTGAACAGTCTTGTGATTAAGCCATCTTTTCTGTTGTCTGTCTTGTGATTAAACCATCTTTTCTGTTGACTGTCTTGTGATTAAGCCATCTTTTCTGTTGACTGTCTTGTGTTAAGCCATCTTTTCTGTTGACTGTCTTGTGATTAAGCCATCTTTTCTGTTGACTGTCTTGTGATTAAGCCATCTTTTCTGTTGACTGTCTTGTGGTTAAGCCATCTTTCTGTTGACTGTCTTGTGATTACGCCACCTTTTTTGTTGACTGTCTTGTGATTAAGCCATCTTTTCTGTTGACTGTCTTGTGATTAAGCCATCTTTCCTGTTGACTGTCCTGTGATTAAGCCATCTTTCCTTGTGAACAGTCTGTGATTAAGCCATCTTTCTTGTGACTGTCTTGTGATTAAGCCATCTTTCCTGTTGACTGTCCTGTGATTAAGCCATCTTTCCTTGTGACATGTCCTGTGATTAAGCCATCTTTCCTTGTGAACAGTCTTGTGATTAAGCCATCTTTCTGTTGACTGTCTTGTGATTAAGCCATCTTTCCTGTTGACTGTCTTGTGATTAAGCCATCTTTCCTGTTGACTGTCTTGTGATTAAGCCATCTTTCTGTTGACTGTCTTGTGATTAAGCCATCTTTCTGTTGACTGTCTTGTGATTAAACCATCTTTCCTGTTGACTGTCTTGTGATTAAGCCATCTTTCCTGTTGACTGTCTTGTGATTAAGCCATCTTTCCTGTTGACTGTCTTGTGATTAAGCCATCTTTCCTGTTGACTGTCTTGTGATTAAAGCATCTTTTCTGTTGACTGTCTTGTGATTAAGCCATCTTTCCTGTTGACTGTCTTGTGAATAAGCCATCTTTTCTGTTGACTGTCCTGTGATTAAGCCATCTTTTCTGTTGACTGTCCTGTGATTAAGCCATCTTTCCTTGTGGACAGTCTGTGATTAAGCCATCTTTCCTTGTGGACAGTCTGTGATTAAGCCATCTTTCCTGTGGACTGTCCTGTGATTAAGCCATCTTTCCTGTGGACTGTCTTGTGATTAAGCCATCTTTTCTGTTGACTGTCCTGTGATTAAGCCATCTTTCCTGTTGACTGCCCTGTGATTAAGCCATCTTTCCTTGTGGACAGTCTGTGATTAAGCCATCTTTCCTTGTGGACAGTCTGTGATTAAGCCATCTTTCCTTGTGGACAGTCTGTGATTAAGCCATCTTTCCTTGTGGACAGTCTGTGATTATTATTATTATTATTATGAACATTTATGACGCCTAATCAATTGAATGCCCTAGGCGTTTACAATATCACAACAGACATCAAATCACACAATATATAACAATCATACATGAGAAAAAGGCATCAAAATCCAAAGCAAGGACACAAACTCACAAGCATGCATACACGCAAACACACACTCACACAGACACGAACGCACACAAAGCAGACACTCGCATCACACATTGCAAACGTCGGGTCACAGGGAAGACGAAGTTACCTAGGAAACAGATGAGTTTTGAGAAGGCGCTTGAATGTGGGCAGTGAGGGTGAGTATCTGAGAGAGCGAGGCAATTGATTCCAGGTAGTTGGAGCTTGATAGGCAAAGGAACGTTGACCAAAGGTTTTAGTGCGAACAGTGGGGATACTGTAGATACGAGTGTCACATGAGGAACGTAAAGCTCGAGATGGGGTGTAAAGATGTAACAGGTGGGTGAGATACTCAGGACAGGAAGACTCGATAGATTTGAAGCAGAGAGAGGCAATCTTGTAGGATATTCTTAGCTGAACAGGGAGCCAGTGGAGAGAGCGGAGCAATGGGGTAACATGGTTATATTTAGAAGTGCGGAAGATGAGACGGGCAGCATGATTCTGAACTCTTTGAAGTTTGTTGATGAGATGAGAGGGAGAGCCAGACAAAAGAGCGTTACAGTAATCCAGGCGGGATAGAACAAATGCGCAGACAAGAGCTTTTGTTGTGTTTTCTGAGAGAAGATGGCGAATAGAAGCAATTCGGCGGAGTTCAAGAAAGCAAGTGCGACAGACATTGCTGACATGCTGTTGGAAGGACAGGGTTTGATCAAGAGTTACACCGAGGTTGCGGGCAGAATGAGAGAGAGTGATAGGTGAATCAACAAGTTTGATGGAAGTCGGAACAGAAGGGTGGTTTTGGAGTTTTGGTGGGGTGATCAGGATCAGTTCAGACTTATCTTCATTTAGTTTTAGTTTGTTTCGGGTCATCCAGTCCTTAAGGTTGGCTACACAAGACTGGGTGTTTTGGATCATGAGAGGAAGGTCAGAGAGAGGCCCAGAGACATACAGCTGATTGTCATCAGAGAAGGAATGATGCTGAAGTAGGTGTTCTTGGACGACAGAAGAGACAGGATAAGAGTAGAGAATGAAGAGTAGAGGGCCCAAGACAGATCCTTGTGGCACGCCGTAGGTCAGACAAGAGGGATTAGAAGAAAGGCCGTTGATAGAAACTACTTGTTGACGATCAGTGATGTAGGAATGAAACCAACTCAAGACTGTGTCATCAAGCCCAAAAGAGTGATGTAGGCGGGAAATGAGGATAGAGTGGTCAATAGTGTCAAAGGCAGCAGATAGGTCCAAGAGAGTCAAAAGTGATACATTGTTACAGTCAAGGGCAGTCAGAATGTCGTTACAGATTTTGAGAAGAGCAGTCTCAGTACTATGTCCAGAGCGGTAAGCAGACTGAAGGGGATAGACAAGGCTGTTGGAATGAAGGTGGTCTAACAGTTGGTCAAGAACAACTTTCTCTAAAATTTTTGAAAGAAACGGAAGATTTGACACAGGTCTGTAGTTTTTCAAATTGTCAGGGTCAAGAGTAGTCTTTTTAAAAAGAGGTCTTACAATTGCAGATTTGAAAGAAGAAGGAAAGAAGCCAGTTGAGAGGGAGTGGTTGATGATGATGGTAATATGAGGGAGTAGAGTGTCAAGGCAATGGGTGAGGAAAGAAGCTGGTAGTGGGTCAAGTTCACAGGTTTTAATGCCAGATTTCATGATGATTTTCTTTACAAAGACCTCAGAAACAGGATGGAAGGAAGTGAGGAAAGTTCCCGAGAAAGGGGGATCGGGAAATGGTGCATGAGTATTAGTCAGGGAGTCCAGTGAAAGCCTAAGATTAGTGATCTTGTTGACAAAGTAGTCAGAGAAAGCCTGTGGAAGGTCAGAAGGTGGGAGATTGGAAGGAAGAGGAGAGGAGTCAGTTTTACCAAGAAGAGTGTTAGTAATGTTATACAGCTGTTTGGATGTGGAGCATGCAAGAATTTTGGCATTGTAATAGGCAGATTTTGTAGCGTGAACAAGGCTGTTAACAATTTTGTTGGCAGTTTGGAAAATTTGCTTGTGAACTGTCAGACTGGACTTGAGCCACTGTCTCTCGGCTCTGCGTCTTTCACGCTTGGCTTCTTGCAGCTGAGGCGCAACGGAGGAGAACCAAAGTGATGGTGGCCTCTTGGAGACAAGACGGCCACAGGCAGGAGCGTACTGGTCCAGGAGCCGAAGGAGAAGGGAGTTGAGGTCATCTGGAGTGGTCGGCGGTGAAGTAGACAGGTGAGAATGGAGGACAGCGTTGAAGAGAGTCATGTCGACTGCGGAGAGGTTTCTGGCTTGAACGTACGTTTTGCGAGGTGGAGGGCGGAAAAGGTGGAGATCAGCTACGAGGCAGACATGGTCAGACGGGAGGGTGTGGTCGATAGTGACAGAACTCACCACAGCCTGGTCAACCCTGTGGATCATATTATCCAATGTGTGTCCACGAATGTGAGTGGGAGCGTGGACACACTGAACCAGTCCATAGCAGTCCAGGAGGTCGATGACTTTGGAGGTGGTGGAGTCAGAGGGGCGATCAAAATGAATGTTGAAGTCACCAGCGATGATGTAGGAGCCATGAAGAAGCCATGGAGCCATGATTAAGCCATCTTTCCTTGTGGACAGTCTGTGATTAAGCCATCTTTTCTGTTGACTGTCCTGTGATTAAGCCATCTTTCCTTGTTGACTGTCCTGTGATTAAGCCATCTTTCCTTGTGGACAGTCTGTGATTAAGCCATCTTTCCTGTTGACTGTCCTGTGATTAAGCCATCTTTCCTTGTGAACAGTCTGTGATTAAGCCATCTTTCCTGTTGACTGTCTTGTGATTAAGCTATCTTTCCTTGTGAACAGTCTGTGATTAAGCCATCTTTCCTGTGGACTGTCCTGTGATTAAGCCATCTTTCCTGTGGACTGTCCTGTGATTAAGCCATCTTTCCTGTGGACTGTCTTGTGGTAAAGCCATCTTTCTGTTGACTGTCCTGTGATTAAGCCATCTTTCCTGTTGACTGTCCTGTGATTAAGCCATCTTTCCTGTTGACTGTCCTGTGATTAAGCCATCTTTCCTGTTGACTGTCCTGTGATTAAGCCATCTTTCTTGTGAACAGTCTTGTGATTAAGCCATCTTTCCTGTTGACTGTCCTGTGATTAGCCACCTTTTCTGTTGACTGTCCTGTGATTAAGCCATCTTTTCTGTTGACTGTCTTGTGATTAAGCCATCTTTCCTGTTGACTGTCTTGTGATTAAGCCATCTTTCCTTGTGAACAGTCCTGTGATTAAGCCATCTTTCCTGTTGACTGTCTTGTGATTAAGCCATCTTTCCTGTTGACTGTCCTGTGATTAAGCCATCTTTTCTTGTGAACAGTCTTGTGATTAAGCCATCTTTTCTGTTGACTGTCTTGTGATTAAGCCATCTTTCCTGTTGACTGTCCTGTGATTAAGCCATCTTTCCTTGTGAACAGTCTTGTGATTAAGCCATTTTTTCTGTTGACTGTCTTGTGATTAAGCCATCTTTCTGTTGACTGTCTTGTGATTAAGCCATCTTTCCTGTTGACTGTCTTGTGATTAAGCCATCTTTCCTGTTGCCTGTCCTGTGATTAAGCCATCTTTCTTGTTGACTGTCTTGTGATTAAGCCCTCTTTCCTGTTGACTGTCCTGTGATTAAGCTATCTTTCCTGTTGACTGTCTTGTGATTAAGCCATCTTTCTGTTGACTGTCTTGTGATTAAGCCATCTTTCCTGTTGACTGTCTTGTGATTAAGCCATCTTTCTGTTGACTGTCTTGTGATTAAGCCATCTTTCTGTTGACTGTCTTGTGATTAAGCCGTCTTTCCTGTTGACTGTCTTGTGACTAAGCCATCTTTCCTGTTGACTGTCTTGTGATTAAGCCATCTTTCCTGTTGACTGTCTTGTGATTAAGCCATCTTTCTGTTGACTGTCCTGTGATTAAGCCATCTTTCTGTGACTGTCTTGTGATTAAGCCATCTTTCTGTGACTGTCTTGTGATTAAGCCATCTTTCCTGTTGACTGTTGTGATTAAGCCATCTTTCCTGTTGACTGTCTTGTGATTAAGCCATCTTTTCTGTTGACTGTCCTGTGATTAAGCCATCTTTCTGTGACTGTCTGTGATTAAGCCATCTTTCCTTGTGGACAGTCTGTGATTAAGCCATCTTTCTTGGACTCTGTGTTGATCTTCCTGTGACGTCTGTGATTAAGCCATCTTTCCTGTGGACAGTCTTGTGATTAAGCCATCTTTTCTGTTGACTGTCCTGTGATTAAGCCATCTTTCCTTGTTGACTGTCTGTGATTAAGCCATCTTTCCTTGTGGACAGTCTGTGATTAAGCCATCTTTCCTTGTTGACAGTCCCGTGATTAAGCCATCTTTCCTTGTGACAGTCTGTGATTAAGCCATCTTTCTGTTGACTGTCTCTGTGATTAAGCCATCTTTCCTTGTTGACTGTCTTGTGATTAAGCCATCTTTCCTTGTGGACAGTCTGTGATTAAGCCATCTTTCCTGTTGACTGTCCTGTGATTAAGCCATCTTTCCTTGTGAACAGTCTGTGATTAAGCCATCTTTCCTGTTGACTGTCTGTGATTAAGCCATCTTTCCTTGTGAACAGTCTGTGATTAAGCCATCTTTCCTGTTGACTGTCCTGTGATTAAGCCATCTTTCCTGTGGAACAGTCCTGTGATTAAGCCATCTTTCCTGTGGACTGTCTTGTGGATTAAGCCATCTTTCCTGTTGGACTGTCCTGTGATTAAGCCATCTTTCCTTGTGAACTGTCTGTGTAAAGCCATCTTTCCTGTTGACTGTCCTTTTGATTAAGCCATCTTTCCTGTGACTGTCTTGATTAAGCCACTTCTTTTCCTGTGATTGTTCCTTGATTAGTCATCTTTTCCTGTGGACTGTCTTGTGATTAAGCCATCTTTCCTGTGGACTGTCTTGTAACTAATCCATTTTCCTGTTGACTGTCCTGGGATTAAGCCATCTTTCTGTGGACTTTTTTTTTTAATCTTGGCCACACTTTCTTTCTTCCATGTCTTCGAATGTAAGTATCTTTCTTGGTTCTTTGTCTATCTTTTTACCTGACGAGCTTTCCCGATTATCTGTGTACGAATCTAACCCTTTTCCTGGTCGACTGCCTTCTAACCTATCAATGTTTCCCAGTTTACTGTCTGCTAGGCAGGTCAGATTTCATTGCTCGACTTTTTTTTTTAATTTTCTTCTCACTGCACGAGCTTTTCTTGTTTGTTTGTGTTTTTTTCTGGCATAGCCGTTGCCTTTATTTTTCTCTTCGACCGATGACAATATTGGAACATATGTATGACTGTTTGATGCAGCAAAACGACGAAGATACATCTCTGAGGATGACATTTATTGGCCAGATGACGGCCTCTTATGGCACATCGATTGGAGCGTGGCACAGATAGGGGAAACACTTTGCACTCAGTGCCTTCTGGTCCGCTCTGCTGACGGTGAATGTATTTCTGTGCAATACTGCAGGCCAGTGAATTTATTTCTGTGCAATATTGCAGGCAAGTGAATTAATTTCTGTGCAATACTGCGGGCCAGTGAATTTATTTCTATGCAATACTGTAGGCCAGTGGACTTCTTTCTGTGCAATACTGCAGGCCAGTGAATTTCTTTCTGTGCAATACTGCAGGCAAGTGAATTAACTTCTGTGCAATACTGCAGGCCAGTGGACTTCTTTCTGTGCAACACTGCAGGCCAGTGAATTCCTTTCTGTGCAATACTGCAGGCCAGTGAATTTCTTTCTGTACAATACTGCAGACCAGTCAACTTCTTTCTGTGCAATACTGCATACCAGTCAACTTCTTTCTGTGCAATACTGCAGACCAGAGAATCTGAACTGTAAAGGAAAGAAAGTGGTTGGTTGGTTTGGCTTCATGTGCAAAGAGTTGTTGGTTCATTGAATCTGTGTCGATAAAGAAAGGTTGGTTGGTTGGTTGGTTCATTGAAAGTCTGTTCATCGTGTCGATAAAGAAAGGTTGGTTGGTTGGTTCATTGAAAGTCTGTTCATCGTGTCGATAAAGAAAGGTTGGTTGGTTGGTTCATTGAAAGTCTGTTCATCGTGTCGATGATGTTAGACTTCAGCATGAAAAATAGCAAAACTGTGTTCATTTTTAAAGTCATTAAAAACTTTTCAAACACGGGAGAGAGAGAGAGAGAGAGAGAGAGAGAGAGACAGAGACAGAGACAGAGACAGAGACAGAGACAGACAGAGACAGACAGAGACAGACAGAGACAGAGACAGACCGACAGACAGACAGACAGAGACAGAGACAGAACAGAAGACAGACAGAGACAGAGACAAAGAGAGAAAGTGAAAGGAAGAGCAGAGAGAGAAGGGGGGGGGGGAGGGGAGAGAGGCAGACACATAACAGAGACAGAGAGAGAGAGGGGGGGGGTGGAAAAAGGAAAAAAAAAATAGTAGATGAAAAGTAA
>CM065714.1:151598658-151626158 GCA_033310375.1 Conus canariensis
ACCCCCCTCCTCCCCCCCCCCCTGCACTCCCCCCCCCCACCCCCTTCCCCTCTGCTCAAATCACTTGCCGATGGGTATGGGATCGGGGAAGGGTACGAATCCGTCTCTTGACGGGTCACGTGACAATGCCAACCGTATTTTGCCCTTCTGGTATTTCACGTCACATTCTTATTCAGATTAGGCAACGTAATTCCAATGGCACCATCATTGTATGACCCTCACCCCCTCTCTCCCCAAACCAACAGCAGAGACCAGAATGGCACCATCATTGTATGACCCTCACCCCCTCTCTCCCCAAACCAACAGCAGAGCCGAATGGCACCATCATTGTATGACCCTCACCCCCTCTCTCCCCAAACCAACAGCAGAGCCGAATGGCACCATCATTGTATGACCCTCACCCCCTCTCTCCCCAAACCAACAGCAGAGACCAGAATGGCACCATCATTGTATGACCCTCACCCCCTCTCTCCCCAAACCAACAGCAGAGTCCGGAATGGCGCGTGCAGCGATTTTATGACATTTCCAACAAAAAGAGTGACTGAACACATATTGATGCACCTGCACCTCTGCTCAAAAGCAACTGAGAGCTGGCCAAGCAGCGAGTGTGTGAGGATTGACGAGTGTGTAGATAGTGATGACGTGAGTCATGATTAAAGAGAGGCAACTGAGAGCTAGGCCAAGAGTTGTGTGTGTGTGTGTGTGTGTGTGTTTTGTGTGTAGGAGAGAGAGTGGAGTATGTGTGTGTGTGTGTGTGTGTGATGTGTGTGTGTGTGTTGTGTGTGTGTGTGTGTGAGTGTGTGTATGTGTGTGTGGTGTGTGTGAAGAGAGACGAGAGAGACAGAGACAGAGACACAGTCACACAGACAGACAGGCAGACAGACAGACAGACAGAGCAGACGACATACAGAGAGAGAGAGAGAAAGAGAGAGAGGGGGGAGGGGACCCAGTGTCATTTTTAATTCCTGCTGACACATGGGAATAACCCGTGACCATGGCATTGACGGCTTTACCAGAAAACCAAGGTCAATTTAGAACCTTACCGGTGTGGCTTCAAGGGGGTTCACGTTGATTGGTGATAGTCAAGAAAGGTCTGGCGCCACACCTAGCACAATCTCATTAGGAGTAATGAACTGGTATGCCAAAAAGATCTGGTTATATGTGTGCGTACATATATTTATATATATATATATATATATATATATATCTATATATATATATAGCTGAACAATGGTAGAAAGAAACTCGTGGAGAGCGTGGCAGCAGAGAGTCCTCAGAAGAGAAGCCCCCTTCAAGCAAGTGTTTCGGCCCTTATCTCCTGACACTCTAGGGGGGTTGGGCCACACCCGGTTCATGACTCCGGATGTCCCTCTGCTGCCCCCTTTTTTCCCATCTTGGGACGAGCCATGGCTGGGATTCGAACCCATGACCCTCTGGACATGCTCATTTTCCACTTAATGACTCGCGCTTTAACCACTGAGCCACAGGGACACCTGATATTTGTAGGGAAATTAAGCCTTATGAAGTTCACTTTTGTTCCTCCTTGACCAGATCCAGCTTGAACACCCCTCTGCCGCTTCTGCCATTGCTTTCAGGGCTCTGGTTTTTTCCTTCTCTGCAACTGAGAGCTGTTTCATGAGGCTGTATGCAGACGTTCCTACAAACCCCCTAGCTCCAATTTCTGCAGTGAGGACTTTGACCTGATAGCCTTCTCTCCTCAGGCTGTTTGCCAGATCAGCATACTTTTCAGTCTTGTAGATTTGAGCTGCCTCCATTCTGTTCTCATATGGCACCGTGAGCTCGATCATGATCAGCTGCTTGGTTGACTTAGAGTGGACTACTATGTCTGGTCTCATGCCACTCTTGCTGATGATCTCTGGGTGACTCTTCCATTCTGGGAGGTCTGCAGTGCACTCCCAGTCATCTGCCCCGTCCAGCAGACTCTGCCTGCATGTTTCGAGTGGCACTGTTGTTCTTGGCCATGATTTGCTGCCTCCTGCCGTGAAGAATGTTGCGGGTGCTTTTGGAGTCCTGATTTTCCCTTTTGTGGTGTTGGTACTAGCACAGACTACTTGTACAATCTCTTTGAGCACTTGGTTGTGCCTCCATGTGTACCTTCCTTGAGCCAGGGCTACTTTACATGAGCTTAGGACATGCTCCACTGTTTGTTTTTCATGGCAGAGGGGGCATGCAGGATAGTCTGTTTTCCCCCACTTCACCAGGTTTGCATTTGAGGGCAGAAGGTCATATGCAGATCTGAGAATGAAGCTGATCCTGAGAGGGGCCATGTGCCAAATGTCATTCCAAGTGAGACTTCTTTGGAGTGCATTCTCCCACGTTGTCCATTGCCCTTGCTGGCTCTGCTGGACTGCTTTTTGGAGTTTTTTTTTTGGTCTTCTTCTTTTCTCATCTCCTGAATCATCATGTCTCTTTTGGCTTTTCCTTTGGCCTTTGACCACTATTCAGTTTTGGTCACCCCCAGTCCTTGTCTGTTGGTCTGTGTGTGTCCTGTTATTTCTCTGATCTTGAGACTTTCTTTTGCAGAATCCATCGCCTCTTGAACTTTCCATTTTCTGCCTGTCTTCAGCTGGGGCTTGATTGCTTCTACCACCTTGTCTCCTGAGTCCTCCAGCATGCTTTGAAGTCTGATTTTCCCTGCTTTGTATTCCTCCAGGATGGATTTCAGTGGTAGTTTCAGCTTTGCTTGGCGACAGTACAGCGCTATGTCAGTCAGACAGGGTGGGACACCAAGCCATTTCCTTGTGAACTTGTTGATTTTGGCTTCCATTGCCTCCACTATGCTGGTGCAGATGTCGTATATCATCAGAGGCCATAGGAGCTTTGGTATCAGCATGAACTGCAGACACCAGACCTTGTATTTGCCAGGGAGCCCACACTGGTCAATGGTCTCCAAGCCTTCCTCCGCCATCTGCTTGGTTTCTTTTGCTCTTTGTGTGTCTTTCAGCGTATCATCATACTATCTTCCAAGGCTCTTGACTGGTTCTTCTGTGACTGTTGGAATGGCCTGGTTGGCAACACTGAAGACCACAGATCCGGCCACTTTTCCTTTCCTCAGTGAGAGACTCCGTGATTTCTTTGGCTTGAACTTCATTCTGGATGAGGCAACTATGTCGTCCAGCCTCTCCAGCACATGACGTGTCTCGTCTTCTCTGGATGAAATCACTGTAGTGTCATCCATGAAGGCCTTGAGAGGAGGCATCTTGTATCCATCGCCAAGGTCTGTTTGTCTCGCGTTGTTTGTTGCTGCTTTCAAGATGAGTTCCATTGCCAGCACGAACAGTATTGGGGAAATTGCACAGCCCATTGCAATACCCACTTCCAAGTTGATCCAGTCTGTTGTGTACTCCTTGGTAGAGAACCGCATTGAGAAGCCATTGAAGTACTTCTTGAGCATGTCGCGGATGTTCTTTGGCACATGGTACATCTCAAGAGCCAACTGTATCATCTCATGGGGCACAGATCCATATGCGTTTGCCAGATCAAGCCACACTACGTCCAGGTCTCTCTTTTCTGTTTTTGCTTTTTGGATTGCGTCCCAGATCATTGTGGCGTGTTCTACACAGCCAGCCACGCCTGGGATGCCACCTTTCTGGACTGACACATCCAAGTACTTGTTTTCCATCAGGTACTTGGTCAGCCTTGCTGCCATGACAGAGAAGAAGATTTTCCCTTCGACGTTCAGTAGTGATATTGGCCTGAACTGGCTGATGTCACTTGAGTTTTGCTCTTTGGGGATGTACACACCATCTGCCGTCATCCACTGGCCGCTGATCTTCTGGTTTCTCCAAGCCGATCGCAGCAGCCTGTGGAGCCACTCCAGCACCTTGGGACATTTCTTGTAAAGCTGGTAAGGTATTCCGTTTGGCCCTGGTGATGATTTGGCTCTGGCTTTGTCGACCACCTTCTTGATTTCCACCAACGTTGGAGGCTTGCCATTGAACTGTTCCTCAGGGTTAGTTGGCCACACCAGACCTTGAATGTCGAGTGGTGCTTTGCTCTGTGGGTCAGAGTACGTTTTCCTCAGATGCTGCTCAAGAACTCCTTTGTCCACACTTAGGGTCCCAGATTTTGGCTGCTCAAACAGTGTTCTGGCAAACTGGAAGGGGTCTCTGAAGAAGCGCTCTTGTGTCTTCTTCTTTTTGCTCTTCCTCTTCCTCGCAGATTCTGCTTTGCTGAGGGCGCTGTGTTTTTCTTTCAGGTCTTTCCACAGTTTTTCCAAGCCTTGTTTTTCAGCTGGCAATGCGGTCTTCATTTGCATCTTGAGGTTTTTCTTTTGGACCCTGATCTTGTCCATCTTTTCTTGGCGTCTGGATTTCTTTGGAGGTGTTTTCTCTTTGGGTAGTTTTCCTCCATAGGCGTCTCTACATGTGGCATACACAATGTCCCCATATGTGGCTAGTTTGTGTTCCAGGGTGCTTTTCCCTATCAGTGCATCGAGTCTTTGGACGATTTTTGCATCCAGTTTCTCCCAATCTTCAGTTTCGTTTGCTCGTGGCAGGTTGAGTTTCAGGCGCCTGGCATCGAGGGCCTGTGCAAATTCCTCATCCGAACCAACAGCGTGGATGTCCTTGGCACTGTGGTTTAAATCCTGGCCTTGGTCATCCGACGTCTTATCTGCTGATGCAGTGCGCTGCTGCTCATTCAGATGAGTCTTCACACATCCCATCTTTGTTCTGTGGATCTTCATGCCACGGGTGATAGCGACACGCTTTCCACAGACACATGGATATTCCATTTGGTCCATGTTCATAGTCCATTTGGGATTTGCAGTCATGAACAATTAAGTAGCGGGGGAAAACAAGTGCAGGCTAACAATTCTTTAGTCATTATACTAATGACTTGGCAAAGATTTGAACTTTTAGAGAAAAAAAATTGAAGAAAATGGGGTAATATATATATATATATATATATATATATATATATATATATATATATATATATATACAATAAACTAATAAATTCCAAGGATAAGTACCGATCACCATTCCAGCAACTTACAGAGCAGCTTGGTGTTGCAATGACTGCAAGAAATATTCAATTATAAACAAGCTTGCTCTTATGTCTTAGATTGAAGAAATAGGGGGAAGATAAGCATTCATATCTGCAGTGGTAGATGATTCTGCCCAACTAACAGTATGTGCTTGAGTGGGTGAATGGGGAAAAACCAAATAAATGCTTCTCAAAATGAGCCTTCAGCAAGATTATAGTCTCCAAGGGGGAGACAATCTCCAATGGGGAGGAAACTCACTAACATATAACTCCTGGTCAGATACCGATATTTCGAAACCTGATTGTTTCTCCTCAGTGACCGTGGAAAGTGGTAATTTGACTCCTCTGCCTTTTCGGTTTTAAGAAGAATGCTATCCCAGAAAAAGGCTGGTGTGCAATACCGTAGTATGTTTGTTGAGTTTTCAAAAAACAACAACCAAAGGTGCCACCTAAGAAGCAAAAGAAAATCACCAAAGGGCAAAACAAACTACATTTTCTTGTGAAAAGTAGAAAATATAAAAAGATAACCTCTTAAGACACAAGTGCTGAGTGCCAGTTCTTGGAATGAATCCACAAGGGACTAAATTACAATACACTAAAAAAATTCCAAGGATAAGTACCGAGCACCATTCCAGCAACTTACAGAACAGCTTGGTGTTGCAATGACTGCAAGAAATATTCAATTATAAACAAAGCTTGCTCTTATGTCTTAGATTGAAGAAATAGGGGGAGATAAGCATTCATATCTACAGTGGTAGATGATTCTGCCCAACTAACAGTATGTGCTTGAGTGGGTGAATGGAAAATCAAATAAATGCTTCTCAAAATGAGCCTTCAGCAAGCTTATAGTCTCCAAGGGGGAGACAATCTCCAATGGGGAGGAAACTCACTAACATATAACTCCTGGTCAGATACCGATATTTCGAAACCTGATTGTTTCTCCTCAGTGACCGCGGAAAGTGGTAATTTGACTCCTCTGCCTTTTCGGTTTTAAGAAGAAGGCTATCCCAGAAAAAGGCTGGTGTGCAATACCGTAGTATGTTTGTTGAGTTTTCAAAAAACCAACCAAAGGTGCCACCTAAGAAGCAAAAGAAAATCATGAAAGAGCAAAACAAGCTACATTTTCTTGTGAAAAGTAGAAAATATAAAAAGATAACCTCTTAAGACACAAGTGCTGAGGGCCAGTTCTTGGAATGAATCCACAAGGGACTAAATTACAATAAACTAATAAATTCCAAGGATAAGTACCGAGCACCATTCCAGCAACTTACAGAGCAGCTTGGTGTTGCAATGACTGCAAGAAATATTCAATTATTCAAATATTCCCCCTATTTCTTCAATCTAAGACATAAGAGCAAGCTTTGTTTATAATTGAATATATATATATATATATATATTATATATATATATATATATATATATATATATATATATAGTTAAAATAAGTGTTAAAAAGGAATATTAAAATACTCTACAAATTTGTTTCAAGCTGGGTGGCTATCTTCAGGATGATATTTGGGTTGCCCACCGCCGGTGTTATATAGCGTGCGGGGCCCGATTGCAGCTATTTTCACGTGTGGGTTGGTTGCACGTGTTTTGTTTTTTTTTTAAGGTTTTCAGGTTGTTGTTTGGGGTGTGTTCACTAACAACGATTTCCATTTGTTTACTATTTCTGTTTTAGTGTTTAAAGTTGCTAAGTGTGGTTTATATAGTATCAGCCATTTTTCAGTTAAACATAGGTTGCATCTTTTTGAAATGTTGCTGTATGGTGATGCCCTTTTTATGATTTTCCAGGATATATTGTAGTTTATTTTTGCGTCTTTAAGTTTCCAAATGTGTTTGCTCAATTCTGTTTGGTTTTTGTATTTTTCTTTATTAAATGAGTGTTTGTGGTTTGCATATCTGGTTTTGAAGTGGTTTTCAGTAATCCCTATGTATGTTTCTTTTTCATTTTCTGATGTCACAGTGGCTTGGTATACGATATTCTTATAAAGGCATTTGTTGCTTAGGGGGCACTGCTCTTTTTTGATGCAGTTGCAAGATTTCCTTTCTTCACCCTTCTTTGCTGTGTTGATTTTCGTTTTGTTGGATGCATCAATTAGGTTTTTGAGGTTGGGCATACATGAGTATGATAGTTTGACGGTGTTTTTGTTGAATATTTTTGACAGTTTGTGTTCTTTTGGGAATGAAGTTGTTAAGATTTTAAAGAATTCTTTCCCTATGTTTGTTTTGAGTTTCCCGTCGTATGGAGGGTTGAACCATATGATTTTTCTTTTCCTGTTTTTCTTACTTTTATTTGTGTTGTTATCTGGGTTGTATTGTAGTTTATAATTGTACCCACTTTTTTGCAGTGCTTCTTGGTATTCTACTGCTGCGTTGTTGAATACTCTTTCATTGCATGACAGATTTGATAGTCTCTTGTTTATTCCGTTGGGTATGGTCTTTAGTACAGATGGTGGATGGTTACTTTTGATGTTTACATAGATAGGAGTGTCATTAGGTTTCTTGTATGGTTTATATATGTGGTTGTTTAGGTCAAGTGTTATGTCTAAGTAGTTCACTACCTTTTTGTTTGCTTCAATGGTGATTTTTAAGTTGTGGTTTTGAAAGATTTTGCACAGTTCTTTTTTCTTGTTTTCGATGGATCTTGGGTTGTTGGTTAGTGCAGCAAGGCCGTCGTCTCTGTATAGTCCAACTTGTTTTCCGAGTTGTTTCTTGATGTTGGATAGCATGAATAGTCCGACCAGTTCGCATGTTTCTGCGCCATCATATGATCCCATGGTTACGTCAAATGTTGAGTTTCTATTCGTTTTCTTGATCCAAGATACATTTTTGCTGTGCAGTAGCGTTTTCTTGGTGTGGAGGATGATTTCCATTTCTGTCCCTGTTATGTCTGTGTGGTTATTAGCAAATTTCAGAGCTTTGGTGAGTAGTTCCTCATCTATGGAGAGTATTTTAATATTCCTTTTTAACACTTATTTTAACAAATGTTGCTCCCCAAGGGGTTGAGCACTTTTAGAATCGTTTTAGGCTGTGCAGCTACATTGATCTATCTATCTATCTATCTATCTATCTATCTATATATATATATATATATATATATATATATATATATATATATTGCAGTGACTGCAAGAAATATTCAATTATAAACAAAGCTTGCTCTTATGTCTTAGATTGAAGAAATAGGGGGAAATAAGCATTCATATCTGCAGTGGTAGATAATTCTGCCTAACTAACAGTATGTGCTTGAGTGGGTGAATGGGGAAAAAATGAAATAAATGCTTCTCAAAATGAACCTTCAGCAAGCTTATAGTCTCCAAGGGGGAGACATTCTCCAATGGGGAGGAAACTCACTAGTATATAACTCCTGGTCAGATACCGATATTTCGAAACCTGATTGTTTCTCTTCAGTGACCGCGGAAAGTGGTAATTTGACTCCTCTGCCTTTTCGGTTTTAACAAGAATGCTATCCTAGAAAAGTCTGGTGTGCAATATTTCTTGCAGTCACTGCAATACCAAGCTGCTCTGTAAGTTGCTCAGTATTTATCCTTGGAATTTATTAGTTTATTGTAATTTAGTCCCTTGTGGATTCATTCCAAGAACTGGTCCTCAGAACTTGTGTCTTAAGAGGTTATCTTTTTATATTTTCTACTTTTCATAAGAAAATGTAGCTTGTTTTGCTCTTTCGTGATTTTCTTTTGCTTCTTAGGTGGCACCTTTGGTTGGTTTTTTGAAAACTCAACAAACATACTATGGTATTGCACACCAGACTTTGTTTATAATTGTGTATATATATATATATATATATATATATATATATATATATATATGCCTGCGACAGATGAAGCGTTCTCTCTCTCTCTCTCTCTCTGTATATTCGTCTGTCTGTCTGTCTGTCTGTCTGTCTCTCTCTCTCTCTCTCTCTCTCTCTCTATATATATATATATATATATATATATATATAAAGTTATGAACAATATAAAAAAGTTCTTAAAAATCTGAAGGTGCTCAACCCCTTGGGGAGCAACATCTGTTAAAATATTTTTAAAATGAAGTGGTAAAATCTACAAGCTTGTTTCTAGCTTTGCTATCTTCAGGATGTCTTTTGGAGCACGCCAACGGTCTTTTATGGCGTGCGGGACTTGATTTCAACTCTGTGTGTGCAGGCGGATCTCATTTGCTGCACGTGCGGCCTGTGGTTCTTATTGGGGCCTGTTCAGGTGGAATGTGCTAGCAAAGATTTCCACTTGTGCCTGCAATTGTTTACAATTTCTACTTTTGTGTTCAGAGTTGCTAAGTGTGGTTTGCATAATATTAACCATTTTTCTGTGGAGCATAGATTGCATCTTTTTGAAATATTGTTGTATGGTGCTGCTCTTTTTATGATTTTCCATGATATGTTGTAGTCTATTTTTTTATCTTTGAGTCTCCAGATGTATTTGCTCAGCTCTGTTTGATTTTTGTATTTTTCATTTTTGAATGACTGTTTATGGTTTGCGTATCTGGTTTTGAAAGTGTTTTCAGTAATCCCTACATATGTTTCTTCTTCATTTTCTGATGTTACCGTAGCTTGGTATACAATGTTGCTGTGAAGACATTTATTGCTCAGGGGGCACTGTTCTTTTTTAGTGCAGTTGCAAGATGTCCTTTCGGCACCCTTCTCTTTTATGTTGCTTTTCATTTTGTTAGATGAATCAATCATGTTTTTGAGGTTGGGCATACATGAGTATGACAGTTTAATGGTGTTTTTGTTGAATATTTTGGACAGTTTGTGTTCTTTTGGGAATGATGTTGCTAAGATTTTAAAGAATTCTTTTCCTACATTTGTTTTTTACTTGTCCATCGTATGGTGGGTTGTACCATATGATCTTTCTTTTCCTATTTTTCTTAATTCTGTTCGTGTTGTTGTCTGGACTGTATTGTAGTTTGTAATTGTAACCACTTTTTTGTAATGCTTCTTGATATTCTGTTGCTGCATCATTGAATGCGTTTTCATTGCATGACAGGTTGGATAGTCTCTTGTTTATACCATTGGGTATTGTTTTTAGTATAGATGGTGGGTGGTTGCTTTTGATGTTTACGTAGACTGGTATGTCATTGGGTTTTTTGTATGGTTTGTACACATGGTCATTGAGGTCTAATGTTATGTCTAGGTAATTCACTACTTTTTTGTTTGCTTCTATTGTGATTTTTAAGTTGTGGTTTTTAAAGATTTTACATAATTCTTTTTTCTTGTTTTCAATGGTTCTTGGATTATTGTTTAATGCAGCGAGGCCGTCATCTCTGTATAAACCGGCCTGTTTTCCAAGTTGTTTTTGGATGTTGGATAGCATGAATAGTCCGACTAGTTCACATGTTTCGGCACCATCATACGATCCCATGGTTACATCAAATGTGGAGTTTTTGCTCGTTTTTTTAATCCAAGTTTCATTTCTGCTATGGAGTAAGGTTTTTTTTGGTGTGGAAAATAATCTCCATTTCTGACTCTGTTATATTTGTGTATTTGTTGGCAAATTTCAAAGCTTTGTTGAGTAGTTCTTCATCTATGGATGGATAGAAGTCTACTATGTCAAATGTAATGAACATTGTATTTCTCTGTTTGTTGAGTTTCTTAAACCATTGTATGACTTCATAGCTGTTTTTCCAAAGGTTGTATTCGGTGTTTGATTTTATATCTTCTATAGCCTTTTCCAAAATTCTCTTGCTTATTTTGCCCAGTTCGGATTTAGATGGGTTTATTAGTCTACATGTTGGGTTGTTTTGGAAGTTAGGCTTGTGGTCTTTAAGTGTTATGAAGGCCTCCTTTGTTGCTGTTGTCTCTACCCTATCACTTAACTCCATGCGATGTGCAAGCTCTTTTTCTTTTTTGCGGATGTTGCTATGTGTAGTTTTATCAGCTTTCTTGTAGTTTTTCTGGATGTTTTTGTTTAAGAGTTGAGAGTATTCGTTTGGTTCCATTTTGTAAAAATTGCTCGTTTTGTCAGCCTTTACGAATATCTTTTTATCATTTTGGATTTGTTTTATATCATTTGCTAGTGATGTTTGAAAGTTGTTATTTGATTTTTTGAATTTAATATTGGCTATCAGTCCCTTCATTTTGTCTTCAAAAGGTTTCATTTCATCTATTGTTGGAGGTGATCGCCATGATTTGAATCCATATGTATTTTTGTCTTCATTCTTTGCATTTGGGTTTAGGAAGAAGAACGCCTTCCATCTCATGTTGCGCACAAATTTCTCGGTTTGTTCTATCAGTTTTTTAGTGTAAGTTTGTGGGTTTGAAAATGGTATGTTTTTAGTAGATTGCCTAAAGTTGATTTTCTCCATTTCAGATTTTGTCAGACCACAGTGCTCAACTTGAGGAGCGATTATTATGAACAATATAAAAAAGTTCTTAAAAAATCTGAAGGTGCTCAACCCCTTGGGGAGCAACATCTGTTAAAATATTTTTAAAATGAAGTGGTAAAATCTACAAGCTTGTTTCTAGCTTTGCTATCTTCAGGATGTCTTTTGGAGCACGCCAACGGTCTTTTATGGCGTGCGGGACTTGATTTCAACTCTGTGTGTGCAGGCGGATCTCATTTGCTGCACGTGCGGCCTGTGGTTCTTATTGGGGCCTGTTCAGGTGGAATGTGCTAGCAAAGATTTCCACTTGTGCCTGCAATTGTTTACAATTTCTACTTTTGTGTTCAGAGTTGCTAAGTGTGGTTTGCATAATATTAACCATTTTTCTGTGGAGCATAGATTGCATCTTTTTGAAATATTGTTGTATGGTGCTGCTCTTTTTATGATTTTCCATGATATGTTGTAGTCTATTTTTTTATCTTTGAGTCTCCAGATGTATTTGCTCAGCTCTGTTTGATTTTTGTATTTTTCATTTTTGAATGACTGTTTATGGTTTGCGTATCTGGTTTTGAAAGTGTTTTCAGTAATCCCTACATATGTTTCTTCTTCATTTTCTGATGTTACCGTAGCTTGGTATACAATGTTGCTGTGAAGACATTTATTGCTCAGGGGGCACTGTTCTTTTTTAGTGCAGTTGCAAGATGTCCTTTCGGCACCCTTCTCTTTTATGTTGCTTTTCATTTTGTTAGATGAATCAATCATGTTTTTGAGGTTGGGCATACATGAGTATGACAGTTTAATGGTGTTTTTGTTGAATATTTTGGACAGTTTGTGTTCTTTTGGGAATGATGTTGCTAAGATTTTAAAGAATTCTTTTCCTACATTTGTTTTTACTTGTCCATCGTATGGTGGGTTGTACCATATGATCTTTCTTTTCCTATTTTTCTTAATTCTGTTCGTGTTGTTGTCTGGACTGTATTGTAGTTTGTAATTGTAACCACTTTTTTGTAATGCTTCTTGATATTCTGTTGCTGCATCATTGAATGCGTTTTCATTGCATGACAGGTTGGATAGTCTCTTGTTTATACCATTGGGTATTGTTTTTAGTATAGATGGTGGGTGGTTGCTTTTGATGTTTACGTAGACTGGTATGTCATTGGGTTTTTTGTATGGTTTGTACACATGGTCATTGAGGTCTAATGTTATGTCTAGGTAATTCACTACTTTTTTGTTTGCTTCTATTGTGATTTTTAAGTTGTGGTTTTTAAAGATTTTACATAATTCTTTTTTCTTGTTTTCAATGGTTCTTGGATTATTGTTTAATGCAGCGAGGCCGTCATCTCTGTATAAACCGGCCTGTTTTCCAAGTTGTTTTTGGATGTTGGATAGCATGAATAGTCCGACTAGTTCACATGTTTCGGCACCATCATACGATCCCATGGTTACATCAAATGTGGAGTTTTTGCTCGTTTTTTTAATCCAAGTTTCATTTCTGCTATGGAGTAAGGTTTTTTTGGTGTGGAAAATAATCTCCATTTCTGACTCTGTTATATTTGTGTATTTGTTGGCAAATTTCAAAGCTTTGTTGAGTAGTTCTTCATCTATGGATGGATAGAAGTCTACTATGTCAAATGTAATGAACATTGTATTTCTCTGTTTGTTGAGTTTCTTAAACCATTGTATGACTTCATAGCTGTTTTTCCAAAGGTTGTATTCGGTGTTTGATTTTATATCTTCTATAGCCTTTTCCAAAATTCTCTTGCTTATTTTGCCCAGTTCGGATTTAGATGGGTTTATTAGTCTACATGTTGGGTTGTTTTGGAAGTTAGGCTTGTGGTCTTTAAGTGTTATGAAGGCCTCCTTTGTTGCTGTTGTCTCTACCCTATCACTTAACTCCATGCGATGTGCAAGCTCTTTTTCTTTTTTGCGGATGTTGCTATGTGTAGTTTTATCAGCTTTCTTGTAGTTTTTCTGGATGTTTTTGTTTAAGAGTTGAGAGTATTCGTTTGGTTCCATTTTGTAAAAATTGCTCGTTTTGTCAGCCTTTACGAATATCTTTTTATCATTTTGGATTTGTTTTATATCATTTGCTAGTGATGTTTGAAAGTTGTTATTTGATTTTTTGAATTTAATATTGGCTATCAGTCCCTTCATTTTGTCTTCAAAAGGTTTCATTTCATCTATTGTTGGAGGTGATCGCCATGATTTGAATCCATATGTATTTTTGTCTTCATTCTTTGCATTTGGGTTTAGGAAGAAGAACGCCTTCCATCTCATGTTGCGCACAAATTTCTCGGTTTGTTCTATCAGTTTTTTAGTGTAAGTTTGTGGGTTTGAAAATGGTATGTTTTTAGTAGATTGCTTAAAGTTGATTTTCTCCATTTCAGATTTTGTCAGACCACAGTGCTCAACTTGAGGAGCGATTATTATGAACAATATACTAAAAAACATACCATTTTCAAACCCACAAACTTACACTAAAAAACTGATAGAACAAACCGAGAAATTTGTGCGCAACATGAGATGGAAGGCGTTCTTCTTCCTAAACCCAAATGCAAAGAATGAAGACAAAAATACATATGGATTCAAATCATGGCGATCACCTCCAACAATAGATGAAATGAAACCTTTTGAAGACAAAATGAAGGGACTGATAGCCAATATTAAATTCAAAAAATCAAATAACAACTTTCAAACATCACTAGCAAATGATATAAAACAAATCCAAAATGATAAAAAGATATTCGTAAAGGCTGACAAAACGAGCAATTTTTACAAAATGGAACCAAACGAATACTCTCAACTCTTAAACAAAAACATCCAGAAAAACTACAAGAAAGCTGATAAAACTACACATAGCAACATCCGCAAAAAAGAAAAAGAGCTTGCACATCGCATGGAGTTAAGTGATAGGGTAGAGACAACAGCAACAAAGGAGGCCTTCATAACACTTAAAGACCACAAGCCTAACTTCCAAAACAACCCAACATGTAGACTAATAAACCCATCTAAATCCGAACTGGGCAAAATAAGCAAGAGAATTTTGGAAAAGGCTATAGAAGATATAAAATCAAACACCGAATACAACCTTTGGAAAAACAGCTATGAAGTCATACAATGGTTTAAGAAACTCAACAAACAGAGAAATACAATGTTCATTACATTTGACATAGTAGACTTCTATCCATCCATAGATGAAGAACTACTCAACAAAGCTTTGAAATTTGCCAACAAATACACAAATATAACAGAGTCAGAAATGGAGATTATTTTCCACACCAAAAAAACCTTACTCCATAGCAGAAATGAAACTTGGATTAAAAAAACGAGCAAAAACTCCACATTTGATGTAACCATGGGATCGTATGATGGTGCCGAAACATGTGAACTAGTCGGACTATTCATGCTATCCAACATCCAAAAACAACTTGGAAAACAGGCCGGTTTATACAGAGATGACGGCCTCGCTGCATTAAACAATAATCCAAGAACCATTGAAAACAAGAAAAAAGAATTATGTAAAATCTTTAAAAACCACAACTTAAAAATCACAATAGAAGCAAACAAAAAAGTAGTGAATTACCTAGACATAACATTAGACCTCAATGACCATGTGTACAAACCATACAAAAAACCCAATGACATACCAGTCTACGTAAACATCAAAAGCAACCACCCACCATCTATACTAAAAACAATACCCAATGGTATAAACAAGAGACTATCCAACCTGTCATGCAATGAAAACGCATTCAATGATGCAGCAACAGAATATCAAGAAGCATTACAAAAAAGTGGTTACAATTACAAACTACAATACAGTCCAGACAACAACACGAACAGAATTAAGAAAAATAGGAAAAGAAAGATCATATGGTACAACCCACCATACGATGGACAAGTAAAAACAAATGTAGGAAAAGAATTCTTTAAAATCTTAGCAACATCATTCCCAAAAGAACACAAACTGTCCAAAATATTCAACAAAAACACCATTAAACTGTCATACTCATGTATGCCCAACCTCAAAAACATGATTGATTCATCTAACAAAATGAAAAGCAACATAAAAGAGAAGGGTGCCGAAAGGACATCTTGCAACTGCACTAAAAAAGAACAGTGCCCCCTGAGCAATAAATGTCTTCACAGCAACATTGTATACCAAGCTACGGTAACATCAGAAAATGAAGAAGAAACATATGTAGGGATTACTGAAAACACTTTCAAAACCAGATACGCAAACCATAAACAGTCATTCAAAAATGAAAAATACAAAAATCAAACAGAGCTGAGCAAATACATCTGGAGACTCAAAGATAAAAAAATAGACTACAACATATCATGGAAAATCATAAAAAGAGCAGCACCATACAACAATATTTCAAAAAGATGCAATCTATGCTCCACAGAAAAATGGTTAATATTATGCAAACCACACTTAGCAACTCTGAACACAAAAGTAGAAATTGTAAACAATTGCAGGCACAAGTGGAAATCTTTGCTAGCACATTCCACCTGAACAGGCCCCAATAAGAACCACAGGCCGCACGTGCAGCAAATGAGATCCGCCTGCACACACAGAGTTGAAATCAAGTCCCGCACGCCATAAAAGACCGTTGGCGTGCTCCAAAAGACATCCTGAAGATAGCAAAGCTAGAAACAAGCTTGTAGATTTTACCACTTCATTTTAAAAATATTTTAACAGATGTTGCTCCCCAAGGGGTTGAGCACCTTCAGATTTTTTAAGAACTTTTTTATATTGTTCATAATAATCGCTCCTCAAGTTGAGCACTGTGGTCTGACAAAATCTGAAATGGAGAAAATCAACTTTAGGCAATCTACTAAAAACATACCATTTTCAAACCCACAAACTTACACTAAAAAACTGATAGAACAAACCGAGAAATTTGTGCGCAACATGAGATGGAAGGCGTTCTTCTTCCTAAACCCAAATGCAAAGAATGAAGACAAAAATACATATGGATTCAAATCATGGCGATCACCTCCAACAATAGATGAAATGAAACCTTTTGAAGACAAAATGAAGGGACTGATAGCCAATATTAAATTCAAAAAATCAAATAACAACTTTCAAACATCACTAGCAAATGATATAAAACAAATCCAAAATGATAAAAAGATATTCGTAAAGGCTGACAAAACGAGCAATTTTTACAAAATGGAACCAAACGAATACTCTCAACTCTTAAACAAAAACATCCAGAAAAACTACAAGAAAGCTGATAAAACTACACATAGCAACATCCGCAAAAAAGAAAAAGAGCTTGCACATCGCATGGAGTTAAGTGATAGGGTAGAGAACAACAGCAACAAAGGAGGCCTTCATAACACTTAAAGACCACAAGCCTAACTTCCAAAACAACCCAACATGTAGACTAATAAACCCATCTAAATCCGAACTGGGCAAAATAAGCAAGAGAATTTTGGAAAAGGCTATAGAAGATATAAAATCAAACACCGAATACAACCTTTGGAAAAACAGCTATGAAGTCATACAATGGTTTAAGAAACTCAACAAACAGAGAAATACAATGTTCATTACATTTGACATAGTAGACTTCTATCCATCCATAGATGAAGAACTACTCAAACAAAGCTTTGAAATTTGCCAACAAATACACAAATATAACAGAGTCAGAAATGGAGATTATTTTCCACACCAAAAAAACCTTACTCCATAGCAGAAATGAAACTTGGATTAAAAAAACGAGCAAAAACTCCACATTTGATGTAACCATGGGATCGTATGATGGTGCCGAAACATGTGAACTAGTCGGACTATTCATGCTATCCAACATCCAAAAACAACTTGGAAAACAGGCCGGTTTATACAGAGATGACGGCCTCGCTGCATTAAACAATAATCCAAGAACCATTGAAAACAAGAAAAAAGAATTATGTAAAATCTTTAAAAACCACAACTTAAAAATCACAATAGAAGCAAACAAAAAAGTAGTGAATTACCTAGACATAACATTAGACCTCAATGACCATGTGTACAAACCATACAAAAAACCCAATGACATACCAGTCTACGTAAACATCAAAAGCAACCACCCACCATCTATACTAAAAACAATACCCAATGGTATAAACAAGAGACTATCCAACCTGTCATGCAATGAAAACGCATTCAATGATGCAGCAACAGAATATCAAGAAGCATTACAAAAAAGTGGTTACAATTACAAACTACAATACAGTCCAGACAACAACACGAACAGAATTAAGAAAAATAGGAAAAGAAAGATCATATGGTACAACCCACCATACGATGGACAAGTAAAAACAAATGTAGGAAAAGAATTCTTTAAAATCTTAGCAACATCATTCCCAAAAGAACACAAACTGTCCAAAATATTCAACAAAAACACCATTAAACTGTCATACTCATGTATGCCCAACCTCAAAAACATGATTGATTCATCTAACAAAATGAAAAGCAACATAAAAGAGAAGGGTGCCGAAAGGACATCTTGCAACTGCACTAAAAAAGAACAGTGCCCCCTGAGCAATAAATGTCTTCACAGCAACATTGTATACCAAGCTACGGTAACATCAGAAAATGAAGAAGAAACATATGTAGGGATTACTGAAAACACTTTCAAAACCAGATACGCAAACCATAAACAGTCATTCAAAAATGAAAAATACAAAAATCAAACAGAGCTGAGCAAATACATCTGGAGACTCAAAGATAAAAAAATAGACTACAACATATCATGGAAAATCATAAAAAGAGCAGCACCATACAACAATATTTCAAAAAGATGCAATCTATGCTCCACAGAAAAATGGTTAATATTATGCAAACCACACTTAGCAACTCTGAACACAAAAGTAGAAATTGTAAACAATTGCAGGCACAAGTGGAAATCTTTGCTAGCACATTCCACCTGAACAGGCCCCAATAAGAACCACAGGCCGCACGTGCAGCAAATGAGATCCGCCTGCACACACAGAGTTGAAATCAAGTCCCGCACGCCATAAAAGACCGTTGGCGTGCTCCAAAAGACATCCTGAAGATAGCAAAGCTAGAAACAAGCTTGTAGATTTTACCACTTCATTTTAAAAATATTTTAACAGATGTTGCTCCCCAAGGGGTTGAGCACCTTCAGATTTTTTAAGAACTTTTTTATATTGTTCATAATAATCGCTCCTCAAGTTGAGCACTGTGGTCTGACAAAATCTGAAATGGAGAAAATCAACTTTAGGCAATCTACTAAAAACATACCATTTTCAAACCCACAAACTTACACTAAAAAACTGATAGAACAAACCGAGAAATTTGTGCGCAACATGAGATGGAAGGCGTTCTTCTTCCTAAACCCAAATGCAAAGAATGAAGACAAAAATACATATGGATTCAAATCATGGCGATCACCTCCAACAATAGATGAAATGAAACCTTTTGAAGACAAAATGAAGGGACTGATAGCCAATATTAAATTCAAAAAATCAAATAACAACTTTCAAACATCACTAGCAAATGATATAAAACAAATCCAAAATGATAAAAAGATATTCGTAAAGGCTGACAAAACGAGCAATTTTTACAAAATGGAACCAAACGAATACTCTCAACTCTTAAACAAAAACATCCAGAAAAACTACAAGAAAGCTGATAAAACTACACATAGCAACATCCGCAAAAAAGAAAAAGAGCTTGCACATCGCATGGAGTTAAGTGATAGGGTAGAGACAACAGCAACAAAGGAGGCCTTCATAACACTTAAAGACCACAAGCCTAACTTCCAAAACAACCCAACATGTAGACTAATAAACCCATCTAAATCCGAACTGGGCAAAATAAGCAAGAGAATTTTGGAAAAGGCTATAGAAGATATAAAATCAAACACCGAATACAACCTTTGGAAAAACAGCTATGAAGTCATACAATGGTTTAAGAAACTCAACAAACAGAGAAATACAATGTTCATTACATTTGACATAGTAGACTTCTATCCATCCATAGATGAAGAACTACTCAACAAAGCTTTGAAATTTGCCAACAAATACACAAATATAACAGAGTCAGAAATGGAGATTATTTTCCACACCAAAAAAACCTTACTCCATAGCAGAAATGAAACTTGGATTAAAAAAACGAGCAAAAACTCCACATTTGATGTAACCATGGGATCGTATGATGGTGCCGAAACATGTGAACTAGTCGGACTATTCATGCTATCCAACATCCAAAAACAACTTGGAAAACAGGCCGGTTTATACAGAGATGACGGCCTCGCTGCATTAAACAATAATCCAAGAACCATTGAAAACAAGAAAAAAGAATTATGTAAAATCTTTAAAAACCACAACTTAAAAATCACAATAGAAGCAAACAAAAAAGTAGTGAATTACCTAGACATAACATTAGACCTCAATGACCATGTGTACAAACCATACAAAAAACCCAATGACATACCAGTCTACGTAAACATCAAAAGCAACCACCCACCATCTATACTAAAAACAATACCCAATGGTATAAACAAGAGACTATCCAACCTGTCATGCAATGAAAACGCATTCAATGATGCAGCAACAGAATATCAAGAAGCATTACAAAAAAGTGGTTACAATTACAAACTACAATACAGTCCAGACAACAACACGAACAGAATTAAGAAAAATAGGAAAAGAAAGATCATATGGTACAACCCACCATACGATGGACAAGTAAAAACAAATGTAGGAAAAGAATTCTTTAAAATCTTAGCAACATCATTCCCAAAAGAACACAAACTGTCCAAAATATTCAACAAAAACACCATTAAACTGTCATACTCATGTATGCCCAACCTCAAAAACATGATTGATTCATCTAACAAAATGAAAAGCAACATAAAAGAGAAGGGTGCCGAAAGGACATCTTGCAACTGCACTAAAAAAGAACAGTGCCCCCTGAGCAATAAATGTCTTCACAGCAACATTGTATACCAAGCTACGGTAACATCAGAAAATGAAGAAGAAACATATGTAGGGATTACTGAAAACACTTTCAAAACCAGATACGCAAACCATAAACAGTCATTCAAAAATGAAAAATACAAAAATCAAACAGAGCTGAGCAAATACATCTGGAGACTCAAAGATAAAAAAATAGACTACAACATATCATGGAAAATCATAAAAAGAGCAGCACCATACAACAATATTTCAAAAAGATGCAATCTATGCTCCACAGAAAAATGGTTAATATTATGCAAACCACACTTAGCAACTCTGAACACAAAAGTAGAAATTGTAAACAATTGCAGGCACAAGTGGAAATCTTTGCTAGCACATTCCACCTGAACAGGCCCCAATAAGAACCACAGGCCGCACGTGCAGCAAATGAGATCCGCCTGCACACACAGAGTTGAAATCAAGTCCCGCACGCCATAAAAGACCGTTGGCGTGCTCCAAAAGACATCCTGAAGATAGCAAAGCTAGAAACAAGCTTGTAGATTTTACCACTTCATTTTAAAAATATTTTAACAAATATATATATATATATATATATATATATATAAATTTAAGATATTCAACAAAAACAACATCAAACTTGTAACTGTACCAAAAAAGAACAGTGCCCCCTAAGCAACAAATGCCTTTACAACAACATTGTGTACCAAGCCACTGTAACATCAGAGAACGCAAAAGAAACATATGTAGGTATCACTGAAAACCAATTCAAAACTAGATATGCAAACCATAAACAATCATTCAACAAAGAAAGATACAAAAACCAAACAGAATTGAGTAAATACATTTGGAAACTTAAAGATAAAAACATAGACTACAACATATCTTGGAAAATCTTAAAAAGAGCAGCACCATACAACAACATTTCAAAAAAATGTAATCTATGCCTTACAGAGAAATACATTATACTATGTAAACCACAGTGGCAACTCTAAATGTTAGAACAGAAATGGTTAACAATTGTAGACACAGATGGAAGTTCCTATCAGCGAATAAAACCAACACCTGGACTGGTATGCACGTCAAACCCGATTAGCTTATTCGCGTTTAGGGCTTAAACGCGGTTAGCTATTCGGAGCTTAAACGCGGATAGCCCCTCTCCGGTTTTGGTATGCACGACGCCCTATTCGCGATTGAATAGCTCTCCGCGTTTACAGGGCAGGAAACGGCGCTCTATTTATAGATTCTTGGCAAAACCGGGGTGCAGCAGGCACTGCTTTCGGTTTAGTCATACCTTCCCTCGTGGAACTTCCGCTGGTACGTGCTTCGTCAGTTTTCGCCAGTCCAAGTTTTTATTGTTTGTGTTACTTGCCATGGAGAATTCAAAGCGCACTAGGAAGCCAAATTTCAGTGCTGATGAAATTCGAATATTACTGGAAGAGATGCAGGTAGAACGTGCGCTGTTATTCAGCAGTTTTACTCCGAGTGTTACCAACCCTCAGAACACGGAAGCATGGAAGAAGATGGCCGAGAAGGTGAATGCGTGCGGGGTGGCCGTTCGCACGGTGCAGGAATTGAAAGACAAATGGCGGTCCATGAAAGGGGCTGTGTTAAATAAGAAGAGGGATGAACGCAAAACGGGAGGAGGTCCACCTCCACCACCGGTCCCGTACGAAGACGTCATTCTCGACATCATAGGAGCGGACACCAATTTGTTCTCAGGCATCGGAGGTGAGTTGTGTGACTTTGTTCTTTGATTCGTTAATCAGTGATAATTCATGGCGATGTCCTTCCAACTGCCCCGCCTGCATCGATCAACCATCATTGTTCCATTCAACCTATTACTGTGTGTGTGTGTGTGTGTGTGTGTGTGTGTGTGTGTGTGTGTGTGTGTGTGTGTGTGTGCAACTTGTAAAAGTAATATTTGTGTTTACAGTGTCCATACAGAGATGTATGGTCAGGGTGTAGTTTCTCCAGCGAGGAAATTTTAAAAATGTATGTTCTTTTATTTTTTACAGGGGAAAGAGAGAACTCAGGGTTTGACACCTTTGCAGCTGAAGGCAGCGACGTATCGGCTATACCAGACACTCAGCAATTTACTGGTATGTGAGTTTTCATTATCCATTTGCAGCTTTGCACTATGATATTAAAGTATGATTAATAAATGAGTAAATATCTAAATGGTAATGTCAGTGGTTTGGAAGTGGTAGTTGTGGAAGCCAGTATATTTTTCAGTTAAATGAATAATCTAATGGTTGTCAGATCTCTCTCTCTCTCTCTCTCTCTCTCTCTCTCTCTCTCTCTCTCTCTCTCACACACACACACACACACACACACACACACACACACACACTGAAAAGTGCAATTCATGATCATTACACAAGTTTTATTCTCATTGTATTTTCATTTCATTGCAGATGTGCAGCCAAGCTGTTCAGACCGTTACCAGCCTACCTCCACGTCAACTTTGAGGCACAGCACATCAACTCCAATTCCCAGCGGCAGTGGCGCAGCAACACCAATTTCAGGTAAAGTAGTAATTCACAAATGTTCTAAAAGTTCTCTCGGGTTTTGATCACTATGCCAATGCATTGAAACAGTTTGTCATATATGATAATTAATATAGATTGGACACATTGTTATTGCAGAGGAAGGATCTTTCATGCGTGTTGAGACCGAGGCTGGAGAAACCATTTTGGTCAACTTCGTTGATGGGCCCGTCAACCCAGCCACCCAACAACCTGCCAGCATACCAGCACCTCAGCCTGTGAGACCAAACAAGAAAAGAAAGATGGCTGAGAATCCTCTTGTTGTGAATGCAGATAATCAGGATTTAGTTGAAGAATGGCTGCGCAGTCAGATAGATACCAACAAGGAAAGGAAGGCTTTGACTGAATTGAAAAAAAAAGAAAGATTCTCCTTGAAATTGAGAAGCTTGAGAAGGAAATAGAATAACTGAAAACATCACAATCACTGAACGGAATTTCTTGTTATGACGTATACATTATTTTGTCCACATTTGCCTTGCACTGTCATCAGTTAGAGATAAGTGTATTTTTTTCTAGTCATGGTGCATTCTTGGTTGAAATCCTAGTCACGGATCTAGTCAGATTCCAATTGATGGTTAAATCATTTCATGCTGTGAAACAGTTCCATTACATAAATCATGATTTTCCAAGGTCAAAGCACATATGTACCTCAGAGGGTTTTTTTTTTTAAATTATTTTCATGTCTATTTTGAAAATAAATGGTACTGTTCAAGACATGGTGTGTGTGTGTGTGTGTGTGTGTGTGTGTGTGTGTGTGAGAGAGAGAGAGAGAGAAGAGAGAGAGAGAGAGAGAGAGAGAGAGAGAGAGCACTGCTATCAATCTGAGGTAATTTGACTCACCTGTCAATCTAGAAGACATTGTTGATAAGGCGTTGTCTTGCTGCTTTCCCACTCGCCACTCTGGCTCGCTCTGTCATCTGTCTGGGGGCGGGACGCTGCTGTTCTGCCTCCGAGTCGGAATTCGTGCTGTCAGATGAGCTTGAGTCGCTGTCACTGTCAGAGTCCTCCGGCACGTCAAGCCGTAGGCGTCGGGCTCGGTTGTGGAGCATAACACATACGACAATCACCTTGCATGCCTTGTGTGGATGCAGGCGAAGGCGTCGAAGGCAATGCCATCGGCGCTTCAGCACACCTATGCTTCTCTCCACTGTCGCTCGAGCAGACATATGGCTTCTGTTATAGTTCCTCTCTGCACGAGTAGCTGGATGAGCAAGCGGGGTGAACAGCCAGTCACGTTGCATGTACCCACTGTCACCAAGAATGATGCCATCAACAGGCTTGGGGTTGTTTTCGAAGGCATGGAACAGTGGACTTTCACGCAAGATTCTTGAATCATGCACACTCCCTGGCCACTTTGCGACACAATTGATGAATACAAGGTCTGCATCACAGATTACCTGAAACCAAATTGACCCCAAAATGCATTTACACTGAATTATAAAAAAAATCACACACACACACACACACACACACACACACACACACACACACACACACACACACACACTACTTTTAAACTGTTCACTCTGGGGCGATCTACATAGAGACAAAGAATTTTTTTTCTAAATCAAAAGTGACAAAAGCCAACCATCTAGAGTGATTAAACATCTTGATTTCCGGAATAAATCTTCAGTGCCGGAGAAGACTGGCAGTAAGTATGGGAAGCTACAAATGTGTACTATCATTGAAAACAACAATTAAAAACAATTGCCCTTGGAAATGTGCTGGAAAGTGGGGCGATTCACACACACACACACACACACACACACACACACACACACACACACACACACATACACACACACACACTCACACACACACATACACACACACACACACACACACACACACACACACACACACACACACACATACACACACTCATCTTGACTTTATCTTCAGCAGTCATATGTTTGTGTGATTATTGTTGAACATAGTTTTTCCAAATAAGGTAAAGATATTTTATATTCGGTCCATACCTGTACATTGATGGAGTGGTAGCCTTTCCGGTTGACGAACTCATGCTCTTGGTCCTGTGGTCGTTGGATTCGCACCTGAGTCCCGTCAATGCACCCCACAACATTGGGAAAACCATAGTTCTGGAAAATGGTTCTCTTTGTCCGGTTTGCTGTGGCTTGGTCCGGAAAAGTGATGTATTGCCTCGAGCGACGGAATAGAGCATTTGTCACACGAGACACCGCCCGGCTCACAGTGGACTGGTCAACCCCAACCAACTCGCCACACACGTCTTGAAAGCTTGAAGTCGCCAGGTACCGCAGTGTAACAAGCACCTGCTGCAAGGGTGTCAAGGTAAACCCACGATTCTCCAACCGTATCTCACCTTCCACCTCGTTTGTCAGCTCCAAAATATGTTGCCGCCTAAACCTGAACTTTCGGAACAGTTCTAGGTCATCGTACAGGTCAAACGGGTTCTTTCTGTCACGAAAGATGCGGTTTCTTCGCAATTGCCGTCGCTGTCTCACTTGGAAAAACATCAATGCAGCCATATTTATCCGCGTTTAGGCTCGCTATCGGACCCCCGAGGCACCGATAACTTTATCCGCCTTTAGTCGAGTCGGATAGCTTATGCGGTCTGACGTGCATACCAAAATCTGCCGCCTATCCACCGAATAGGCGCTATTCGCGGATAGCCCTCTATCCGGATCGACGTGCATACAGGCCCTGAGAAACACATGTAGCACGGGAAAAAAAACAACAGCAAACCAGCTAGGTATATATATACGTGGCACTGGCAATACAAGCTCATCACATCCTGACGACCGCACAGCGTGAAACAAATTTGTAGATGGTTTTAGCAGCTTGATTTTAACTTGCTTTTATTATAACAAATGTCGCTCCCACTGTGGTTGAGCACTGTTTTTAAGATTGTGCTGATCCTCAGTACCATTCTCTCTCTCTCTCTCTCTCTCTCTCTATATATATATATATATATATATATGTTAAAAATAAGGTTTAAATATATATATATATATATATATATATATATATATATATATATATATTTCGAAACCTGATTGTTTCTCCCCAGTGACCGCGGAAAGTGGTAACTTAACTCCTCTGCCTTTTCGGTTTTAAGAAGAATGTTATCCCAGAAAAGGCACACCAGAGGAGAAACAATCAGGTTTCGAAATACTGGTATCTGACCGGGAGTTATATCTTAGTGAGTTTCCTCCCTATTGGAGATTGTCTCCCCCTTGGACACTATAAGCTTGCTGAAGGCTCATTTTGAGAAGCATTTATTATTCCCCATTCACCCTCTCAAGCACTGTTATTTAGGCAGAATTAACTACCACCGCAGATATGAATGCTTATCTCCCTCTATTTCTTCAATCTAAGACATAAGAGCAAGCTTTGTTTTATAATTGAATATTTCTTGTAGTCATTGCAACACCAAGCTGCTCTGTATGTTGCTGGAATGGTGCTCGGTTATTTATCCTTGGAATTTATTAGTTTATTATAATTTAGTCACTTGCGGATTCATTCCAAAAACTGGCCCACAGCATTTGTGTCTTAAGAGGTTATCTTTTTATATTTTCTACTTTTCACAAGAAAATGTAGTTTGTTTTGCTCTTTCATGATTTTCTTTTGCTTCTTAGGTGGCACCCCTTTGGTTGGTTTTTTGAAAACTCAACAAACATACTACGGTATTGCACATCAGCTTTTTTCTGGGATAGCATTCTTCTTAAAACCGAAAAGGCAGAGGAGTTAAGTTACCACTGTCCGCGGTCACTGAGGAGAAACAATCAGGTTTCAAAACACCGGTATCTGACCAGGAGTTATATGTTAGTGAGTTAGTGAATTATTTATATATATATATATATATATAATATATATATATATATATATATATATATATATATATATATGAACAATATAAAAAAGTTCTTAAAAAATCTGAAGGTGCTCAACCCCTTGGGGAGCAACATCTGTTAAAAAAATATTTTTAAAATGAAGTGGTAAAATCTACAAGCTTGTTTCTAGCTTTGCTATCTTCAGGATGTCTTTTGGAGCACGCCAACGGTCTTTTATGGCGTGCGGGACTTGATTTCAACTCTGTGTGTGCAGGCGGATCTCATTTGCTGCACGTGCGGCCTGTGGTTCTTATTGGGGCCTGTTCAGGTGGAATGTGCTAGCAAAGATTTCCACTTGTGCCTGCAATTGTTTACAATTTCTACTTTTGTATTCAGAGTTGCTAAGTGTGGTTTGCATAATATTAACCATTTTTCTGTGGAGCATAGATTGCATCTTTTTGAAATATTGTTGTATGATGCTGCTCTTTTTATGATTTTCCATGATATGTTGTAGTCTATTTTTTTATCTTTGAGTCTCCAGATGTATTTGCTCAGCTCTGTTTGATTTTTGTATTTTTCATTTTTGAATGACTGTTTATGGTTTGCGTATCTGGTTTTGAAAGTGTTTTCAGTAATCCCTACATATGTTTCTTCTTCATTTTCTGATGTTACCGTAGCTTGGTATACAATGTTGCTGTGAAGACATTTATTGCTCAGGGGGCACTGTTCTTTTTTAGTGCAGTTGCAAGATGTCCTTTCGGCACCCTTCTCTTTTATGTTGCTTTTCATTTTGTTAGATGAATCAATCATGTTTTTGAGGTTGGGCATACATGAGTATGACAGTTTAATGGTG
>CM065714.1:151631158-151643658 GCA_033310375.1 Conus canariensis
GTTCCTGACATTAAAATCACTTGTAGAGAGAGAGAGAGGGAGTGAGAGACAGACAGACAGACACAAAAACAGACACACAGATATAAGGACACAAGACACACATACAACAGACAGAGACAGACATGAAAGGAAAGAATGAGAGAGAGAGAGAGAGAAGGGTGAGACTGACACACAGACACGCAGACACTGACACACAGACAGGCAGGCTCACACACACACACACACACACACACACACACACACACACACAGAGAAAGATAGAAATGAAAGGAGACAGACATACAGATAGACAGACAACAGACAGAGACAGAGACAGAAACAGAAACAGAAACAGAGACAAAGACAGACAGACAGACAAACAGAGGGGGAGACAGACAGACAACAGAGACAGAGGCAAACAGACAGAGAGAGAGAGAGAGGGGGGGGGAGGCAGACAAATAGACAGACAGACAAATAGACAGACAGACAAATAGACAGACAGAGAATGAGAAAGAAAAAGAAAAACAGACAAACTGACAGACAGGCGAATAGACTGATGGACAAGCAGGCAAGCAGAGAACTAGAATGTCAGAGAGAGAGAGAGAGAGAGAGAGAGAGAGAGAGAGAGAGAGATAAACAGAGAGAGAGAAGAGATACAGATAACAGAGAGAGAGAGACAGAGAGAGAGAAGAGAGACAGATAAACAGAGTGAGAGAGACAGAGACAGAGAGACAGAGAGAAAAAAGACAGAAGGAAAGAGAGAGAGGGGGCGGACAGAGAGAGAGAGAGAGAGAGAGAGAGAGAGAGAGAGAGAGAGAGAGAGAGAGAGTCAGCAGTGACAGAGACAGTCAAGCTCCCATTTCCTCCCAAAGCGTGACCTGCAGACACTGAAGGCCCACACAGCTGTCCTCACGCACTGCCTCTCTGAAGGAGTGGGCCGTCACGGCCTTGAAGACACTCCGCTCTCATGTCAAGCACTTGTCAGGTGTGCCCGGTGCCGTGACTGCTGGAACCAGAACAGGTGGAAGAACCAACCACCTGGCCCCGCATCCATCAGCCGCTCAGCGCCTTGACAGCACCGTCCTGGGGAGTCTGGGAGAATCCTACACTCCGGCTGACAGAGGACACCGGCTGTGGACAGATCATGGGACCGATACCACGCCCACCTCATGTGGCCTTGCCCAGGGAGAAAACAAAGCATGGGCATGAGACATTGGAGACTGTGAACCACGAATGAAGAAGACAGAAACACACCGGAGAGAGAGAGAGAGAGAGAGAGAGAGAGAGAGAGAGAGACAGAGAGACGAGAGACAGAGACAGAGACAGAGGGGATGGAGGAAGGGAGGGACAGACAGACAGGGAGGGAGGGAGGGAGAGCGAAAGAGAGAGAAAGAGAGAATGAGAGAATAAGGATGGAGGGAGGAAGAGAGAGACAGACAGAGACAAAGACAGAGAGAATAAGGATGGATGGAGGGAGAGACAGACAGACAGAGACAAAGACAGAGAGAATAAGGATGGATGGAGGGAGAGACAGACAGACAGAGACAAAGACAGAGAGAATAAGGATGGAGGGGGAGAGAGACAGACAGACAGAGACAAAGACAGAGAGAATAAGGATGGAGGGAGGGAGAGAGAGACAGACAGAGACAAACAAGAGAGACAGACAGACAAAGAGAGAGATAAGGATGGAGGGAGAGAGAGAGCGTGGAGGCGTAAACTGTGAATGAAAGATGACTGACGAAAATGAGACGGTTGTGACAAACACAACAGTGGGTACTCTCCCCTTCCTTCCACGTCACAATAAGGTTGATTGACAGCAACAAGAGGTGGTGTGTAGGGGTGGGATGGGGTGGGGAGAGGTGGTGGGAGAGAGGAGGACAGGGATTCCCTCCACTTCTATTTCAGAGCTGGCTAAACATCCCCTGTCAGTGTGGAATTCCAAGTGTTCAGCGGCCAGTCTCACTGCATCCCAGGCAGTCTGTTAACATCAGTCGTCCTCACCATTGACGGGAATTTCAAGTGTTCAGCGGCCAGTCTCACTGCATCCCAGGCAGTCTGTTAACATCAGTCGTCCTCACCATTGACGGGAATTTCAAGTGTTCAGCGGCCAGTCTCACTGCATCCCAGGCAGTCTGTTAACATCAGTCGTCCTCACCATTGACGGGAATTCCAAGTGTTCAGCGGCCAGTCTCACTGCATCCCAGGCAGTCTGTTAACATCAGTCGTCCTCACCATTGACGGGAATTCCAAGTGTTCAGCGGGCAGTCTCACTGCATTCCAGGCAGTCTGTTAACATCAGTCGTCCTCACCATTGACGGGTCTTTTAAAACTCGCGTATCTTCTTAGCAAAGAATCCAAGTTCAAGGAGATGTGGAGATTAGACAGCAGTAATTCTACTCAATGAGATGTTTAGAATGCAAACAAACAGTTGTCACGCACCGCGTTCGCACGCTCTTGGTCACGAACTCAGCATACTAACCCCATGCACACGCATCTACTCCATTCATTCAAAGGAACACTAACAGACCAAACCTTTGTTTTTAAACGCTCCCTTTCAATACAATAATTGTCAAAATCAAAACAAATTCATACAAAAATCAATCAATATTTCATGGCACTCAAATCTTCTCTTTTCAAATTAATATATCATGACAAAATACTTTCTTCTTTTCCACTTTCACTCTTTCAACACTATGACTCCAGTCATCCAAGACTAAATGTTGCTGGGTAAGAACGGTCTTCTTCCAGACTGTTCAGGGGAGGCTGCCGCTCTAGGCTCGGACGCTGAGGTGTTCTGAAAGAAACCCCAGGTCCCGTAATTAATATTTAGACGAATTCTTCCTTCTTACCCTTTCTCTCTTTTTTTTCTCTTCTTTTCCATACACAAAATTCCATGTAAACCAGAACGGATACTCACAAATCATCTTGTTTCTCAAAGCCGCCCTTACCTACAGTTGGGGTTAAAAAGCGAAATTTTCTCAAGAAAATTAATATTGCTTTTATATATTTTTTCCAATTCTTTTCAATACACGCGATTGTCCATAAGTCAATTACGAATTATTCACAAATCAATATAATCATTCCAAATATGTCAATAACATTCACCCGCCATTTAGTCAGTTTTTCTCTTTGTTTTTAAAGAAATCGCCCATCCTCAACTGATACTTACCTCTAGGGAACAAGCACAAAGATAATGCCCTAGCATACTTCTGCCTACAATTACACTTCCGACCTCTCACAGCTCACAGGACATCGCTGACCTCTCACAGGCCACAGGACCCCATGTCCTACTTTTACAAACCCCCAAGGGTTGTTCTGCCTCACAGGCAATACTATAAGGTAGGCACAAAAGGGAGTTAAAGTCCCTTAACCCCACAAGGGTTAACTTATAAGAATCCGGCGTCTGCTCTTGTCCAAGCCATCCCCAGGTCTGATTCAAAAATTGTTATTCACTCAGTTACACAAAAGTGAGCTTCGCTCATTATTCAAACCTTCAGTGTCCTAGCCAATCCAAATCATGTTCACTTACGTGGTGTCACACCATAATTTGATTTCTTTTTCACACAGCTGTACAAACAGCGTGGTCCTACACCACAAGCACAAATATTCACCAAAACATTTAGCCATATTTTTTTTCCAACATCATTACATTAAATACATGTTCCAATTCCGTTCATGACACACATCGAATCACTAGTCATGACAACAGTATGGCTAAATTTTAGAACTTGAAAAGACATCACTTCCTAGATTGATTTGTAATCTACATCTCTATGGTTGAGTCATGTATCTATTAGTGTAGGAAGCGATGTGTGGCCTAAATGGTTTTCTCTGAACCTCAACTGATTTGGGTGGATTACATAAGTAAAGAGAGAGAGAGAGAGAGAGAGAGAGAGAGAGAGAGAGAGAGAGAGAGAGAGAGAGAGAGAGGAAAGTTTTCATTTCGTTTTATGGACCAGGATAATGAGATATGCAAGTCAACATAGCAGGAACAAGGAAAGAAAGCAAATACACTAGTCAACATGGATATTATGAAAAGGAACATGCACGTATGCACATGCGTGTGCACACACACACACACACACACACACACACACACACACACACACACACACACACACGCACGCACGCACGCACGCACGCACACACACACACACACACACACACACACAACACACACACAAACATACACACACATACGTTTACATACGTGTACACACGAGCACGCACACACACACACACACACACACACACACACACACACACACACACACACACACACTCACACGCACACACACACACACACACACACACACACACACACACACACACACACACACACATGCACACACACACACACACACACGCGCCGCGCGCGCGCGCGCGCGCGCGCACGTAATTGATGGTGGGGGGAGAGAGAGAGAGAGAGAGAGAGGCAGAGACAGAGACAGACAGAGACAGACAGAGACAGACAGATAGACAGACAGACAGAGAGAGAGAGCACATTACAGTTAAAGAGACTACGGTGCAGTTACAGAGAGTTCAGTACAAGTAGAGAGAGTTAAGTACAGTTAGAGTTCAGTACGGTTGGAGAGAGCTCTGTACAGTTACAGAGAGTTCAGTACAGGTAGAGAGAACACAGTACAGTGAGAGAGAGCTCAGTACAGTTGCAGAGAGTTCAGGACAGTATTACAAAACGAAATAGGACACACTGGCAGCAGTGTCTCATCTGCCGTAGATTTGCTGCTGCTGTCATGGGCAGACAAGTGGCTGAAGCACAACGTGAAGCAAGCTGTGGCATGCACGCCAACAGACATGTGCCTGTGGTGTACAGCGTGGCTGGAGATGTGAAGGTGGAGCAGAGCTGTGGATGCACGCCAACAGACATGTGCCTGTCGTGTACAGCGTGGCTGAGATGTTGAAGGTGGAGCAGAGCTGTGGTATGCACGCCAACAGACATGTGCCTGTCGTGTACAGCGTGGCTGGAGATGTTGAAGGTGGAGCAGAGCTGTGGTATGCACGCCAACAGACATGTGCCTGTCGTGTACAGCGTGGCTGGAGATGTTGAAGGTGGAGCAGAGCTGTGGTATGCACGCCAACAGACATGTGCCTGTCGTGTACAGCGTGGCTGGAGATGTTGAAGGTGGAGCAGAGCTGTGGCATGCACGCCAACACACATGTGCCTGTCGTGTACAGCATGGCTGGAGATGTTGAAGGTGGAGCAGAGCTGTTGCGTGCACGCCAACAGACATGTGCCTGTGGTGTACAGCGTGGCTGGAGATGTTGAAGGTGGAGCAGAGCTGTGGCATGCACGCCAACAGACATGTGCCTGTGGTGTACAGAGTGGCTGAGATGTTGAAGTGGAGCAGAGCTGTGGCATGCACGCCAACAGACATGTGCCTGTGGTGTACAGCGTGGCTGGAGATGTTGAAGGTGGAGCAGAGCTGTGGCATGCACGCCAACAGACATGTGCCTGTGATGTACAGCGTGGCTTGAGATGTTGTGAGTGGGACATCAAGGGGAAAGCACTGAGGGAAACCGCTTACGTGGGACATCTACACCACAGAAAACATGTTCCTGTCCTTCCCACCCCACCCCCTCCTCTCTCTCTCTCTCTCCTCTCTCTCTCTCTCTCTCTCTCTCTCTCTCTCTCTCTCTCTCTTGTTTATTGAAATATTGACCATTTCAGCATGAAGGAATCAGATTAAGCATAATTAGCCTTCAGAAAAAAGGCTATTATGGATCATCACTGTTCTTGTTATAGTTACTTCTATATTGCATAATACAGTTCTGCGTTAATATCCTTAGTCCCTCAATGGAGACAAGGGCCCGATGTAAAAAAAAAAAGCATTTGCTTGCTTATCTGTTACTCTTGGGAATCAGGATCATTACTCCTCTCTCTCTCTCTCTCTCTCTCTCCTCTCCTCTCTCTCTCTCTCTCTTATCTATTGTACAACTGACCATTCAGCATGGAAGAATAAGATCAAGCATCATTAGCCTTGAGAAAAAAAAATGACACTGTGACATACGTGTGTAAAAACATACACTTGGCCAACATTTCTGTGAGAAGACATACTTGTCACTGTGCCCAGAGAACAATACCTTTCCTTCTCCAAGTCAAACAGGGGGAGGGGAGGGGGGGGTTCCCACCTGTCTCCCTCCCTGCTGCTGTCTTTCCATAGATAACCAGCAGGAATATGCAGTATCACACCCTTCCTCACTGACCGACTGCTGTGTGTACATACTTCGGGGACCTGTTGTCCCATGGTTAGAGCGCTTGACTCTGCAGCTGGTGGTCGAGAGTTCGAACCATTCGTTGACTTCCAGCTTGACAATGCTCTCAGAATGAAATTTCCACCTGATTTAGTGACTAGACCGGCCTGCCTGATGGGGACCTTACTCAGTGAATAGACAGGCCTGCCTGATGGGGACCTCACTCAGTGAATAGACAGCCTGATGGGGACCTGACTCGGTGAATAGACAGGCCTGCCTGATGGGGACCTGACTCAGTGAATAGACAGGCCTGATGGGGACCTGACTCAGTGACTAGACAGGCCTGATGGGGACCTGACTCGGTGAATAGACAGGCCTGCCTGATGGGGACCTGACTCAGTGAATAGACAGGCCTGATGGGGACCTGACTCAGTGACTAGACAGGCCTGATGGGGACCTGACTCGGTGAATAGACCGGCCTGCCTGAAGGGGACCTGACTCAGTGACTAGACAGGCCTGCCTGATGGGGACCTGACTCAGTGACTAGACAGGCCTGCCTGATGGGGACCTGACTCGGTGAATAGACCGGCCTGCCTGATGGAGACCTGATTCGGTTCAGGGAAGGCTAAGGAGGTGGAAGGAGAGGGATAGGCTCCGTGTTCCATAATGACATGCACTGGTCTCCAATATGCCCTCAAGGTTATTAGGCTGTGGGATGCTAACCTTTAACCTTCTGTACTGACTAGGCTTTTACCACTAAAAGTTATGTAGCAGAAAGAAGTATTTCGAGGGTTGACTGCCAAACCCAGTATCTCTCTTACATATATGTATATGAGATACAGGGTTCTGGCAGTCAACCCTCGAATTTTTAAAGAATGGGAAGCATTGTGCCATCTTGAGAACCCTGTCAAAGGTACTTCAATATATTAAACAAATTAACATATATAATGTTATATACTGATACCTGATAGCTTATCTATGTGTAATGAGGGGGGGGGGGCACAGAGAGAGAGAGAGAGAGAGAGAGAGAGAGAGAGTGAGTGAGTGAGTGAGTGAGTGAGAGGCAGACAGACAGACAGACAGACAGACAGACAGACAGAGAGAGAGAGAGAGAGAGAGAGAGAGAGAGAGAGAGATGCTGTTTACTCAATGACAAGAACACCAGTTCTACGTATTATCGCCGATTGTCGACTTCCAGGGCTGTTGATGCTGATAGACAGGTAGGCTGGTGCTAATAAATACTTGCAGGCTGCTTCTGACAGACTTGCAGGCTGTGGTCGTCACTCTGGTTCCCAGCCAAGGCAGACAGTGAGAGAGAAGAGCAGGTGAGGGACACGTCTCCTGGCTTCCTTCCTTCACTGCCCACTGGTCAGTCCCTCCACCAGGCCACGTGTCCATCAGGGCCGGCCTCAGCACGCGCCTCACACCCTGTGGAATGTCGGACCTTGGCAAGGCAGTGGAGTTCTTTGCAGCGCCACCCCCACACTCTGTGGAATGTCGGACCTTGGCAAGGCAGTGGAGTTCTTTGCAGTGCCACCGCCCACACTCTGTGGAATATCGGACCTTGGCAAGGCAGTGGAGTTCTTTGCAGCGCCACCCCCACACTCTGTGGAATGTCGGACCTTGGCAAGGCCGTGGAGTTCTTTGCAGCGCCACCCCCACACTCTGTGGAATGTCGGACCTTGGCAAGGCAGTGGAGTTCTTTGCAGTGCCACCGCCCACACTCCTCTCCTCCAAGTCTCTTCCTTCTTTCGTGGTCTGACACGTGTCAGTGTACTTGTGGGTATCTCCATTTCTCTCACTCCTGGCCTTTGGAACACTCTGAATGTCGGTCGTGTTTGTGTGTGCTCCACATAGAACAGGAAAAGAAAGAGCAGTTGTCTCTGTTCCATGCAGAAAGTTACTACATGACCTGCACCTTATCCAGGCAGTGTAACCTTGGCTCTGTTACTGTGTCCCGCTGTCCTGATTTTCCTCCCTCCCCCCCCCCTCCCCCTCCTCTACACACACACACACACCACAACACACACACACACAGAGCCAGACACCAGCACACACTGTGGGCACTGTGCTGCAGCAGACCCACGCCATTTGACGCCACGACAACGAGGTGAGCTGAAATGGCGGCCTGCCCCAGTGTATCACAGGGATCAGGAGCTGCCCATGCTGGTGTGGTTGCTTTCTGCCTTCTCTTTTCTCCTGCACTGCGCCACACAAGGCAGAAGACAGAGGCCGCTTTGTTGGTGGAGTCACAGAGCTCCAGCAGCCTGACAATGTCTGCTTGTTGTGATCCCCGCCCCCCCCCCCCCCCTCCCCTCACTTCCACTTCCAGACCCAGTGCCTGGCGGGCTGGTATCTCCTGCATCAGAGCCCAGTGAGATTGGTCTGGTTCAAAGGAGCCTCTTTCCCCTCCCTCTATCTGGACTGTTGGATGCTGATTCAAAAGAGCCTCTTTCCCCCTCCCTCTATCTGGACTGCTGGATGCTTGCAGGGTCCATGCCCAGAGAGATGGGCCTGGTTCAAAGGAGCCTCTTTCCCCTCCCTCTATCTGGACTGCTGGATGCTTGCAGAGTCCATGCCCAGAGAGATGGGCCTGATTCAAGGAGCCTCTTTCCCCTCCCTCTATCTGGACTGCTGGATGCTTGCAGGCTCCATGCCCAGAGAGATGGGCCTGATTCAAAGGAGCCTCTTTCCCCCTCCCTCTATCTGGGCTGCTGGATGCTTGCAGGTTCCGTCATGGAGGCGGGATGGGTTTTGCAGGAGTTGTCTTCTCCTGGGTCTGGCTGGCAGAGGAATAGGCCATGTCACAGACGTCTGCAACGTTTGTCCTGCTGTTGGTTCGTCTCTTCATCTCAACTTATCTCCACCCCCACCCGCCACCCCACATTAATCCTCGCTCTAATGCTCACCTTCAACCCATTCATCAGACACTGTCGATTAGTTTGAGCTTCACAGCTGTTTGGACTTTCTACATATAGCTCACTGTCATCAGTATTGTTATCAACAGGAATCATAGAGACGGATCTTTAAGTGGAGATCCACAGCGCTCATAATGGCAATATTAGGATTCTCACTCACAAGTACATTCAGACACTACAAAGCGATATCAAAATCATGTCACTCACATAAAATACAAATACTCCCACTTACACACAATAGCAGTGTTCTGACTCGCACACTAAGACTCTCACTTACAAAACAGAACAGAGCAAAACATCCAGATACATTCTTCGAACATTCAAAGTCAAATATTTTTTTTAGCATAGAGGAAGATGAGGACGAGGAGGAGGAAGAAGAAGAAGGGGAGGGATAGGAGAGAGAGAGAGAGAGAGAGAGAGAGAGAGAGAGAGAGAGAGAGGATGGTTGTGTGTGTGTGTTGTCGTGTCTGTCTGTCTGTCTGTCTGTCTGTCTTCTCTCTCTCTCTCTCTCTCTCTCTCTCTCTCTCTCTCTCTCTGTATGGTTTGCTGATATTGTTGTTGTTGTTGTTGTTGTTCATTAGATCAATTCTTTCATGGGTGTGTGTGTGGTGGGGGGGGGGGGGGGGCGCCCCCACAAGCATATGGATGCATACATGATTTTGTTGTTTGCTTTTGTAGTATTAGTCTGTTACTTCTTATAGTCTGCAAGTTGACTAGTGTATTCACTTTTCCTCTTTTTGCTGCTGTATTGACTTGCGCGTTTTCCATGTGCTTTTTTTCTTCGCTTTTTTTCCCCAGGGCTGGGTGGAAAAAGCGTGAAATTTGCTCATCCCACTACCCTGGTTAAATAAAATTTCGTTCCTTCGTTTGTTTGTTCTCTCTCTCTCTCTCTCTCTCTCTCTCTCTCTCTCTCTCTCTCTCTCTCTCTCTCTCTCTCTCTCTCTCTCTCTCTCTCTCTCTCTGATACTATCTTCTGCCGCGAAAAATCAGCCACTTGTTGTGGTCATATTTTTGATAACTTCACGTATCCGCCCTAACAGGAAACGCGTTCTGTCTTCTGTGACAGCATAGATATATTGCTTAAAACGCTCTCTCTCTCTCTCTCTCTCTCTCTCTCTCTCTCTCTCTCTCTCTCTCTCTCTCTCTCTCTCTCTTATCACGAGGTCCTCTGCGTTATAGCATTCCACGTTGCTTGGAAACAGCTTTGATAATCAATACTAAACTTTGTTTTTGTACATAATTTCATTGTTTTGTAATGTCACTTGCATTTGTTTCCTTTCTTTAAATGGACAAGGAATTTCTGAAACCCACTGCCGTTGTACTAACCAAGATGGAGACATTACAATTCACCCATCAGAGTGACGTTTTAATGGAGCGTTACCTGATTTCACAATCCTATGCCCACTCCTCCCTTCCAGAAACCCTCCAAGTGCCCAGTAAGAAAATAGTTTTGACCCAGACGACAGTTGACAGCAATTTATCAGGAGACAGGCAATCCCGTACACCTCACGCAGGCCACTCATCTACTTCTGTTCATCCTATTTTCCTCTGGGGTTTTTTCTCCCCCCATTTTCCACCCACACGAAGAAAGCTGAAACACCAGTGTCATCCTTTCTGGAAAAGTTCCTGACATTAACATCAGTTCACACACACACACACACACACACACACACGCGCGCGCGCGCGCGCGCACTCACGCACGCACGCACGCACGCACGCACGCACGCACCACACTCACAACACACACACACACACACACACACACACACACACACACACACACACACATGTTCGATCAGACAGCTGTTGGTTGTGCCATTGTCTTAACTCTCATGTCTGTTTGACTCTTTGGTTTAGTTTACTGCCATCTCTGTGCACTGTGGTGTCATGACCCAGTGTGTATGATGTATATGGAGCAGTTTGCAGGCCCTGACATCTGGATGAAACTGAAACTAACACACACTCAGAGGGGAGAGAGAGAGAGAGAGAGAGAGAGAGAGGAGAGAGAGAGATTGATTGATTGATTGATTGATCTTTAATACACAAGGATGGAGATATTAGGCCAAAGCCTAGTCTTACAATCTGTCCTTGTCATGCATACATTATTTCAACACATATCATTCATACTGACAATTCAACATAACAACATGGTAATCTAATTCTACAATGATACGCAAACAATTCATAAAAGCACTAATGAGATGGGGGATGGTAAAACAGAAGGAAACTTACAAACAAACGAACAAGACTACAGAGAGAAGGTCAGAGGAGGGTGGGGAAGAGAGAATGGTAGATAGGGGGAGGAGAAAAGAGATGGTAGACAGAGTGGGAGTGGGGATGAGCGATTTTAACGGAGTAGGTTTTATGTTTAGACGATTTATTCAAAGTATGGTTCACAGAAGACTTTGCGAATGGGCGCTAATCATTGTAATTGAATAATTTAATTACTGAGACATAAAATGTTTATGCAAATGTTCCTTGAAAAGTTTTAAAGTATTCATGTTTTGTAGATTCGGTGGAAGTGAGTTCCAGACATATGGTCCAGAGTAAGCTAGGCTTGTTTTGTATAGATCAATGCGTGGGTAGGGAAGAAGGAATTTCGTCGAGCCAGAAGAGCTGTTCGATCTTGTAAAAAGGGCATTGATATAAGAGAGAGAGAGAGAGAGAGAGAGAGAGAGAGAGAGAGAGAGAGAGAGAGAGAGAGAGAGAGAGAGAGAGAGAGAGGGAGGCGTTTTGTATAGTGGAGCGTGGAGTGGGGAAACGAAGCAAATTTTGTTGAGCCAGAGAGTGTTCGATTTGTAAAAAGGGCATTGCTATAAGAGAGAGATGAGAAGAGAGAAGAGAAGAAATGAGAGAGAGAAAAGACGATGAGAGAGAGAGAGAGAGAGAGAGAGAGAGGGAGGGGGAGCGAGGAGGGGGAAAAACGAACGAAACAAAAAATTTTATTGTACCAGGGTAATCCAGGGTAAGAGAAAAAATATGAAGCTTTTGCACTTCGACTGGGGAATAAGGCAAAAATGAAAGCAGACAAAGTAAACACATGTACGAGGAATACCAAAGACAAGATCTGAGAGAGCGAGAGAGAGAAGAAGAGAGAGAGAGAGAGAAGAGAAGAGAGAGAGAAGAGAGAAGAGAGAAGAGAGAAGAGACGAAGACTGAGAGACAGAAATGAGAAGAGATAGAAGAGCAGAGAGAGACGAGAAGCAGAGAGAAGAGAGAGAGGAGAAGAGAGGGAGAGAAAGAAGAAGAGAGAGAAGAAGAAGAGAGAAGAAGAAGGAGATGTTCTGTGGTGCAGAGGCCCCACACAACGGTTTCCTTCAGCGCTTTCCCTTGATGTCCCACTCACAACATCTCAGCCTCAGTGCTTTCCCCTGATGTCCACTCACAACA
>CM065714.1:151656158-151686158 GCA_033310375.1 Conus canariensis
CAGACAGACAGACAGACAGAGACAGAGAGACAGACAGAGACAGACAGACAGACAGAGAGACAGAGACAGAGTGAGAGACAGAGACAGAGTGAGAGAGAGAGAGACAGAGAGAGACAGAGTGAAGGAAAAAGACTGGGGGACTGAAGACACTGTAGGGTGGACAAGGACAACACTTCCAAATTCCAAGCCCTGGCACACAACCGACGGAACTGAAGGAGCCTGGTGAACTGTTCTTCAGTGTTGTGCTCCAATGACTTTTCAAGGAGTCACAGGAGAAGGGAAGAGAAGTGTTCTTCAGTGTGGTGCTCCAATGACTTTTCAAGGAGTCACAGAAGAAGGAAGAGAAGTGTTCTTTAGTGTTGTGCTCCAATGACTCTTCAAGGAGTCCAAGGAGAAGGGAAGAGAAGTGTTCTTTAGTGTTGTGCTCCAACGACTCTTCAAGGAGTCACAGGAGAAGGGAAGAGAAGTGTTCTTTGGTGTTGTGCTCCAACGACTCTTCAAGGAGTCCTAAGGAGAAGGGAAGAGAAGTGTTCTTTAGTGTTGTGCTCCAACGACTCTTCAAGGAGTCCAAGGAGAGGGAAAGAGAAGTATTCTTTAGTGTTGTGCTTCAACGACTCTTCAAGGAGTCCAAGGAGAAGGGAAGGGAAGTGTTCTTTAGTGTTGTGCTCCAACGACTCTTCAAGGAGTCCAAGGAGAAGGGAAGAGAAGTGTTCTTTAGTGTGGTGCTTCAATGACTCTTCAATGAGTCCAAGGAGAAGGGAAGAGAAGTGTTCTTTAGTGTTGTGCTCCAAGGACTCTTCAATGAGTCCAAGGAGAAGGGAAGAGAAGTGTTCTTTAGTGTTGTGCTCCAAGGACTCTTCAATGAGTCCAAGGAGAAGGGAAGAGAAGTGTTCTTTGGTGTTGTGCTCCAACGACTCTTCAAGGAGTCCAAGGAGAGGGAAGAGAAGTGTTCTTTAGTGTTGTGCTCCAACGACTCTTCAATGAGTCCAAGGAGAAGGGAAGAGAAGTGTCCTTTAGTGTTGTGCTCCAACGACTCTTCAAGGAGTCACAGGAGAAGGGATGAGAAGTGTTCTTTAGTGTTGTGCTCCAATGACTCTTCAAGGAGTCCAAGGAGAAGGGAAGAGAAGTGTTTTACACATGCACGTTGCCTGTGATGAATGTGGTCTGTCATCTCTCCATATACTGACCTACTGTACACTGTCTGCAGTCGATCCGGCTGTAAGCTGTCCTACTGTCCACTGACTGCAAAGGATCGGGCTGTAAGCTGTCCTACTGTCCACTGACTGCAATGTATCAGGATGTAAGCTGTCCTACTGTCCACTGACTGCAATGAATCGGGCTGTAAGCTGTCCTACTGTCCACTGACTGCAGTGGATCGGGCTGTAAGCTGTCCTATTGTCCACTGACTGCGGTGGATCGGGCTGTAAGCTGTCCTACTATCCACTGACTGCAATTAATCGGGCTGTAAGCTGTCCTACGTACACTGTCTGCAGAGGATCCGGCTGTAAGCTGTCCTACTGTCCACTGACTGCAATTAATCGGGCTGTCAGCTGTCCTACTGTCCACTGACTGCAATGAATCGGGCTGTAAGCTGTCCTACTGTCCACTGTCTGCAGAGGATCGGGCTGTAAGCTGTCCTACTGTCCACTGACTGCAATGAATCGGGCTGTAAGCTCTCCTACTGTCCACTGACGGCTGTGGATCGAGCTGCAAGCTGTCCTACTGTCCACTGACTGCAATGAATCGGGCTGTAAACTGTCCTACTGTCCACTGACTGCAATCAATCGGGTTGTAAGCTGTCCTACTGTCCACTGACTGCAATGAATCCGGCTGTAAGCTGTCCTACTGTACACTGTCTGCAGTCGATCCGGCTGTAAGCTGTCCTACTCCTGTCCACTGACTGCAGTGGATCGGGCTGTAAGCTGTCCTACTGTCCACTGACTGCGGTGGATCGGGCTGTAAGCTGTCCTACTGTCCACTGACTGCAATGAATCGGGCTGTAAGCTGTCCTACTGTCCACTGACTGCGGTGGATCGAGCTGTAAGCTGCCCTACTGTCCACTGACTGCAATGAATGGGGCTGTAAGCGTCCTACTGTCCACTGACTGCGGTGGATCGGGCTGTAAGCTGTCCTACTGTCCACTGACTGCAATGAATCGGGCTGTAAGCTGTCCTACTGTCCACTGACTGCAATGAATCGGGCTGTAAGCTGTCCTACTCCTGTCCACTGACTGCAGTGGATCGAGCTGTAAGCTGTCCTACTGTCCACTGACTGCAATTAATCGGGCTGTAAGCTGTCCTACTCCTGTCCACTGACTGTTCAGGGATTGGGATGTAAGCTGTTCTACTGTCCACTGGCTGCAAAGGATCGGGCTGTAAGCTGTCCTACTGCTCACTGACTGTTCAGGGATCGGGATGTAAGCGCTCCTACTCCTGCCCACTGACTTTCACAGATCGGGCTGTAAGTTGTCCTGCTGCTCACTGACTGTTCAGTGATCGGGATGTAAGGTGTCCTATTCCTGTCCACTGACTTTCACAGATCGGGCTGTAAGCTGGCCTAGTTCTGTCCACTGTCCTACTCCTGTCCACTGACTTTCACAGATCGGGCTGTAAGCTGTCCTACTCCTGTCCACTGACTGTTCAGGGATTGGGATGTAAGCTGTCCTACTCCTGTCCACTGACTGTTCAGGGATTGGGATGTAAGCTGTCCTACTCCTGTCCACTGACTTTCACAGATCGGGCTGTAAGCTGTCCTACTCCTGTCCACTGACTTTCACAGATCGGGCTGTAAGCTGTCCTACTCCTGTCCACTGACTTTCACAGATCGGGCTGTAAGCTGTCCTACTCCTGTCCACTGACTGTTCAGGGATTGGGATGTAAGCTGTCCTACTCCTGTCCACTGACTTTCACAGATCGGGCTGTAAGCTGTCCTACTCCTGTCCACTGACTGTTCAGGGATCGGGCTGTAAGCTGTCCTACTCCTGTCCACTGACTTTCACAGATCGGGCTGTAAGCTGTCCTACTCCTGTCCACTGACTGTTCAGGGATTGGGACTAGAAGTGGTCCTACTGTCCACTGACAGGAGGCAAGAATTTATGAGATCATTGACTGCTGGCCCAAACATCATTGAGATCATTGACTACTGGCCCAAACATCATTGAGATCATTTACTGCTGGGCCAAACATCATTGAGATCATTGACTGCTGGCCCAAACATCATTGAGATCATTGACTCCTGGGCCAAACATCATTGAGATCATTGACTGCTGGCCCAAACATCACTAAGATCATTGACTGCTGGCCCAAACATCATTGAGATCATTGACTGCTGGGCCAAACATCATTGAGATCATTGACTGCTGGCCCAAACATCATTGAGATCGTTGACTGCTGGCCCAAACAACAGTTAGATCTGTGTTCTGAGCGTTGACATCCTAGGAAGACCAAGGGGCTTCCTCCAATGGCGTGACTGTGTGTTTTCTGCCATTGATCGGCCAAGGTGTGTCTATGATCGATCGTCTGGTCCTCCACACATTGTGTGACTGCAGTGTCCCTTTGAGCAGGGGAAGCCACTCTCCCCAACGGAGTACTTAACTCCGGTTGCTCTCGTTTAATGCGGACATATCAGTCCGAATGCCTGCACTCCTACTCCCTCGTAAAGTGACATGAAGCTAGGACCCAGGTGGTCAGAGTGGCGTTAAACCTTGATGGCATGAATCTGCATGAACTGTTTTGTAATTGTTTACTTGACAGGTATGTTGTTATAAAACAGTACAGTGAATTATTTGTGATGGGTTAGATCAATTATGAAATGCGTGAACTGGACATGAATGAGTGGAAAGACGAAATATGGTGAGACACATCTTTCACTGAGCTCACGTCCAAGTTCCTGTTTCAATCCCACCTCCATCCCACGCCAGCCATTATCACGAAGCAGGGACAAAGAGATACCAGGATTATTTCCATTTTTGAACGGGAAAAAAGAAGAAAAGTGAATCGAAACAAAATCCCTGCAGTCATTCCCCTGTATGAAGCGATACGAAACAAAATCCCTGCAGTCATTCCCCTGTATGAAGCGATACATCAATCCCCTGAATGAAGTGAGTGTCGTGTAAGAATGTGAACTTTTCCAAAAACACTTTCCTGTGCTTTCCTCCTTTTTCCCATCCCACCTCCGTCTTCGCCTTCAAATTCACCTTCCCTACCCCTTTCCTATTAGCGGTTTCTCCTGTGCCTAATGCAACGCACACCTCCCCCAAAACGCCTACGTTCCGCGGCATGTTTTTACGAGAGGACCAAATGCAGCCAGCATCACCGAGAGGCCTGGTCTACTTCCTGCAGGCGATTGCTCTCCAAGGTACCATTCCGCCCGGGTCCTGAGAAATTATTCTCTTTGGAGTGTGGCCAGCCTTTGATGTGCCGAGCCTTGCAAATTCCCCCACACTCCATCCCCCCCCCCCCCTCCTAAAGTATGTATGTGTGCTCCCTTTATCTGCCCATATCGAACGTGTAATATTTGACATCACCTTTAAGGTGACGAGTGTAGGTTCTGCAGCACTGTTGATCATACAAGGCGTACTGCTTTTTACCTGTTCACTTTCTGTGATGTGTCCCTGACGTCCACTTCTGATCTTTGAGTTCATCTGTGTTCAGGATAGCGTGACGTTCCACAAATGGTCGATGGGGTGGTAGAGGCGGCAATTACATAGTGACTTTGATGCGCACGACCAACACTTTAAAGTTTAACAAAGAAAATTGACAGTGAACGACCAGCCGCATTGCTTGGGATGCCATGGTCAACGTTGTGTTTGGTGTCCGATCAGCGACAGTTCTAGAACTGGGATGTCATGGTCAACGTTCTGTTTGATGTCCGATCAGGGACAGTTCTAGAACTGGGATGCCATGGTCAACGTTCTGTTTGGTGTCCGGTCAGGGACAGTTCTAGAACTGGGGTTAGTGTTCCTGGTAGCCAGGACTGCACCTTCTAAATCCACTCCTCTCCCTCTCCCACACTCTCCAGATCCCTCCACCCATCCACGCTCGTCCCATCCCTCTCACCTTCTTTCTCCACTCTCCAAACGTTAGCTCCCTGGGTGTGTTCATTCGTCATGCGATGGAACCTTCAGTAGTGTATGTGGCAAGTAGTGTATGACGTATTCTACAGTTGGGTCGTATACGTGGTATATTTTTTAACTCATATGTGTAATCAAGTGAATCTACGTAATCATACGGTCGTCTGTATCTATGTGCGTTTGTGAGCGCGTATGTCTCTGGTAAACTTTAACGTTAGTATTTTCTAAGTATTAGCTTTATCAAACTTAAGACTTTAGCAGCCATTCCACCGGTGAAAATGTCACTGAATCTGAATGGCTGTAAACATGAGGTTGCCATTTTCAGCAAGAATTTCTATATAACAAAATTGACCTTTTCTCTGACATTTTGGCCACTTATAAAGACTGCTGTACAGAATGACCAAGACACGTTTAACGATGTTATATCAAAAGCAGTGACGCACGTCAAGTGACATTTTGTGAAGACTGGACAATTCAATAAGATGTCTGTCAGGCAGAGGTGTTGATGAAAAATAAACACATTACTAAATATAGGACCAACAAAGGCCACTTATATCTTACCAAATGTTGCAAAGTATCATATACATATTACTAAATATAGGACCAACAAAGGCCACTTACATCTTTCCAAATGTAGCAAACTATCATATACATATTACTCAATATAGGACCAACAAAGGCCACTTACATCTTACCAAAGGTAGCGAAGTATCATGAATCTAGCAAATGAAACCACATTCTACCGACCACTGAAACAATCTTAATAGTTTCAACAATCAAACGTCTTCACAGAAAACTATTAAGATTGTTTGAATGGTCGTTAGAACGTAGTTTCACTTGTTAGATTAACGATACTTTGCTACATTTGGTCAGAAAAAAAGTGGCCAATGCTGGTCCAACATTTAAATACATGATGAATTTTACCTTGCTGCCAAAATATAACAGAAAGTTAGTACAATTCCTGGAAGAAAAAAATCCGACATGGATATGTCAACTCAGCAGACAAGACCTCATCTATGTTGGATCAAACCCGAGGTCACTGTGTTCAATGTTGTTGGTGACGCACATTCAGAATACACAAGCGTTAAACACGTGAGTTTCAAGGCAAAAGCAAAAGCAAGGATGGCAAGAATGACAGTCAGGAGAAAAGATGAGTGGGCGAGGGGTGGGAAGAGAGAAAGAGGAGCAGGGGAGTATGTGAGTGAAGTGTGAATGCTTGGAGGAGGGGGGGGGGGTTGAGAGGAAAGGGCAGCAGGGCAATGGGGCGCTGCGTGTGGTAGTTGTGGCCACACGCCACGATTAGGATGTTGCACAAATCACTATATAGTCCATGTAAATCACTATATAATCCATGTAAATCACTATATAATCCATGTAAATATAATCCATGTATATTACTATATAATCCATGTAAATCACGATATAATCCATGTAAATCACTATATAATCCATGTAAATATAATCCATGTAAATCACGATATAATCCATGTAAATCACTATATAATCCATGTAAATATAATCCATGTAAATCACTATATAATCCATGTAAATCACTATATAATCCATGTAAATCACTATATAATTCATGTAAATCACTATATGATTCATGTAAGCGTTTTGAGGCCCACCATAAGGTTGAGCCAGCATTGAGTGTTCCATTGATCAAAGGAACAAATCTCCACCAATTAGTCTCCTTGTTTGGGGGGATTTCCGCCGATAACATAACATACAATCTTCCACTGCACGACCTTTTACGTCTCACCTGTTTTAGCATTTCCATCCATGACATAACATACAATCTTCAACTGCACGACCTTTTAGGTCTCACCTGTTTTAGCATTTCCACCCATGACATAACATACAATCTTCAACTGCACGACCTTTTAGGTCTCACCTGTTTTAGCATTTCCACCCATGACATAACACACAATCTTCAACTGCACGACCTTTTAGGTCTCACCTGTTTTAGCATTTCCACCGGTGACATAACATACAATCTTCAACTGCACGACCTTTTAGGTCTCATCGATTTTTAGCATTCCCACCCATGACATAACATGCAATCTTCAACTGCACGACCTTTTAGGTGTCACCTGTTTTAGCATTTCCACCGGTGACATAACATACAATCTTCAAAGGCGCGACCTTTTAGGCTTCAAATGCACGACCTTTCAGGTCACATTTTAGGCCCCTGCACTCACCCTATCTTTGCGCCATGTGGTAGCCCCCAAATAGTCCCATTCCTTTTATTTTAATCTGTCTGCTTGGAACCACATGGCTTGTACCTTGATGACCATATGAAAGAAAACAAGGAGAATCAACTTTCAGACACAATAAAAATTCTCAAAACAATCTAATTGCCCCAGTCTATAAATACTCCACTCCTTACATGAGGCCCTGGCGCATTAATGTTTGGTGTGTGGCCTGCACTATACGCTGATTTCCATCTTTGCTGGTGGCAGGTGGACAGAGGACACACGTCACGCCTGAGACAGTGATAGCAGCGGGGGAGGAACGGAAATAGATGGGGAAGTGGAGACGTCATTAAGATACCGCGTGAACTATCAGAATAGAAGAAAAGAATTATAACATTACAGTCGACTATTTCAGTACTGTGCCGGCAGCTGCAACGCCTTTACAGGTGAAACATGTATACTGGCCAACTGTATACCACTACAGTTGACAGATATATATAGCTTAAGAAGTCACGATGACCATGAGCAGTTTTGAAAAAAAAAAGCATTCCTTTTTATCATTTCTGAAAGGATGCGTGTGTCTCCAGCAACGTCATGTTGGTAGCCATATAAGAGTAGAAGAGGTAGGTAGATTTTGAGGAAACGTTGGAAACGACAGATGGGGGGGGGGGGGGGGGGGGGTATTTCGTCATCACGTGCACTTTCAATGTGCATTTTATTCATTCAGGCATTGCACTGCTGATGGGAGGAGAACAGTAAGGTTCGGCCAGTGAGGACAGGATTTCATCAGAGAACAGTAAAGTTCGTCCAGTGAGGACAGGATTTCATCAGAGAACAGTAAAGTTCGTCCAGTGAGGACAGGATTTCATCAGAGGAGAACAGTAAGGTTCGTCCAGTGAGGACAGGATTTCATCAGAGAACAGTAAGGTTCGGCCAGTGAGGACAGGATTTCATCAGAGAACAGTAAAGTTCGTCCAGTGAGGACAGGATTTCATCAGAGAACAGTAAAGTTCGTCCAGTGAGGACAGGATTTCATCAGAGGAGAACAGTAAGGTTCGTCCAGTGAGGACAGGATTTCATCAGAGAACAGTAAAGTTCGTCCAGTGAGGACAGGATTTCATCAGAGGAGAACAGTAAGGTTCGTCCAGTAAGGACAGGATTTCATCAGAGAAACAAGAACCACGTGGCTCTCTCCCTCCTTATTTGTCTGAGGCATTGTCTCATTCTGGTTCCCATAGCAACACCACTGATTTGTGAGAAAATGTGTTTGTTGAATTTAACGCTGGTGAGGATGAAGACTAGTTCTGCAAGTCTTACCAGTGTTGTTGGTAGTGGTTGTTGGTGGTGGTGAGGATGAAGACTAGTTCTGCAAGTCTTACCAGTGTTGTTGATGGTGGTTTTTGTTGGCTAGGTGACCGTTTGTCCAGAAAGCAAGGAAGGGCATTCAGTCAATCAGAAAGGAAGTGTACAACACAGAGACAACATCTAGTGGGAACAGGAGGCTGGGTCGGAAAGTGGGCTCTGTGTTGAATGAGATGATGGAGTTGAGTGTGTTAGTTGTCAGAAGCAAAATGGGACCCTCCTATGCCTGCTTTTCGTGGGACACCTGAAACACCGTCTGCTCCATTCGAACACAGGCCAGACCCCAGAGCCGAAAAAGATACATCGGTGACGGGCTAGGGGTCACATCCATAGCAGAACAAGACTCCCTCAGCTGTCTCAGCTGTCTGCCCACCCTTCACCCATCCATTGAAACTTCATTTCTTACAAACCAAATGTTCAGAAGTGTGAGTAGGGCAGTGTTGTAAAGGCGATTCACCTTTCAGAAGTGCATGCGACAAAGCATTGTGCTGAATGTTCCACCGTTCTGAAAGTACAGTATAATGTTCCACTATGTTCAGTAGGTTATGGGACACAGTTACACAATGTACTTTACCTTTCTGCAGGTCATGCATAGTAGAGGGTTGCACAGAGAGCTGGGGTAAGCGACAGCAGGCAGTTGGGGTGAGGGTAGGGTGATGCTACAGAGCTAGAGGAAAGTGCAGAGAGAGAGAGAGAGAGAGAGAGAGAGAGAGGAAGAGGAGAGAGAGAGAGAGAGAGAGAGAGAGAGAGAGAGAGTTTTCTACTAATTCATATTTTAACAGATCCCAATGACATTTTCGCTAGTTTTTGGTCTTTTATTTCTCTTTAAGTTGACGGTATACTATTACCGTTGCTAAATGTCAGAGCAATCAACGGTTCACCTGACAACAAACTGGTTTCAGTCGGTCAGTCGTACGATGTGCTCCGGTTCCAATGTCCTGGCTCACTGGTGGCTGCGGTGTATAGTCAGACGACACACCTGATCAGTGGTTAGCTGTGCATCGGAGGGGAGGGGGGGGGGGCTGATGATTAACTCCCTTCTCTGGAGGTCCTGAAGGCTGTCCTCCAGACGATGTCTTTTTTCCTTCCATTTCTGGTGGACTGTGACTCTGGTGAGAGCTTTGTCGGCGGGTAAGAAAAGCCAAGCCTGTTCTGCTCCAACCAATCAGCTGGTGAAGCTTGAAGTTCGGCATGCTTAGCCATTTTCTACAATTCGGATGTTGGGTCAAAATGCTAGTGGTGAGTGCTTACCGATCATAATGCAAGATGAAAGGCTATCCTACACACGATTTCCTATGAGGACGACAAATCGATGCAAGACTGAGGCCCGTTCCACACAGGGATGCCGATTAGGACGATAATCTGATGCAAGACTGAAGGCCATTCCCCACGGTGTTCCTAACAAGACGACAATCTGATACACGACTAAAAGGCCATTCCACACGGAGTTCCTAACAAGACGACAATCTGATAAAAGACTAAAGGCCATTCCACACAGGAATACCTAACGGGACGACGACAATCGCTTTCAAGACTAAAGGCCATTCCACACAGGAATACTTAACAGAACGACGATCTGAAGAAATACTAAAGGCCATTCCACACAGGAATACTTAACAGCACGACGATCTGATAAAATACTAAAGGCTATTCCACACAGGAATACTTAACAGGACGACGATCTGAAGAAATACTAAAGGCCATTCCACACAGGAATACCTAACAGGACGACAATCTGACACACCTGGAGCACACCGATGTCAGAGCCTGACAAATCGTACAGTGATGGCCTGTACCAGCTGACCAGACTGGAAATAAATTAATGCGTAGCTAATACCTCCTCACCGAGCTCGACTCCCATCTCCCAGCCAAAACATAGAAGGCTGTTACTGACTCTTGTGAACACAGAGAGAAACGGAGCAAAAGACAGAAACCATTAGCATTTCAAAATTGTGAATTCTCTGAAGATGGGAGGGGCGGAGGACAAGGAAAACGAAACCATTTCAGTGTATTTCAAATGTCGAATTCGCCTGGAGTCAACCCCCCCCCACCCCCCCACCCCCACCCCCCATCTAGTAACCTAACACATGAGCAACTTTTGCTCTTCATTTATCGATCAAGTTTTCTTTGCAGTCAGAAGGAAAATGAAAAAAAAAGGTAAATAAGAAAAGAGAAGAAAACAAAGAACGAGTGAAAAAGAAAGAGGAAGGGACAGTTTTCGAACCCATATCGACGACAGTTCTTTTAATTATCATCTTACCGTGCAGGTTACTTTCCAAAAACACACTAAAACAGACAACTGATTAGGAAAAAAAAACACCATCTAACAACCGATTTATAAAATAATCATGCATCAAAAGATAGGGTGTAGCTTCTAACCCGTGTCCTGAAGGATGACCCATCAGCCAGCTGAATGCTCAGAGCTCAGCATGAATAAAAAGTCAGAAATCAGTGTGGATGATAGTCATAGCTCAGTGTGGATGATGTTTATAGCTCAGTGTAGATTATTTTGAATCATGATGTATATTCATTGCCCAGGATTTCTCTCAAAAATGACTGTCGGTCAATGCGTTACATCATACTGACGTCAGGCCGTGTCAGCTGCAGTCAGCGGTCCTGTCTATGGAGATGTGGAGTGGACGTAGTTCCTGTCTATAGAGATGTGGAGTGGACGTAGTTCCTCTCTGTGGAGATGTGGAGTGGACGTAGTTCCTGTCTACGGAGATGTGGAGTGGACGTAGTTCCTGTCTATGGAGATGTGGAGTGGACGTAGTTCCTGTCTATGCAGATGTGGAGTGGACGTAGTTCCTGTCTATGCAGATGTGGAGTGGACGTAGTTCCTGTCTATGCAGATGTGGAGTGGACGTGAGCCTTGTAGCCAGGATCCTGATCATGTCCACGTCCTTCCTCCACTCCAAGGATCCTGTTTATCAGACTATGAAGCCTGTAGACTGTAGCTGACACATGGAGAGACAGTGACAGCAGCCTGCCCCATCCTCACAGCCTGTAAAGCTGCAGACTATAGCTGACATACAGGACATCCTCACGGCATGTAAAGCCTGCAGACTGTAGGTGACACAGCCTGTAAAGCCTGTAGACTGTAGCTGACATACAGGACATCCTCACAGCCTGTAAAGCCTGTAGACTGTAGCTGACATACAGGACATCCTCACAGCCTGTAAAGCCTGCAGACTGTAGCGGACACACAGGACATCCTCACAGCCTGGAAAGCCTGCAGACTGTAGGTGACACAGCCTGTAAAGCCTGTAGACTGTAGCTGACATACAGGACATCCTCACAGCCTGTAAAGCCTGCAGACTGTAGCTGACATACAGGACATCCTCACAGCCTGTAAAGCCTGCAGACTGTAGCTGACACACAGGACATCCTCACAGCCTGTAAAGCCTGCAGACTGTAGCGGACACACAGGACATCCTCACAGCCTGTAAAGCCTGTAGAATGTAGCTGACATACAGGGCATCCTCACAGCCTGTAAAGCCTGCAGACTGTGGCTGACACACAGGACATCCTCACAGCCTGTAAACCCTGCAGACTGCAGATGACACACAGCATAGGGACACCCCATCCTCACAGCCTGTAAAGCCTGCAGTCTGTAGCGGACACATAGCACAGTGACACCCCATCCTCACAGCCTCAGGAGACTGGCAGAGGAAGCGGAAAGCGTGCCGATGCATACCGGGAAGGTCTCGAGGGAAAACCGCAGTGGTTTGATTTGTGCTGATGAGATGAGGATGCTGATAAGTACGATAGATGGAGGCTTTGACCATGTGATCAGTCACGAAAACTGACAGTCTCTACAATTGTCCACGCAGACTTTTGGTGTGTATTGTGTTAGCAAGCGGCGTTCATTTTCGTGTAGGGCTGGCATTCCCAACATGGAATGTCTTAATTTTTCCCGCTTTCAAATGGGATTAAAACATTGTGTCAATGCTTCATGTTTGTCTTTGGCAATGTCGGATTGTTGGTTTTAATATGCTGGTTTTCCAAGCAAAACATTTATGTCCGCCTCAAATTACACACACACACACACACACACACACACACACACACACACACACACACACACACACACACACACACACACACACACACACACACCAACACACGCATACACACACACACACAAACGCGCGCATGCGCGCGTATTCGTCCGTTCACATATATGTTTTTAAATGTCATCATCTGTACATCTATATTTGTCTTTCAATTAATGACACCAGTCCCGAAGCGGTCTACGACCGAAACATCCACTATTTCTGTTTTTTTTTTTCTATCGCAAATCTTCAGAACATCATCAAAGAAAGTTCTTTGTGAACAGAACTGAGCGGTTTTACATGATAATGGGCAAAGCATAAAGTGATTACAAAAATATCTGCAACAATTTCTCGAGGTTCTGTCTGCTGAATATGTTTTCTGCTGTCACATGAAGTTGTTTCAGCAAATATCTCCGTTCTGTGTGTTTTGTTCCAATCATTTCACCAGAAAATGATGTGCAGATGTTTATGCTTTATTCTCTACCTTCGCTTCCAGTTGTTTCTTTTGATTAGTTAATGATCAGTGTTCAACGTAGTCTATTCAGACATACTCTTTAATACCTCTTCTTAACGTCATTAGCACATGAATATCCACCCCCTCCTCTCTCTCTCTCTCTCTCTCTCTCTCTCTCTCTCTCTCTCTCTCTCTCTCTCTCTCTCTCCACGTGTGTGTATGGATGTGTATTTTTTATATTAGCGCGCGCACGTGTTATGTGTGTGTGTGTGGTGTGTGTGTGTGTGTGTGTGTGTGTGTGTGTGTTGTGTGCGCGTGTATGTGTGTGTGTGTGTGTGTGTGGAGAGCGCGCGTGCGTGCGTGCATGTGAGTGAGTGAGTGTGTGTGTGTGTGTGTGTGTGTGTGTGTGTGTGTGTGTGTGTGTGTGTGTGTGTGTGTGTGTGTGAAGCTTACTTAATGGGAAAACAGACCACACACACACACACACACACACACACACACACACACACACACACACACCACACACACACAAACACACACACGCACGCACGCACCCACGCACGCACGCACGCACCCACGCACGCACGCACGCACGCACGCGCGCGCGCACACACACACACACACACACACACACACACACACAACACACACGCACACACACACACACACAATGTCTACAGTCACGGACGTGTGACGAGACATTACATCGATATCCAGCCAACCATCAGACCAAGCATATGAAATGTAATATTCAGATCCCTTTAAACAAAACATCAATCAACAGGTTTTTGGTTTCAATGAACGTAAATGATGAATTCAAAAAGGTACTCATTTGCTTTCCAAGCTTCTTTTTTTAATTTAGAAAGTACCTTAACCTAACACTGAAAGGGGCCTTAGTACGTAGTCAATTTCAATATGTGTGTGGCTGAAGTCACGTGATGCCTTGACGTCACGTCAATATCAATATGTGTGTGGCTGAAGTCACGTGATGCCTTGACGTCACGTCAATATCAATATGTGTGTGGCTCAAGTCACGTGATGCCTTGACGTCACGTCAATATCAATATGTGTGTGGCTCAAGTCACGTGATGCCTTGACGTCACGTCAATATTAATATGTGTGTGGCTCAAGTCACGTGATGCCTTGACGTCACGTCAATATCAATATGTGTGTGGCTGAAGTCACGTGATGCCTTGACGTCACGTCAATATCAATATGTGTGTGGCTCAAGTCACGTGATGCCTTGACGTCACGTCAATATCAATATGTGTGTGGCTCAAGTCACGTGATGCCTTGACGTCACGTCAATATCAATATGTGTGTGGCTGAAGTCACGTGATGCCTTGACGTCACGTCAATATCAATATGTGTGTGGCTGAAGTCACGTGATGCCTTGACGTCACGTCAATATCAATATGTGTGTGGCTCAAGTCACGTGATGCCTTGACGTCACGTCAATATCAATATGTGTGTGGCTCAAGTCACGTGATGCCTTGACGTCACGTCAATATCAATATGTGTGTGGCTCAAGTCACGTGATGCCTTGACGTCACGTCAATATCAATATGTGTGTGGCTCAAGTCACGTGATGCCTTGACGTCACGTCAATATCAATATGTGTGTGGCTGAAGTCATGTGATGCCTTGACGTCACGTCAATATCAATATGTGTGTGGCTGAAGTCATGTGATGCCTTGACGTCACGTCAATATCAATATGTGTGTGGCTGAAGTCATGTGATGCCTTGACGTCACGTCAATATCAATATGTGTGTGGCTGAAGTCATGTGATGCCTTGACGTCACGTAATGGCAGGCACCAAACGTTTAAAAAAAAAAAAACATGGATGTGTGCATAAAACATGAGAGGGTGTATTTTAGAGAAAAGTCTAGGAGCAGAAAAGGAACCGGAGAGCGAGAGGTCTTGGACTTGGCTATCTTTCACACCAGCACCGTTGACAGCAACACCCGCAGAAAGTAATTATTGTTTTCCAGTTGTGTTTACACTTGTGTGCTAAGTCAGAAAAGAATATCTATCGAAAGTGGGTGTACCCTCGAATGTTAGTTTGTGCTTGATGCTCATTCTGTCCTCAAAGACATGACGTGATGTTGGTTCTCTGTGTGAACCTGCCCAGTCACGAGGTATGTACAGAGTTGATGGACAGCACAGAGTGTTGGTGATGTGATGTCGGTTCTCTGTGTGAACCTGCCCAGTCACAAGGTATGTTCAGAGTTGATAGACAGCACAGTGTTGGTGACGTGATGTTGGTTCTCTGTGTGAACCTGCCCAGTCACGAGGTATGTTCAGAGTTGATAGACAGCACAGAGTGTTGGTGACGTGATGTTGGTTCTCTGTGTGAACCTGCTCAGTCACGAGGTATGTTCAGAGTTGATAGACAGCACAGAGTGTTGGTGACGTGATGTTGGTTCTCTGTTTGAACCTGCTCAGTCACGGGGTATGTTCAGAGTTGATAGACATCACAGAGTGTTGGTGACGTGATGTTGGTTCTCTGTGTGAACCTGCTCAGTCACGAGGTATGTTCAGAGTTGATAGACAGCACAGAGTGTTGGTGTTTGTGGTTACCGACGACATGGGGAGATAATGGCTCTGAACTGGAGCGACACTGGACCCTAAGCAAACAGCGGTGCCAGGGCTGATAGCACAAGGATGCTTCTCTGCCAATGGTACCAGACTGGCTTCCCTCGTGACTGGAGTTACAGAGCAACAGAACTATCGCGAAAAGCTGAGGGTGAGGTCTTCATTAACAAACAACAAACAAACGCGCACGTGTTTCATCTTAAAAGGTTTTCCCTGTCCATCTGTCTGTGTGTCCGTGTGTCTGTCTGTCTGTGTCTGGCTAGCTGGCTGGTTCTCTCTCTCTCTCTCTCTCTCTCTCTCTCTCTCTCTCTCTCTCTCTCTCTCTCTCTCTCTCTCTCTGTTTCCCAAAAACTCTCTCTCTCTGCTTCCCCCTCTCTCTCTCTCTCTCTCTCTCTCTCTCTCTCTCTCTCTCTCTCTCTCTCTCTCTCTCTCTCTCTCCTTAGAATCAGACTTTCTAAAAACCAAGGACACTATTAAACTTCAGTACTCTTAACAAAGACTTTCTAAACGTGCATGATCAATGGACCTTTAACAGTTACTTTGTTTAATCTGCATCAGCTCATCGAATTTCCATCTAGACTCACGCCTTATTCAAAGACACTTATTGACCACATTTGCATTTCAGATAAAACTAACATATTAGAAACCTGCGTCCCAGTCCTAAAGTGTAGTGATCATTATCCAGTCTGTGTCACATGATCAAAAATGGGAACTAAAATCCCCAAACCTGGACACAAAACCATAACCTACAGTTGCTTTACAAACTATTACAACCACACAGCCAGCACTTTCTGCTCAACTTACTAAGTGCAAAACTCCTCAGACTCCAACATAACTGGTCCAGATCTATCATTCGAATTTTCGATCACATGTACAGAAATACATGATAAACACGCTCCTCTGAAAACCGGTACACTAAAGACACAGGAAGCAGGTTAGTCAATCTTAAAAATGTTGGGAAAGAACATGGCTACGAAGATCGATCTAGAATACTCAGAAATGTCATAAATTCACAGAAGCGCAGAAAAAAAATACTATCGAGACCTAATCCTTTCAAATCGTAGGCCAAAAGTGGTGTGGAGAGCAATAAACGAGCTTACAAATAACCAACTTTCATAAAAATCAATGTAATGAAAGACATTTCTATCGAACAACAGAACACCCACTTTTGCACAATGCCAAGAAAAGTTGTCACAACAGAATGAATAAAAAATGTCTTTGAGGATTCTCAGAAGATTTTTAAAAAGGAAAACAGAACAAATATCGACAACGTTTCGGTCATAGACTGTCTTCAGGAGTTGTGACATAAAAAGAAAAACACATAAATACGTATAGGTGAAGAAGGGCGTTGACAGAGGCATAGTAGTAGAGTACACGAAAAGAATACGAAAAAATATTTTTCTGTTTTCTTTTTTAAAATCTTCTGAGAATCCTCAAAGACATTTATTATTCATTTTTACTTGAAGATCTGCGGTCAAAAATCTGTTTTATTATTGTCACAACAGATTCCTCCAAATCTAACGGTCTTCAAGAACTGAAACAAATATTGCCACGATCAAAACATCACGTCTAAACTTATATTCCACCAATGACAATATTTGAGGTTTTGTCATTACTTAATGCCCCAAAGAACCAATGACATTACTTGACGTTTTATCATTGCCTAATAATCCCACCAATGACAGTACTGGAGGTTTTATCATTGTCTAATGCCCTAAAGACAATGAGAGTATTGGAGGTTTTCTCATTGCCTAATGATCCCACCAATGACAGTATTGGAGGTTTTATCATTGTCTAATGCCCTAAAGACAATGAGAGTATTGGAGGTTTTCTCATTGTCTAATGATCCCACCAATGACAGTATTGGAGGTTTTATCATTGTCTAATGACCAAACCAATGAGAGTATTGGAGGTTTTCTCATCGTCTAATGATCCCACCAATGAGAGTATTGGAGGTTTTGTCATTGCCTAATGATCCCACCAATGACAGTATTGGACGTTTTGTCATTGCCTAATGATCCCACCAATGAGAGTATTGGAGGTTTTGTCATTGCCTAATGATCCCACCAATGACAGTATTGGAGGTTTTGTCATTGCCTAATGATCCCACCAATAGAGATGTTGATTGGTAGGTTTTGTTCTCATTGCCTAATGATCCCACCAATGAGAGTATTGGAGGTTTTCGATCATTGCCTAATGATCCCACCAATGAGAGTATTGGAGGTTTTGTCATTGCCTAATGCCCCAAAGAACCAGTCACAGTATTGGAGGTTTCATCATTGCCTAATGATCCCACCAATGACAGTATTGGAGGTTTCATCATTGCCTAATGCCCCAAAGAACCAATGAGAGTATTGGAGGTTTCATCATTGCCTAATGATCCCACCAATGACAGTATTGGAGGTTTCATCATTGCCTAATGATCCCACCAATGACAGTATTGGAGGTTTCATCATTGCCTAATGATCCCACCAATGACAGTATTGGAGGTTTCATCATTGCCTAATGCCCCAAAGAACCAGTCACAGTATTGGAGGTTTCATCATTGCCTAATGATCCCACCAATGACAGTATTGGAGGTTTCATCATTGCCCAATGATCCCACCAATGAGAGTATTGGAGGTTTTGTCATTGCCTAATGATCCCACCAATGACAGTATTGGAGGTTTTGTCATTGCCTAATGATCCCACCAATGAGAGTATTGGAGGTTTTGTCATTGCCTAATGATCCCACCAATGAGAGTATTGGAGGTTTTGTCATTGCCTAATGATCCCACCAATGACAGTATTGGAGGTTTCATCATTGCCTAATGATCCCACCAATGACAGTATTGGAGGTTTCATCATTGCCTAATGATCCCACCAATGACAGTATTGGAGGTTTCATCATTGCCTAATGATCCCACCAATGACAGTATTGGAGGTTTCATCATTGCCTAATAATCCCACCAATGAGAGTATTGGAGGTTTCATCATTGCCTAATGATCCCACCAATGACAGTGTTGGAGGTTTCATCATTGCCTAATGATCCCACCAATGACAGTGTTGGAGGTTTCATCATTGCCTAATGCCCCAAAGAACCAGTCACAGTATTGGAGGTTTCATCATTGCCTAATGATCCCACCAATGACAGTGTTGGAGGTTTCATCATTGCCTAATGATCCCACCAATGACAGTGTTGGAGGTTTCATCATTGCCTAATGCCAACCATCAAGTTGGAGTTCTCATTCCTAATGATCACAATGACATGTTGGAGGTTTCATCATTGCCTAATGATCCCACCAATGACAGTGTTGGAGGTTTCATCATTGCCTAATGATCCCACCAATGACAGTGTTGGAGTTTCATCATTGCCAATGATCCCACCAATGACATGTTGGAGTTTCATCATTGCCTAATGATCCCACCAATGAGAGTATTGGAGGTTTCATCATTGCCTAATGATCCCACCAATGACAGTATTGGACGTTTTGTCATTGCCTAATGATCCCACCAATGAGAGTATTGGAGGTTTTCTCATTGCCTAATGATCCCACCAATGACAGTATTGGAGGTTTCGTCATTGCCTAATGATCCCACCAATGACAGTATTGGACGTTTTGTCATTGCCTAATGATCCCACCAATGAGAGTATTGGAGGTTTTGTCATTGCTTAATGCCCCACAGAATCAGGTACCAGCGCCGTGGATGGCGCAGACATCAAAGTCTCAAAGTCTCAGTCCAGGTAATGACAGACACGTTATCATACATCTTTAATCGGTGCATTGACATTCGCTTTTCTTCCAGTCGTTAAAAAAAGCAAAATTTATACCCACTTACAAGACAAGGGACAAGTCAGACCTTGCAAACTGTGGACCACTTTTAATCATCTCCACTGTTTCCAACCTTCAGAAAAACACATAAACAAGCACACATTACACCGCTTGAATACATAACAGTTGCTACTCCCTGGACAGTCTGGGTTACAAGCAAAACATTAATGTCAACAAGGCTTTAATCAACAACAAGACAGATTGTTGTGTCCTGTTTGTTGATTGGGAAAAGGCATGGGACGTGACTGACCATCAGTTCCTTTTGATGAAATGAAAAATGTATGGCTTATCGACAAACATTACGCAGCTTTTCCACTCATATCTAACGAATAGGCAACAGTGTGTAAAAACCAATACAACTATCGCCACATTTAAAGCCATTCACTATGGCGTCCCACACGGTTCTCTCCTGAGTCCCTGATTGTTCAAAATGTACATTAATGACCTACTTCTCCACATCAAATCTACATGTGAACTCTGAGTCCCTTATTGTTCAATATGTACATTAATGACCTACTTCTCCATATCAAATCTACATGTGAACTCTTAGCGGATAATATGACAAAACACAAAAATAATTCTGTTGTTACTGTTCTTGCAAACCTCCACAAGAACGTGCACTCAATCATATGTAGCTTTACCCAAAAAATCTAATCTATGCTTATTATAACCAGGCACAAAAGACAAAATATCTCAACTAAACTCCTTCCACTGCATTTTAAAGATGAACCTGCTGAACAGGTTGCAAACCACAAAGTACCTTGAATAACAGTTGTTAACACTATTAGCTGGCACCCTCAGATACTCTCTCTGTGCAAAAGAATTCTACAGAAAGTCTCTCAACTCTATGATCAAACTCAACTCTATAATCAAACGCTTTCTTGACCTTCTATTGCACTAGCTTTTCTGTTCGGTCCAATGTTCAGTCACACAGACTACGCGTTTCCCCTATGGGGCTGTGCCAGCGCTAAACGCTGAAACCATTGCTGAACCTACACAAACGGGTTCTCAGAGCAGTCTTTCAAAAGAAAAACGTAATCTGTTTGGACTCGGACGATAAACTGGTTCAAATTCTCCCCTTAAGCCGAAGACTACAATACAACAGAGGGATTATAATGCACGAGATTGTGTGGGGAAAACATCCTCAATATTAAGTTACAGATGCTCAATTAATCTTCAAAGACCCCACCCAAGATTCATATTCCTGTTCCAGGGATTGGCTTATTCAAATCCAATTTGACATTTAGGCTTCTGTCGATGGAACTCGCTCTCTGAATCAATCAAACTGCACCAGTGCATATCAACCTTCAAAGAGCATATGCATTATTTCATCCACCTTCCATACTCCGCGATAAACACCCTCAACACCATCACCACTACACACTCTTCGCCCAACATATTTACCCGGGCAGTTATGACGATGTGTTGTTTTTGAAATGCAGATGACATCCACAGTTTTCGCATGCTTTAGTCCTCATTCCATTTAGAAAGCTCGTCTTTGTGTGTGTGGGTTTTTCCTCGTTATCTCATGGCTTCTAGTGATTATTTTCTTGTAAGTGTATTCTTACGTGACTCTCTCTCTCTCCTCTTCCTCTCTCCTCTCTCTCTCTCTCTCTCTCTCTCTCTCTCTCTCTCTCTCTCATTTGTCAGTTAGTCAACGGGAGGGCCCGGGGAAACCCGGGGAACGGGGAAGGGGCGGGGAAAGTCCCGGGTGGTGGTGGTGGTGGTGGTGAACGTCATGGCAGCACCATTCCATAGGGGCCAGGAAAACAGACATTGATGGGGAAGGGGGCTGGTCCCAACAGTTCAACTCCTTCTGCTGCCACCTGGACTGACGATGCCGCTGACCACTGACCGACCACACAGTGAGTGGCAGACTGCCCCGTCCGGCACATCACCCACCACTGTCTGCGGTGACCAGGAAAGGCAAGTGGACTGGACTGACGGGTGCCGCTGACCACTGACCACACAGTGAACGGCAGACTGCCCCGTCTGGAGCATCACCCTCCGCTGTCTGCGGTGAATGAGACAGACAACTGTACCTCACTGCGTGTATGTAAGAGAGATAGGTGGAGAAGGGAAGGAGAGAGAGAGAGAGAGAGAGAGAGAGAGGGAGAGAGTGAGAGACAGACAGACAGACAAACAGACAGACAGACAGACAGAGATAAAGACAGACAGACGGACAGACATGCAAGCAGGCAGACAGACAGGGGCTGACAGGCAGGAAGACTGACAGACAGACAGATATGGATGGGGGGGGGGGGGGGCGGGGAGGGACACCAGATGCCAGCACATATCAGCAATATAGGGACCCTATGTACAGTTCGGGGCATTAACACTCAGCTACCAGATTTGCTTTAAATGCAGGGAGACGTGATCATGTCTCACCCTCTTTCATTCCCTTCACTGGCTCCCCATCAACAACAGAATTCAACACACCATTCCCCCCTTGGAACCACAGTTGTTCACTGGGTTTTCCCCTGTCTACCTGCCGACATCTGTCTCTGCTCCGTGCATCTGTCTCTGCTCCATGCAGGCAGCTGCGATCATCTGCACAACTTCATATTTTGTCTACACCTCACGCTAACTCACGGTGCATACAGACACTGAGGAGAGCAATACGGGGCATACTGACACACTGAGAGCAATACCAGGCATACTGACACACTGAGGAGAGCAATACGGGGCATACTGACACACTGAGAGCAATACGAGGCATACTGACACACTGAGAGCAATACGAGGCATATTGACACACTGAGAGCAATACGGGGCATACTGACACACTGAGAGCAATACGAGGCATACTGACACACTGAGAGCAATACGAGGCATACTGACACACTGAGGAGAGCAATACGGGGCATAAAAACACACTGAGAGAAATACGAGGCATACTGACACACTGATGAGAGCAATACGAAGCATACTGACACACTGAGAGCAATACGGGGCATACTGACACACTGAGGAGAGCAATACGGGGCATACTGACACACTGAGAGCAATACGGGGCATACTGACACACTGAGGAGAGCAATACGGGGCATAAAAACACACTGAGAGAAATACGAGGCATACTGACACACTGATGAGAGCAATACGAGGCATACTGACACACTGAGAGCAATACGGGGCATACTGACACACTGAGAGCAATACAGGCATACTGACACACTGAGGAGAGCAATACGGGGCATACTGACACACTGAGAGCAATACGGGGCATACTCACACACTGAGACCAATACGTCGCATACTGACACACTGAGAGCAATACGGGGCATACTGACACACTGAGAGCAATACGAGGCATACTGGGGGCAGGGGGGGGGGGGGTTAGATGATAATGGGGCATACTGACACACTGAGCAGGGCAATATGGGGTATACTGACACAATGAGGAGGGTAATATGGGGCATACTGACACACCGAGCAGGGCAATATTGGGGCATAGTGACACACTGAGGAGAGCAATATTGGGGCTTACTGACACATTGAGCAGGACAATATTGGGGCATACTGACACACTGAGAGAGGGCAATATTGGGGTATACTGACACACTGAGGAGAGCAATATTGGGGCTTACTGACACACTGAGCAGGGCAATATTGGGGCATACTGCCACACTGAGGAGGGCAATATTGGAGCATACTGACACACTGAGGGGGGTAATGTGGGGCATACTAACACACTGAGGAGGGCAATATTGGGGCATACTGACACACTGGGGGGGGAATATTGAGGCATACTGACATACTGAGGAGGGCAATATGGGGGGATACTGACACACTGAGGAGGGCAGTACGGTGACATATTGACACAATGAGAGCAATACGGGGCATCCTGACACACCGAGGAGAACAATACGGGGCATACTACACACTGAGGAGAGCAACACGGGGCATACTGACACACTGAGGAGGGCAGTACGGGGCATACTGACACACTGAGTAGGGTAGTACGGGGACATACCGACACACTGAGGAGGGCAATGTCGAGGGCATATTGACACACTAAAGAGTGTAATATGGGGCATACTGACACACAGAGGAGGGTAATAAGGGGCATACTGACACACTTAGGGGGGTAGTGTGGGGCATACTGACACTGAGCAGGGCAATGTCGGGGCATATTGACGCACTGAGGAGGATAATATGGGGGCATACTGACACACTGAGGACAGCGATACAGGGCATACTGACACACTGAGGAGAGCAATATGGGGCATACTGACACACTAAGGAGGGTAAATATGGGACATACTGACACACTGAGGAGGGTAATATGGGGCATACTGACACACTGAGGACAGCAATACAAGGCATACTGACACACTGAGGAGAGCAATACGGGGCATACTGACACACTGAGGATGGTAATACGGGGCATACTGACACACTGAAGAGGGTAATATGGGGCATACTGACACACTGAGGAGGGCAATATTGGGGCATATTGACATAGTGAGAAGGGCAATATGGGGGCATACTGATACACTGAGGAGGGCAATATTGGGGCATACTGATACACTGACGACGGCAATATTGGGGCATACTGACATAGTGAGGAAGGCAATATGGGGCACACTGATACACTGAGGAGGGCAATATTGGGGCATATTGACATAGTAAGGAGGGCAATATGGGGGCATACTGAAATAGTGAGGAGGGCAATATGGGGGCATACTGATATACTGACGACGACAATAGGAGGGCAATATGGGGGCATACTGATATACTGAGGAGGGCAATATGGGGGCATACTTACACACCTAGAAAAGCAATATGAGGGCAAACTGACACACCAAGAAAAGCAATATGGGGGCATACTGACACACTTAGAAAAGCAATACATGATACTGTATTACCTGACAACAACTGAGACAGCCACCTGTACCAAACGTTGCCCGATCTACCCGGGCATTCAGACGTTCATGTTCTGACGGCGCATGCCCTGTGGTCTGTTGCCCGATCTTCCCGGGCATTCAGACGTTCATGTTCTGACGGTCCATGCCCTGTGCTGTTGCCCGATCCTCCCAGACATTCAGACGTCCATGTTCTGACGGTACATGTCCTGTGGCCCGAGATGCTGACCCCACAAGATACCGGCATCTTCCCTATCCCCCCATCCCTACCCCGCCCGTCAGTTTGTTTGGGCTGGACCACTGTCTGCCTTATTCACCGCCTTGTCTTCATCCTGAGGAATGCCAGTACCCCCCTTCCCCCCCCCCTCCCCCCCCCCCCCCCCCCCCCCCCCCCCCCATCTTCTCACCAACCTGTCTGTGTCTCTCATTGGAGGAGGAATGCTATGGAGCATTAGTAATGTCAAGAGCAGAGTTTCAGCAGCCGTGCGTGTCTCTCTGAGTGGTAGAGGAATGTTACGAGGCTGGCAGGACTAGCATTTGTCCGCTGTGTTCGTGCTTCTGCTATTGCCCTGAACGAAAACCTGTCAACTCCGTGTCGTGTCGCTTTCCGGAACCATGACTTCATGGGTCTTAGGTCTCATCAAGTTCTTCTTCCCAGCATTTCAGAGCACTATGGAGGATGTCTGGGATGTTTCGAAAGAAACCATGTCATGGGTGGTGATAGCGAAGGTGAACTGTTTATAACTCTTTTAAAACAATCAGTTGTCTGGTTGATTATCACGATGGTGAGTTATATGTAGTGTTTTCTTTTTGCTTTTATATTTCAACAAACCGGGCTTTTTTAAAGTTCTTTCTTTCTTCGAGGTGGTGGTGATGATGAAGTATCCTGAATGACATTAATTCTCTGCGCGATTTTCGTGATAATGAACTTTTGTGATGATGAACTTTTGTGATGATGAACTTTTGTGATAATGAACGTTTGTGATAATGGACTTTTGTGATGATGAACTTTTGTGATGATGAACTTTTGTGATAATGAACGTTTGTGATGATGAACTTTTGTGATGATGAACTTTTGTGATGATGAACTTTTGTGATAATGAACGTTTGTGATAATGAACTTTTGTGATGATGAACTTTTGTGATAGTGAACTTTTCATAAAGTAAGTTTCAAGGTGAGGTGACTGCCGGCGTTAATTGAAACAAACTTCAAAGAAAAATTCTACGCCGCCGAACAAAAGAAACAAACAAATTACACAAGCACGGCGCGTTTCGACCTCTTTGGCCTTCTTCAGGCAAGACAAAAAAAAAAACATTCAAGACGTTGAAGACGAAACACGAACAATCAATCAGTGAGTGTCTGTGTGTGTGGATGGGGGAGAGGGGGAGGGGGTGGGCAGTAGGGCAGGGATATGCAAATTTTGGAAAGTCTTTTTTATTCATGGTAAAATATGCGTGCCAAAAGAGATGTTAAAAAAAAAGCCTAAACAGCGATAACTAAATTGTGGAAAGGCATTCAGCTATCCATTACAAACATTTAAGATCGTGGAAAACGGGGGGGGGGGGGGGGGGGGGGAGCTTTTTCTCCCACCAGTCTTACTTCTCTGCCCGCTCCTTTTCGTCCCCCGCGCATTCCCGCCCTCTTATGGTGTTACTTGTGTGTTAGTGAAGTGTTATTAATACAATGATAATCATCTTTCTTCAGTTACATCTGACTCCTTGTTTCTCCACCCAGCACTGCTGTCACAATTACCTCCCCCCTCCCCCCTGCTCATTTCTTCTCCCCCTCTCCCTTCCTCCATCCCTCTCCGTTGTCATCGTCTTGAATGTTGTTTGTCGTGTCTGAAGAAGACCAAAGAGGTCGAAACTCGTCGTCTTTGTCGTGTGATTTGTTTGTTTCTGTGACTGAAGGGGACCAAAGAGGTCAAAACTCGTCGTCTTTGTCGTGTGATTTGTTTGTTTCTGTGCCTGAAGAAGACCAAAGGGGTCGAAACTCGTCGTCTTTGTCGTGTGATTTGTTTGTTTCTGTCGTTCGGTGGCATGGTGATTTTTCTTTGAAGTTTTATTCATAAAGTTTTTAAAAGAAATGATTATCTGAGTGACGACGCTGATGGCCAGGTGTTTCTAATATGTAGAAGACAATCATTGTTTGAGTGCCTGTGCTGGAGATATAGTGCGTCATTGAACATAAAGACAATCAGTGTTTGAGTGCATATGGTGAGATACAGGGCGACACTGAACGCAGACGATGACGAGGAGATGACCTGACTTCTCTCCTGTTCATCCTCTGCACCATGGATAGTAGTAAACTAATCCATTGGAATATCCGTGGCCTAAATTCAAATTTTGAGGAGCTGCAACTTCTGTGTCAAACTGTAAAACCTTCCGTCGTGGCTCTTCAGGAAACTAAAATTCAAAGCCAGAAGACCTTCACTCTTTCTGGCTTTAATATTCTTTCTAAACCTGCACAACCATCCACATTGGGACTGTCAGGTGGTGTTGCCCTTCTTTTACACAAAACTTTGCTGTTTAGTCCTGTCGCTCTGACTACCTCCCTTCAGGCTGTAGCTGCGAGAGTCACTCTCCACAAGACTGTTACAATCTGCTCACTGTATCTGCCACCTTCTGTCCCGGTTTGTCGTCAGGACCTTGTCAGTCTGATCGAAGAACTCCTCGACCTTTTTTGCTGTTGGGTGACTTTAATGGTCACAATCCTCTTTGGGGTAGTGTCAGTTCGTCATCCAGAGGTCTGCTTCTTGAGGATGTCCTTTCAGACTTTGATTTGTGTTGTCTGAACGATGGAGCTCCAACTTACCTCCACTCTTCCACAGGTTCACTTTCGTGCTTAGATTTGTCGATTTGTGACCCCTCGCTGGTCCTGGACTATGAGTGGTCTGTCCATGACGATCTGCACGGAAGTGACCATTTCCCTGTTCTTTTAAAACCCTTATTAACTGAAAACATCTCTGTCTCACAACATCTTAATTATAAGAAGGCCAACTGGAATCTTTTTGCCACCAATATTTTGAAAGAATTCCAGGACACTGATTTTCTTCAGAGTCCAGACCCAGCTGAATCTCTGACTAACACTGTGATAAAGTGTGCTAAAACCTGTATTCCAATGTCTTCCAATAAACTCCAAATGCCCAAAACACCCTGGTTTAATTTAGACTGCCAACAAATTTCAAAAGTTCGCAAACGGGCTCAGCGTCGGGTATACCAACGACCTTCAGGTTCCAACGCTCGAGCCCATCAGAAACTCCGCGCCAAATCGAGACACACTTTCAAAATCAGTAAACGTCAGTCTTGGAGAAACTTTTGCTCCGGGCTGACATCAAAAACTTCAAAGAAAAAAGTCTGGAACATCATCAGAAAAATCAAAGGGAAAAACACCAACCCCTCCATTCATCACTTGAAACTTGCCGATGCTCTGATCACTGACAAAGAAGCTGTTGCCAATCTGTTGGCCTCCACCATCCAACAGAACTCCTCATCTTCAAATAAATCTGCAGCCTTTTTAAAAAACAAACAGCTCAGAGAGAAATCTTTATACAATTTCACATCAGACAACTCTGAAGCCTACAATCTCCCTTTTTCAATCAATGAACTGAAAACAGCTTTACAAACCTGCACTGATTCTGCCCCTGGTCTGGATGATATTCATTATCAGGTTTTGAAGCATTTTCCAGAAAGCTGTCTCCAGACTCTTCTTAAAGTATACAACCATATCTGGACCACAGGGTACTTTCCGCCCTCCTGGCGGAAAGCCCTGATCATTCCAATTCCAAAGCCTGCAAAGGACCTTACCAACCCTTCCAACTATCGTCCGATAGCTCTGACTAGCTGCCTCTGTAAGTTGATGGAAAAGATGGTCAACTCCCGTCTGATGTGGAAGCTGGAAACCGATGGCCTTTTGGCCAGTCAACAGTGCGGTTTCCGGAAATACCACTCGACAGTTGACCATCTAATCCGTCTGGAAACCACCATCCGCAATGCCTTTGTCAATAAACAGCATGTGGTCGCTATCTTTTTCGACCTCGAAAAAGCATATGATACCACATGGAAATCAGGAATTCTTCTGGACCTGCACAGACTTGGTTTTCGTGGTCACCTGCCTCTGTTCATACAGAACTTTTTGGCTGATCGACAGTTCCAGGTGCGTGTTGGCACCACACTCTCTGACATCCATGGGCAGGAGTTGGGTGTCCCTCAAGGGAGCATCCTTTCTCCTGCTCTTTTCAGCATTAAAATCAACGACATTGTGAAATCGGTAAGCCAGGGCTCTGAGTCCTCTCTGTTCGTTGACGACTTTGCGCTGTACGCAGTGGGAGCTTCTTACACCAGCGTACAGCGTCGACTCCAACTTTGTGTCAACAAGATCCAGCAGTGGGCCGAGGAAAACGGGTTTACCTTCTCACGTACCAAAACTCAGTCAATCCATTTTCACAATTTTCGTCAATTTTTTGCTGATCCTGAAATTCGTCTGGACAAGTCCACCATTCCAGCTGTAAAAGAAGCCAAATTCCTTGGAGTTATTTTTGATCAAAAACTCAACTTTCTCAGCCACATTAAAAATCTCAAAACCTCTTGCCAGAAAGCTCTGAATATTCTGCGGGTCGTAGCACACACTGACTGGGGCGCTGATAAGAAAACTTTGCTGCATCTCTACAGAGCCCTGGTCCGCTCCAAACTGGACTATGGTTGTGCTGTGTACGGCTCTGCAAGACCCTCTTATCTGAAACTCTTGGACCCTATCCACCATCAAGGGCTTCGTCTCTGTCTTGGAGCATTCCGCACCACCCCTGTGTACAGCCTGTACGCAGAGGCAGGTGAACCCTCACTGTCCAACCGCAGGCTGAAAATGTCCCTAAATTACTATATCAGACTGTTCTCAGAACCTCAGAATCCTGCCTATGACTGTGTCTTTGACCCCCAGTTTCAAAACAAATTCGAAAACAACCCTAACTGTATTCCGCCGTTTGGTGTTCGTATGCAGCCTCACGCGCGGAATGCAGGTCTAGACCTAGGAGTTGTGTCTGATTTTTCCAAGTTTCCGGATCAGCCTCCGTGGACCTTTTTCACACCAGAGATTCGTTTTGATCTCGCAGCTTTTCGTAAAGAGTCCACCAGCTCTCAGGCATACAAGGCATTGTATGCTGACCTCTGTTCAAAATTTCCATCCTGTCAGAAAATTTTCACTGACGGTTCCAAGTCTGAGGATGGAGTGGCCTGTGCAGCCTATTGCCCTGGTGCTCCTTCTCAGATACTGTTAAAACATATACCTCCAGATGCCTCTGTCTATTCTGCTGAACTTACTGCTCTGGTTCTGGCATTGAAAATAATTTCACAATCTACCAAGAGGGACTTTCTGGTTCTGTCGGATTCGCTGTCAGCTTTGGAGGCCATAGCTGGCCGCAACCTTCAGCATCCAGAACTTTTACATTTCTTTGAATTTTTTAGCAAGTTGAAAGTGGATGGTTACAACATTATTCTGGCTTGGGTTCCTGGTCATGTTGGCATCGGAGGGAACGAAATGGTTGATCGTTTAGCCAAGAATGCTACAAGAGAGAAATTGTCCAACATATA
>CM065714.1:151691158-151696158 GCA_033310375.1 Conus canariensis
GATCTGTGTCTCAGTGCTGTGGACATTCTTTGGTTCCAGCCAGTCCACTTTGCTCTCTGATCTGTGTCTCAGTGCTGTGGACATTCTTTGGTTCGGTCTGGTTGTGTTATCTGGCCTTTGGCCGCTCCCTATTTGTTCATTGTTTTTGTTGTGACTTCTTTCATCATCATTCATCATCATTCATCATCTTACATCTTCACATCATCCTCATCTTCAGTCTACATCTCATCATTGCCGCTCCCTATTTGTTCATTGTTGTTGTTGTTTTGTTACTCTCATCATCATCATCATCATCATCATCATCATTCCATCAATCATCATCATCATTCATCATAGTAGTAGTAGTAGTAGTAGTAGTAGTAGTAGTAGTAGTATAGTAGTATGTTGTTGCTGTTGACGTCGTTGTTGTCAGACTCTCACTTATGCAACATCAACAAACAACCAGTCAGACAACACAGAAGATAGTTCACCTTTTAATAAGCAGGTGAACGTTTTACAATATAACATACACGTTCTTTCTGCTTTGTTTCACAGAATGAATCAGACTTTTTTTTTCAAATTAAACATATCAACAGATCCTCACGGACTAAAAAAAAAAGCTTTTTCTTTCAAAGTTCGCACCCGCAGTGCCACAACCACACACACACACACACACACACACACACACACACACACACACACACACACACACACACACACCACGCACGCACGCACGCACGCACGCACCACGCACGCACACACACACACACACACACACCACACACACACACACACACACACACACACACACACACAACCCATCGTGGCCATGAACAACATGTCCCAATCCTGACATACCTGTTACAATTCTTTCCCACTGTCCAATCTTTGCGACTTTTCGTCGACTTACAAACCACACAGCAAACTGTGCCTGTGCCTTTCTCACCAAAACGACTATAGCCCTGCTCTATCCGGGAGAAAGTTCCTGAAGGAAGAATTTTAAGTCATCATGTCTTTCTTGATCTAGAGAACATTTATCTTCCTTTTTTTCATTTTTCATCATCATCATCATCATCATCATCATCATCATCATCATCATCATCATCATCATCATTTTTTTTTTTTTACTTTTGCAGGGTAACATGTTTCTAATTTAAAAAAAATGGTTTTCAGGGCAGAATTAACTAACTAACTAACTAACTAACTAACTAACTAACTAACTAACTAATTTAAACTAACTAACTAATTAACTAACTAACTAACCAACTAACTAACTAACCAACTAACTAACTAAAGCTTCTATCTTTTCAGCTTTTCAGCAGATGACGTTCAGAGGCAAGAGGAAGAGGAGTGCCCCTTTCTGGCACAGTGTGCAAGTCTGCCTCCATCCGCACCATCAGAAATCAGACTTACAGCAGTGATTCACTTCAGACATGTCTGCCTCCATCCGCACCATCAGAAATCAGACTTACAGCAGTGATTCACTTCAGACATGTCTGCCTCCATCCGCACCATCAGAACTCAGTGATTCATTTACACATATCTGGATCGGTGTGACGAGGACACCCTGAGAATGGGGCCATGGATAAGGTCACCCTGACCCTGTCAGAGTTTTAGGGTGTGTCAGGGTAGTTGAACTGCTTTGTGAGGGGAACGTTTCCTGCTACAGGGTTTAACACAGCGATAAGAGTGTGCCCTCTTCAATGTCTCCGCATTGGGATACTTCTCTCTCTCTCTCTCTCTCTCTCTCTCTTCTCTCTCTCTCTCTCTCTCTCTCTCTCTCTCTCTCTCTCTCTCTCCTTATATTTCTTGTTCTCTCATTTTACCCGCTGGTTTCTCTTCATCATCCAATACTCCAACACTGGACGGAAACGGAACATGAAAGCATACGCTGGTAGAAAGTTTTATTCAGGGTAAAACAGAGAAACTCTGAGCGCGTTTGCTCCTAGTCATGGAAAAAACCCAAAGTTCAGAAATATAAAGGTATGACTCAACACACACAAACACGCGCACGCAAACGCGCGCGCGAACTCATACGCACACGTAAACGCGCGCACATTCACACACAAACACAAATACACACACACACACACACACACACACACACACACACACACACACACACACACACACACACTCACTCACTCACACACACACACACACACAACACACACACACACACACACTCACACACACACACACACATACGCGCGCGCGCGCCGCACACACACACACACACACACACACACACACAACACACCCACACACCATACCACTACACAAACACGCGCGCGCACGCTACGCACTCACGCACTGACGTACGAGCGCGCACGCACGCACGCACGCACGGGCGCGCAGCACGCACGCACGCGCGCGACGCACCACACACACACTCCACCCACACACGCTCGCACGCACGCACGCACGCACCACCACGCAAACACACACACACACACACACACGCGCGCGCGCGCGCGCGCGCGCGCGCACGCACACCACGACACACACACACACACACACACACACTCACACACACAACAACACACACACACACACACACACACACACACACACACACACACACAGGGGGTAAAATACAGGTTGGGCCTGTATAGATCTACCAGAGTGTGGCCCCAAACGAAAATAATAAACAGTTGTCAGGATCTGTACATCTCTGCTAGGATGAGTTCCTAGGAAAAATACTCCAATGTAATGTAATGACTGTAGAGGTCTGCTCGGATGAGGCCCTAGGGAAAATACTCCAATGTAATGACTGTAGAGGACTGCTAGGATGAGGCCCTAGGGAAAATACTCCAATGTAATGACTGTAGAGGACTGTAGGATGAGGCCCTAGGAAAAAATACTCCAATGTAATGACTTTAGAGGACTGCTAGGATGAGGCCCTAGGGAAAATACTCCAATGTAATGACTGTAGAGGACTGCTAGGATGAGGCCCTAGGAAAAAATACTCCAATGTAATGACTGTAGAGGACTGCTAGGATGAGGCCCTAGGGAAAAATACTCCAATGTAATGACTGTAGAGGACTGCTAGGATGAGGCCCTAGGAAAAAATACTCCAATGTAATGACTTTAGAGGACTGCTAGGATGAGGCCCTAGGGAAAATACTCCAATGTAATGACTGTAGAGGACTGCTAGGATGAGGCCCTAGGAAAAATACTCCAATGTAATGACTGTAGAGGACTGCTAGGATGAGGCCCTAGGGAAAAATACTCCAATGTAATGACTGTAGAGGACTGCTAGGATGAGGCCCTTTGTGACGGTCCCATTTTTGTCCGGTCCCAAATTGTGGGGACAGTTTTGAGATGGCGACAGTTTGCCTGTTCACCTGTTGACCTGTTTACCTGAGAGCTACTCACCTGTGTTTTGTTGTCAGTCAGGTGAGGAGGATTTCCTTTCAGTCTCTGTAGATTTGCCGGCCTGGAAACATCCCCACGGTGCCGAAGAGGGACTCACACTTTAGTTTTGGTGGTAATCAGGTAATTGTGACTAGCTAAATGGAAGTTAGGTTTAGTATTAATGTAGTTGGGTTTTTTTCTGCAGGTGGTCGTGAGATTTTTAGTTATTAGTGAAGGCCTAAAATATTTGATTGTTCCCTTGATTGATCTTATGATTGACAAGACTTGACGAGACATAGGCTGACTGTGGGAAGTTGTGGTCAGTGAATGTGTGAGTCGAGAGGTGGATGAGAAGAATGGAGTGAGTGAATGTGTGAGTCGAGAGGTGGAGGAGAAGAATGGAGTGAGTGAATGTGTGAGTCGAGAGGTGGATGAGAAGAATGGAGTGAGTGAATGTGTGAGTCGAGAGGTGGAGGAGAAGAATGGAGTGAGTGGATGGGAGAGGGAAAAGAAAAAAAGAAAAAGAAACATCCGAAGGTGCTGGGGAGGACCCAGAGAAGCACTGTCTTCACCTGCCTTTAGAGCAGTCCTGTACCACCCTTGTGTTGACGATGGGTACAGGCACGCGCAGGACACTCCATTAAGATATCAAGGGACATAACTGCTCCTGAACAGAGGTAAATCAGACTACAGGATGCAACTCATAACAGCCTTAAAGTAGCATCCCCATGGGTGTACCAGCCCGTATTTCATGACTGCAGAGCCCACCGGCAAGAAACACCACCCTCCAGCTGTCGAGCACACCCCACAGACCCAACCACCCCTGCCCACGGACAGATGGAGACGGTGCCACTCCAGACACAGCCAAGCTTTCGCCATACGGTCTTATGTGCCCTCAAGAGAGAATCCAAAGTTGTAGTCTTTCCCACTGTCAACAGGACTTTCCCTGTGGTCAGTGGGTCTTTCCCCACCGTCACTGGACCTTTCTCCAGGGTCAGCCTAGTTAAGGCAAAGAAGAAAAATAAACACCCGAAGGTGCTGGGGAGGACCCAGAGAAGCACTGTCTTCACCTGCCTTTAGAGCAGTTCTGTACCACCCTTGGAGGCCTGCCTGTGTTGACGATGGGTACAGGAAGAGGGAAAATGTATATTCATATGTAATCGGGGGAAAGTGATCAAATCACATCAATGTATTATTGAAAAACAAAACGTTTATTTTTTCCCTAAAGTATTATATGTGTGTGAGTGTCGGTGAGCTCTGGAAGTGAGGAATGACAATTACTGTGTATAAACTACTGGAAAATGTATTCTGATCCCTGTTGTGGACACGTCAAGTGATGATGATGTGGAAAAATAAAAACATTCTTTTCTTGATAAAAAGGGACAAACGGAAAGCGTTCCTTTATCTGTAATAATTGTATTCTTGGTACTCTTAAAAGGGTAACGTGAGGAAATCTTTGTTGCTGACAAGATAAATATGTAAGTAGTAGGCTAGGTAACCAATGTAGCTATATAGTTCCACAGGTGTCGGTGAGGCCCTGCGTCCGGCCTGGCAGGAACTGGTTACCATCGGGTGTAGGGTGCAGCCCGTGCCGCACCCACTGTGTCCCTCACGACGACGTGGACAGGCTGACCGCCAGGTCAGAAGTGTATGTCAATAAAAAA
>CM065714.1:151701158-151723658 GCA_033310375.1 Conus canariensis
ATGTCCTGTAATATTGATGAGGGAGGAGAGGACCACTTATGTCCTGTAATATAGATGAGGGAGGTGAGGATCACTTATATCCTGTCATGTTGATGAGGGAGGTGAGGATCACTTATGTCCTGTAATATTAATGATGGAGGTGAGGATCACTTATGTCCTGTCATGTTGATGAGGGAGGAGAGGATCACTTATGTCCTGTAATATTGATGAGGGAGGTGAGGATCACTTATGTCCTGTTATGTTGATGAGGGAGGTGAGGATCACTTATGTCCTGTAATATTAATGAGGGAGGTGAGGATCACTTATGTCCTGTCATGATGAGGGAGGTGAGGACCACTTATGTCCTGTAATATTAATGAGGGAGGTGAGGATCACTTATGGCCTGTCATGTTGATGAGGGAGGTGAGGATCACTTATGTCCTGTAATATTAATGAGGGAGGTGAGGACCATTATGTCCTGTAATATTGATGAGGGAGGTGAGGACCACTTATGTCCTGTCATGTTGATGAGGGAGGAGAGGATCTATTATGTCTTGTCATGTTTATTAGGAAGAGGGCCGCTAGTCCTGTAATATTGATTAGAGGGAAGAGTACCACTTTGGTCCTGTAATATTGATTAGAGGGAAGAGTACCACTTTGGTCCTGTAATATTGATGAAAGGGAAGAGTAACACTTTGGTCCTGTAATATTGATTAGAGGGAAGAGTACCACTTTGGTTCTGTAATATTGATTAGAGGGAACAGTACCACTTTGGTCCTGTAATATTGATTAGAGGGAACAGTACCACTTTGGTCCTGTAATATTGATTAGAGGGAACAGTACCACTTTCGTCCTGTAATATTGATTAGAGGAACAGTACCACTTTCGTCCTGCAATATTGATTAGAGAGTAGAGGACCGCTTATTGTTGGAGGAGTAGAGGACCGCTGATGTCCTGCAATATTGAGGAAAATGGGACTACACATCTTCATACTGGTGGCATGGAATGGCACAAGATACACGCTCAATCCACCTATCAAAATGTCGTTTGATTAACATTAAACTCTTTATATGGAATGGCACAAGATACACGCTCAATCCACCTATCAAAATGTCGTTTGATTAACATTAAACTCTTTATATGGAATGGCACAAGATACACGCTCAATCCACCTATTAAAATGTCGTTTGATTAACATTAAACTCTTTATATGGAATGGCACAAGATACACGCTCAATCCACCTATCAAAATGTCGTTTGATTAACATTAAACTCTTTATATGGAATGGCACAAGATACACGCTCAATCCACCTATCAAAATGCCGTTTGATTAATATTAAACTCGTTATATGGAATGGCACGAGATACACGTTCAATCCACCTATCAAAATGTCGTTTGATTAACATTAAACTCCTTTTTTTTCAAATCCGTCCACACATCGACGAAAGGCTTCCCTCTGCCTCCAGAAAGCGCACAGTGGACACTGCTACACAGACGGCATGGTGCTCACTCCTGCTTTACTCACTGCTACTTCCCCACAGCCAGGAGATGCACGGTGCTCACTGTGCGGCATGGTGCTCACTCCTGCTTTACTCACTGCTACTTCCCGACAGCCAGGAGATGCACGGTGCTTACTGTGCGGCATGGTGCTCACTCCTGCTTTACTCACTGCTACTTCCCCACAGCCAGGAGATGCACGGTGCTTACTGTACGACAGACGTATCAGCATTCAACATCTTGGTGTTGTGGGTCTGTATTTGTGTTGTCAAAGATGCACATATGTCACTGACAGGATGATTATGATGATAGTGATGATCGTATCGTGATGATGATGATGATGATGATGATGATGATGATGATGATGATGATGATGATGATGATGATGATGATGATGATGATTTAGAAAGTGAGGAGTCTACATGCACCCCCCCCCTCCCCCCGTCCTTTGGCAGCTGTCGTAGGCGACCTCCCGTGGGGCCAGACCTTGTTGACCTGCTGTAGGAGACTGACCCTTCCTCCTCCAACCCCCCCCCCCCCCCCCGTACCACACACACACACACACACACACACACACACACACACACACACACACATTGATACGATCGTTCTATATATGTTTTAAGCTCTCTCCCACTGCTTTCACACCAACGCTCTACCGGCCTTTACATCTGGTTTAAAAGATTCGTCTTCTTGCCACCCCTTCCTACTCTTCTTTCCAGCACTCTGTTTTGTTATGTCTGCTATTTGTGAAGACAGCTCTATGGGAGACGTGTGGTGTGCATGTTATGTCTGCTATTTGTGAAGACAGCTCTATGGGGAGACGTGTGGTGTGCATGTTATGTCTGCTATTTGTGAAGACAGCTCTATGGGGAGAAGTGTTGTGTGCATGTTATGTCTGCTATTTGTGAAGACAGCTCTATGGGGAGACGTGTTGTGTGCATGTTATGTCTGCTATTTGTAAAGACAGCTCTATGGGGAGACGTGTGGTGTGCATGTTATGTCTGCTATTTGTGAAGACAGCTCTATGGGGAGAAGTGTGGTGTGCATGTTATGTCTGCTATTTGTAAAGACAGCTCTATGGGGAGACGTGTTGTGTGCATGTTATGTCTGCTATTTGTGAAGACAGCTCTATGGGGAGAAGTGTGGTGTGCATGTTATGTCTGCTATTTGTAAAGACAGCTCTATGGGGAGACGTGTTGTGTGCATGTTATGTCTGCTATTTGTGAAGACAGCTCTATGGGAGAAGTGTGGTGTGCATGTTATGTCTGCTATTTGTAAAGACAGCTCTATGGGGAGAAGTGTGGTGTGCATGTTATGTCTGCTATTTGTGAAGACAGCTCTATGGGGAGAAGTGTGGTGTGCATGTTATGTCTGCTATTTGTGAAGACAGCTCTATGGGGAGACGTGTGGTGTGCATGTTATGTCTGCTATTTGTAAAGACAGCTCTATGGGGAGACGTGTTGTGTGCATGTTATGTCTGCTATTTGTGAAGACAGCTCTATGGGGAGACGTGTTGTGTGCATGTTATGTCTGCTATTTGTGAAGACAGCTCTATGGGGAGAAGTGTTGTGTGCATGTTATGTCTGCTATTTGTGAAGACAGCTCTATGGGGAGAAGTGTGGTGTGCATGTTATGTCTGCTATTTGTGAAGACAGCTCTATGGGGAGAAGTGTGGTGTGCATGTTATGTCTGCTATTTGTGAAGACAGCTCTATGGGGAGAAGTGTGGTGTGCATGTTATGTCTGCTATTTGTGAAGACAGCTCTATGGGGAGAAGTGTTGTGTGCATGTTATGTCTGCTATTTGTGAAGACAGCTCTATGGGGAGAAGTGTGGTGTGCATATTATGTCTGCTATTTGTAAAGACAGCTCTATGGGGAAAGTGTGGTGTGCATGTTATGTCTGCTATTTGTAAAGACAGCTCTATGGGGAGAAGTGTTGTGTGCATGTTATGTCTGCTATTTGTAAAGACAGCTCTATGGGGAGACGTGTTGTGTGCATGTTATGTCTGCTATTTGTGAAGACAGCTCTATGGGGAGAAGTGTGGTGTGCATGTTATGTCTGCTATTTGTGAAGACAGCTCTATGGGGAGAAGTGTGGTGTGCATGTTATGTCTGCTATTTGTGAAGACAGCTCTATGGGAGAAGTGTGGTGAGCATATTATGTCTGCTATTTGTAAAGACAGCTCTATGGGAGAAGTGTGGTGTGCATGTTATGTCTGCTATTTGTAAAGACAGCTCTATGGGGAGAAGTGTTGTGTGCATGTTATGTCTGCTATTTGTAAAGACAGCTCTATGGAAGAAGTGTTTGTACATTTATGTCTGCTATTTGTGAAGACAGCTCTATGGAGAACTGTGTGTGCAATGTTATGTCTGCTATTTGTGAAACAGCTCTATGGGATGGAAGTAGGTGTCATGTTATGTCTGTAATTTGTAAAGACAGCTCTATGGGAAGTTTGTGGCCATGTTATGTCTGCTATTTGTGAGACAGCTCTATGGAAATGTTGTGTGCATTTATGTCTGCTATTGTAAAGACAGCTCTATGGGAGAAGTGTGTGGCATGTTAGTCTGCTATTTGTGAAGACAGCTCTATGGGAAAGTGTTGTGTGCATGTTATTACTGCTATTTGTGAAGACAGCCTAGGGGAACGTGTGGTTGTGCATTTATGTCTGCTATTTGTAAAGACAGCTCTATGGAGAAGTGTGTGTGCATGTTATGTCAGCTATTTGTAAAGACAGCTCTATGGGAGAAGTGTGTGTGCATGTTATGTCCTGCTATTTGGAAGACAGCTCTATGGGGAGACGTGTGGTGTGCATGTTATGTCGCTATTGTGAAGACAGCTCTATGGAGAAGTGTGTGTGCATGTATGTCTGCTATTTGTAAAGACAGCTCTATGGGGAGAAGTGTTGTGTGCATGTTATGTCTGCTATTTGTGAAGACAGCTCTATGGGAGAGAGGGTGGTGCATGTTATCTGCTATTGTGAAGACAGCTTATGGAGAAGTGTTGTGTTGCATGTTATGTCTGCTATTTGTGAAGACAGCTCTATGGGGAGAAGTGTTGTGTGCATGTTATGTCTGCTATTTGTGAAGACAGCTCTATGGGAGAAGTGTTGAGTGCATGTTATGTCTGCTATTGTGAAGACAGCTTATGGGAGAGTGTTGTGTGCATGTTATGTCTGCTATTTGTAAGACAGCCTAGGGAGAAGTGTTGTGTGCATGTTATGTCTGCTATTGTTAAGACAGCTCTATGGGAGAAGTGTTGTTGCATGTTATGTCTGCATTTGTGAAGACAGCTCTATGGGAGACGTGTTGTGTGCATGTTATGTCTGCTATTGTAAAGACAGCTCTATGGGGAGAAGTTTTGTGTGCATGTTATGTCTGCTATTTGTGAAGACAGCTCTATGGGGAGAAGTTGGTGTGCAGTTGTCTGCTATTTGTGAAGACGCTCTATGGGGAAGTGTGGTGTGCATGTTATGTCTGCTATTTGTGAAGACAGCTCTATGGGGAGAAGTGTTGTGTGCATGTTATGTCTGCTATTTGTGAAGACAGCTCTATGGGGAGAAGTGTGGTGTGCATGTTATGTCTGCTATTTGTGAAGACAGCTCTATGGGGAGAAGTGTTGTGTGCATGTTATGTCTGCTATTTGTGAAGACAGCTCTATGGGGAGACGTGTGGTGTGCATGTTATGTCTGCTATTTGTGAAGACAGCTCTATGGGGAGAAGTGTGTGTGCATGTTATGTCTGCTATTTGTGAAGACAGCTCTATGGGGAGAAGTGTGTGTGCATGTTATGTCTGCTATTTGTGAAGACAGCTCTATGGGGAGAAGTGTTGTGTGCATGTTATGTCTGCTATTTGTGAAGACAGCTCTATGGGGAGACGTGTTGTGTGCATGTTATGTCTGCTATTTGTAAAGACAGCTCTATGGGGAGAAGTGTTGTGTGCATGTTATGTCTGCTATTTGTGAAGACAGCTCTATGGGGAGAAGTGTTGTGTGCATGTTATGTCTGCTATTTGTGAAGACAGCTCTATGGGGAGAACGTGTTGTGTGCATGTTATGTCTGCTATTTGTAAAGACAGCTCTATGGGGAGAAGTGTTAGTGTGCATGTTATGTCTGCTATTTGTGAAGACAGCTCTATGGGGAGAAGTGTGGTGTGCATGTTATGTCTGCTATTTGTGAAGACAGCTCTATGGGGAGAAGTGTGGTGTGCATGTTATGTCTGCTATTTGTGAAGACAGCTCTATGGGGAGAAGTGTTGTGTGCATGTTATGTCTGCTATTTGTGAAGACAGCTCTATGGGGAGAAGTGTGTGTGCATGTTATGTCTGCTATTTGTGAAGACAGCTCTATGGGGAGAGTGTGGTGTGCATGTTATGTCTGCTATTTGTGAAGACAGCTCTATGGGGAGAAGTGTTGTGTGCATGTTATGTCTGCTATTTGTGAAGACAGCTCTATGGGGAGAAGTGTTGTGTGCATTTATGTCTGCTATTTGTGAAGACAGCTCTATGGGGAGAAGTGTGGTGTGCATGTTATGTCTGCTATTTGTAAAGACAGCTCTATGGGGAGAAGTGTTGTGTGCATGTTATGTCTGCTATTTGTGAAGACAGCTCTATGGGGAGAAGTGTTGTGTGCATGTTATGTCTGCTATTTGTAAAGACAGCTCTATGGGGAGAAGTGTTGTGTGCATGTTATGTCTGCTATTTGTGAAGACAGCTCTATGGGAAGAAGTGTGGTGTGCATGTTATGTCTGCTATTTGTGAAGACAGCTCTATGGGGAGAAGTGTTGTGTGCATGTTATGTCTGCTATTTGTAAAGACAGCTCTATGGGGAGAAGTGTGTGTGCATGTTATGTCTGCTAATTGTGAAGACAGCTCTATGGGGAGAAGTGTTGTGTGCATGTTATGTCTGCTATTTGTAAAGACAGCTCTATGGGAGAAATGCTGTGTGCATGTTATGTCTGCTAATTGTGAAGACAGCTCTATGGGAAGAAGTGTTGTGTGCATATTATGTCTGCTATTTGTAAAGACAGCTCTATGGGGAGAAGTGTTGTGTGCATGTTATGTCTGCTATTTGTGAAGACAGCTCTATGGGGAGACGTGTTGTGTGCATGTTATGTCTGCTATTTGTGAAGACAGCTCTATGGGGAGAAGTGTGGTGTGCATGTTATGTCTGCTATTTGTGAAGACAGCTCTATGGGGAGAAGTGTGGTGTGCATGTTATGTCTGCTATTTGTGAAGACAGCTCTATGGGGAGAAGTGTGGTGTGCATGTTATGTCTGCTATTTGTAAAGACAGCTCTATGGGGAGAAGTGTGGTGTGCATGTTATGTCTGCTATTTGTGAAGACAGCTCTATGGGGAGAAGTGTTGTGTGCATGTTATGTCTGCTATTTGCGAAGTCTGCAAAAGAAGCGTATTAGTTGAGATTAATTTGTTTGGTATCGTATAGTCAACCAGCGATAGTTTACAGCTTGTTTTGTGTGTTCATTTGTAATCTGTCTTCCTTATAACTAGGTTGTGTGTGTATGTGTGCGTGCGTGCGTGCGTGCGTGTTTGTGTGTACGTGTGTGTGCGCGTGCGTGCGTGCGCACGCGCGTGTGTGTGTGTGTGCGCGCACGCGCACGCGCACGCGCGTGTGTGTGTGCGCACGCGCGTGCGTGCGTGTGTGTGTGTGTGGTGTGTGTTGCGTGCGTGCGTGCGTGCGTGCGTGTGTGTGTGTGTGTGTGTGTGTGTGTGTGTGTGTGTGTGTGTGTGTGTGTGTCTGTCTGTGTCTGTGTCTGTGTGTGTGTGTGTGTTTTCACTTCGTCGATCATACCCTGCCATATTTCTGTTTCATGGGCAATGTTTCATATATTAACAAGACACACTGATGTGGTTTTTCGTTCCAAGGTTATTTCTGTACCATGGACCACACCTCCTCCCCCATTAGAGGGAGGCTTAAAATATGACTTCTTCACTATCTCCGAAAGGAGGCGGAACAAGGATGTGCAGTTCATCATGTTCTTTATTGCTGGGCTGCCTTTATCGCCAAGATTATTTCGGAAGGAACTGTCAGGGACATGGGGAAAAAACGGCACACACTAGACAGGCTGGCTGATAAAGGGTTAACGTGTTGTAAGCAGCCTTGTTGTTTATGGCGGATGACGGAGAGTACAGCCCCAACATCCTGTGCCGTCAGCAGCATGATGAGCCAGTGAACAGCGCACGCCCTGTCTGACAACAGGGCTGGGGGTGGCAGCTCTTTTCCTGCTTCCCTGATGTCTGTGAAGTCTGACAGAGGAGGAAAACCTGATACTTCCTAGTGTGTGGACAGAACAGATACCTGACTCTCTCTCTCTCTCTCTCTCTCTCTCTCTCTCTCTCTCTCTCTCTCTCTCTCTCTCTCTCTCTCTCTCTCTCTCTCTCTTGGCCTAAAATCTCCATCCTTGTGTATTAAAGATCAATCAATCAATCAATCAATCAATCTCTCTCTCTCTCTCTCTCTCTCTCTCTCTCTCTCTCTCTCTCTCTCTCTCTCTCTCTCTCTCTCTCTCTCTCTCTCTCCTCTGCCAGACTTTACTTCCTGTGGGAAGAGATGTGATGCCTGATGTATGTCAAAGTAGAAGCGATGGCAAATTGTCTGTCTCTGTTTATGTCTGTGTGTCTGTTTCTCTGTTTGTCTGTCTATCAGTCTGTCTGTTTCTCTCTCTCTCTCTCTCTCTCTCTCTCTCTCTCTCTCTCTCTCTCTCTCTGTGCGCGCATGTGTGTGTGCGTGTATGTGTGTGTGTGTGTGTGTGTGTGTGTGTGTGTGTGTGTGTTGTGTGTGTGTGTGTGTGTGTGTGTGTGTGCGCGCGCGCGCTCGTTTAAGTTCTTTGTGGTTCAAAATTCATGGGAGTACTTCATTGAATAGTGAATTTCTTCCTTTGTGTTGAAACCACCAAAACGTTACAAACTGACCTTATTTGTGTAGATGGAGGGGGGTGGGGCAGAACGATCGGTCTTTTCTCCTGTGGCGCGCGCATGAGAGAGAGAGAAGAGAGAGAGAGAGAGAGAGAGAGAGAGAGAGAGAGAGACAGACAGACAGACAGACAGACAGACAGACAGACAGACAGACAGAGTAACTCTCTTTCTGATAATAGAAGGGGATGTTTGATGTTTGATAATACTTTTCCTTCGCTTCATGGCTAATTGTTGTTATCTCCTTAAGACAGTGTGCGACCCTGTACCAAGAATGACTGGCTGGTTCTACAGTACATGTGTGAAAGACATGTTGGTGTAATATGTCACTTGCTGATTCCACATAACATGTGTGAAAGACATGTTGTAATATGTCACTTGCTGATTCTACAGTACATGTGTGAAAGACATGATGAATATGTCACTTGCTGATTCTACAGTACATGTGTGAAAGACATGTTGTGTAATATGTCACTTGCTGATTCCACATATGTGTGAAAGACATGTTGGTGTAATATGTCACTTGTTGATTCTACAGTACATGTGTGAAAGACATGTTGGTGTAATATGTCTGAAGAAGACTGAACTTGTTCACAGGTTCTTAATCTGACTGTGACGCTGTGACGTAGTGATATCTTGTTAATGTCTATCTGAAGGAACATTGGTTGCCAGTCTGTAGATCATGTTTGTGACTGTGTGTACTACAGGGTCACCATCAGGTCAGTTCCTATAAACTGTCTTCCCCCATGGTGGAAAGAACTCTATCTCGTCCACTCTATCTCGCTTCTTGCTTTGTCCCCACCCCACCCTCAATCCCCGCCCCTATCCCTGTCCCTGCCTGGGGGCTGTGTGGAGCTCAAGAAGGAAGTGGAGACGATGTATAAAAGGCTGTAACAGGGAGCGGAGACCTCACACTGTCCGTGCCGTGCTGCTGTTGAAGGATCCTCCCTGGCTCCTCCCACCATAGACCTCACACTGTCCGTGCTGTTGAAGGATCCTCCCTGGCTCATCCCATCATAGACCTCACACTGTCCGGGCTGTTGAAGGATCCTCCCTGGCTCATTCCACCATAGACCTCACACTGTCCGTGCTGTATCCCACCATAGACCTCACACTGTCCGTGCTGTATCCCACCATAGACCTCACACTGTCCGTGCTGTATCCCACCATAGACCTCACACTGTCCGTGCTGTGCTGCAGTTGAAGGATCCTCCCTGGCTCATCCCACCATGGTCAGTACACTGTCACCTCTGTCTGCCTGTCCTGTCACCTGACTTCTCGGTGCTCGTTCTGTTAGCAGCACTGATCAGTGGCATCGTTTTCAGCCAGGCTCTGCTGGAACTGACAGCTTGTCAAGCCAGGTTTAGAGTCTCCGGTTCTTTATGTGCCGGGGTTTCTATGTCATGGGATCTCTGTATCTCTGTATCTATCTCTCTCTGTCTCTCTGTCTCTGTCTCTGTCTCTCTCTCTCTCTCTCTCAATCAAAACATTGTATTGATGCTCTCTCCTCTCTCTCTCTCTCTCTCTCTCTCTCTCTCTCTCTCTCTCTCTCTCTCTCTCTCTTGTTGTTATCTCCTTAAGACAGGTTTGTGTACACGTGTACGTACGCGCACGAAGATATCCATCAGTATCCTCATCTTCTTATAAAGGATGACATTTTTTTTTTTAAATAACTTCCGTATGCTTATACTTTTTTTTTTTTGTAAGTGAATTTGAGTGCATGCCTTTCTTTGCTTTAGTGTGTGAATGAGTGCTTGCCTATGTGCGTATGAAAATAATACATGTTGTTTTGTGCATGTTAGCGCATTTATCGTTTATGAATGTGTGTGCATGTCTGTTTATATTTTCTCGTTAATCTTGTAAGACCGACTCAAGTATAGATACTAGTATTGTAAACAACAAGCATTACTTGTGTGCTTGTGGCTAAAGTTTCTTCCATTGTTCATACATAAGCTTGTATTACTTTTTGTCATTCTGCCTCACTGTTTTTCTTTGTTGTTGTTGTAGCTCGTCGGGGTTTTTTGTTGTTGTTTGTTTGGGGTTTTGTTTGTTTGCTTAGGGCTTTTGTCCCCTCCCTCCCTTCTTCATTAGTCACTACTTACCCTTCTTCCGTCCTCCCCCACGTTTAATACTTCGTGTATCCCCCCTCTCTTCGTCTGCTTTAGCCGATCTTAAAGATGCCTGACACTTTAGAAACTTGGCCGTCTAAAGATGGTTTTAGAGTGGGATTCCTCAACATCAATCACTTAATCAATAAAATAGTCTGATGTTTCGTATGTTTTGACAAATGCTGGTAAGCATTTCCATATTTTTGGCTTTGCCGAATCACGCCTTACAGAACACATTCTAGATTCTGAAATCTCCATTCCTGGATATAATATCATCCGCAAAGATGCTAAACATCCCAAAGAGACGGGTTTGATAGTGTACATTCACCATAGTATAAAGTTTAAATGTGTTGAACCTCGTAATTACCATAACATCGAGTCAGTATGGATCCAAGTTGATTTTAAAAAATGTGAGCCAGTTCATCTGGGTTTCATATACCGCAATCCAGCAGAACATGTCAGTTGGATTGACAATTTCACTCTACTGTTAGAAGATATTTCCTTGCTTTCGGATGAGCTGATATTGTTAGGCGATTTTAACATTGATTTGCTAAAATGTAACAACACATGGGTTCATTGTTATGAATCTTTTCAACTTGTTCAGTTAATCGATAAACCCACAAGGGTAACACCCACATCCAAAACTCTTATTGATCACATTTACACCACGACAAAAAGCAATATAATAGAAGTGTGTTCACCGCTGTATGGTTGTAGTGATCATTTCCCAGTATGCTTCACTTGGTCGAAAAAAGGAGTTAAAATTCCGAAGAATGGTCACACGTTTATAAGATACAGGTGCTTACGGAATTTTGATAAAAATAAATTTTTGTTTGATTTGAGCAATTCACATCTTTTCCTAGTCTACCAATTTACAAATCCTGATGAAGCCTGGGAAGTTTGGTACCACAATTTTTTAAATATTTATGATAAACATGCACCTTTCAAAACCAAGTGTGTTAGAAGCAGCCCTCTGTTACCATGGCTATCAAAAGATGTACAGGACGCTATGAACCAAAGAGATCACCTTTTGTCTACGGGAACGAAGAAAGAATTTGTAAATCAAAGAAATCATGTTAATTATGTAAAACGAGCAGCTAAGAAAAAGTACTTTCAAGAACTTGTTTCTTCTAATACCAATAGCAGAGCAATTTGGAATGCTATCAATCAGCTGACGAACAAAAACATCAGTAAAAATACATCTCATGAAGACCTGTGTCCCGACAAACTTAATGACCATTTTTGTAATATTGCTAAGACAACAATAAAATCAGATAGATCTGTCCAAAACACTCTTACATTATTAAACGATTTCTGTGATTCAAAAGCCATATCCTCAGACTTAGACATCCCCTTAATGTCAGTCCATGATGTATATAATGCCCTGATCCGTCTAAAAGAAACATGTGCTCGTGGCTTAGACGGTATTGATGGCAAAATCCTAAAACTTGCAGCTCCAATTATTTCTGATACACTGACCTACATCTTCAATTTATGTATATCTAAAAACCAATTTCCTAAATCTTTCAAAATTGCTAGGGTAAGACCCATCTATAAATCAGGTGACACCTCGGATCCTTGTTATTACAGACCAATTTCTATCCTGTCTGTGGTATCAAAACCTTTAGAGGATCATCTAAGAAGATGTATTCTTAACCATTTTGACAAATATAACTTATTTCACCCTAATCAGTCTGGTTTCAGGAAACATCACTCCTGCCACACTGCACTGACCAACCTAGTAGACAAATGGCTCTCAAATATCAATGAAAACAAGGTGACCGGTGTCCTTTTTATTGACTTTGCAAAAGCTTTTGATGTAATTGACCACACACTGCTTCTAAAAAAGTTAAAATTGTACCGTTTATCCAATAATGCTCTAGAACTCATCTCTTCGTTTTTAAGCGACAGAAAACAAATTGTCTCAATTCATGAACGCCAGTCTTCTATCTTGCCTCTCAAACATGGTATTCCTCAAGGCTCCGTCCTAGGACCCATATTATTCTCAATATATATTAATGATCTCCCCCTGTTTCTCCCAGCGCTTTGTGATATGTTCGCCGATGACACTACTGTTCATGCGTGTGATCGCAAAGGAAAAAAGTATCTATGTTATTACAGCAAAGTATTAACCAGCTAACCGAATGGTCTGAATTAAACCATATGTGTTTAAACCCTGTCAAAACCAAACATATGATCATAACCACAAGACAAAAACGTCAAACCCTTTCTTATACGAGCACACCCCTTTCTATCAATGGTATAACTATCGAAGAAACAGTCTGTCATAAAGTCTTAGGAGTAGTTATAGACAACAATCTGTCATGGTCAGAACATGTACGGTCTTTGTGCAAAACAGTTTCAAAAAAGATATACCAGCTGTCCAAGATAAAGCATTTCCTAGACTGCCATTCACGTAAAATATTTTTTCACGCTTATATTGAATCCCATATAAATTATGCATCTACAATTTGGGATTCAGCAAGTAATCATATACTCAAACCTTTGTTTAGTCTTTATAGACGTTCCCTGAAATTAGTTTTGTTAAAATCGGTTACGTTATCATACTCTGACTATACAGATCTGGATATTTTACCATTAAACTTGAAGCTTAAATTCAATAAAGCTTTATTCATGTTTAAGATTCTTTCGGGTCGTGCTCCCCCTTCAATTACAGAGAAATTTAGATTGAATGAAAATCGCCATTTTCATAAAATTGTAATACCCCGTCCAAGAATAGATATGTTTAAAACCAGTCTTCACTACTCTGGCGGCTTCTTGTGGAACCGCATTTCACCCTCTCTTGATGTTCATGCCAGCATATATAGCTTTAAAAGGGCACTTCATACCCAACTAATGACTGAATTTTCCAATTCATGCTCTTAAACTCCTCTCTCTCTCTCTCTCTCTCTCTCTCTCTCTCCTCTCTCTCTCTCTCTCTCTCTCTCTCACTCTCTCTCCCTCTGTCTGTCTGTCTGTCTGTCTGTCTGTCTCTCTCTCTCTCTCTCTCTCTCTCTCTCTCTCTCTCTCTCTCTCTCTCTCTGTACTGGTCTCTCTCATCTATTGTTCCAAAGGTGTTGCTTGTCAAGTGTAAATTTTTGTCTTTGCTTACAGGTTGGGGTGCCTGTTCAATGATTTTTTTTTCTTTTTCCAGAAATATGTTATAATTTTATTGTTGTGATAATGTTTATTGTATATATATATTTATCTATCTTCCAATAACCATTTTTTCATGAACTATATATGATGACCCCTCCCCTCCCATCTGTTTCTCTCTCTGTCTCTCCGTCTCTGTCTCTGTCTCTGTCTCTCTCTCTCTCTCTCTCTCTCTCTTCTTTCTGTCTCTCCTCTCTCTCTCTCTCTCTCTCTCTCTCTCTCTCTCTCTCTCTCTCTCCCCTCTCTCTCTTCCAGGCATTGATTGTCTTCTGTTCTTTTGTGTTAACCATTTCCTCTGTCTATTTATAGCGTTTATGTATGTTTACTTTAATTATAGATTAGTTTTGCTGATGTTATTATTGCATTTTATATTTATTTCCCTTTGTTGAGGGCCGGATGTAAAAAAAAGCCATTTTGTGCTTATTCCGCTTTTTCCCTCATTTAAAAAGATTCGTTCGTTCGTTCGTTCTCTCTCTCTCTCTCTCTCTCTCTCTCTCTCTCTCTCTCTCTCTCTCTCTCTCTCTCTCTCTGTGTGTGTGTGTGTGTGTGTGTGTGTGTGTGTGTGTGTGTGTGTGTGTGTGTGTGTGTGCAGGGAATATATAAATCTGTTCGTGCTTTAAATGGGGCTCTGAGATATCAGAGTTCTTCAAATGCCCAGGCGGTCTGAAGCAAGGGGGCTTGTTATCTCCCTTAATCTTCTTATAACTTAAGTGGCAGGAGAAGTGAATAGTAAAGGAAACCACGGCTTTCAATTTCTTCCTTCTTTAAAAGAAATTTTCCTCTTGCTTTTCGCGGATGATATAGCTTTAATTTCATCTACACCTTCAGGTATACAAAATCAAATAAACAATTTGCAGATATCGTCTGATAAATTTGGTCTAAAAGTAAATTTGACTAAGACTAAAGTTATGATTTTTAGAAAAGGGGGTCATTTGTCCAATTATGAGAAATGGAACGACAAAGGAGAGCAAATTGAAGTGGTGAACAGCTACAAATATCTTGGTTTCATCTTGACTTCTAAATTATCTTTTGTAACAGCACTGGATGACTATTCAAGGACAGCCAAATACAAAACAGTAGAAATTATGAAAACAATGTGGAATTTGAGTAGGATGGACATAATTATCTTTTCTAAACTATCTGACACAAAGGTGAAGCCAACGCTACTGTACGCTGCAGAGGTAGGGGGTATTACACAATATAAAACGATCGAAGCGGTCCATCTGTTTGCCCGTAAAAAAACTGTTAAGTGTTGGTCCTAAAACACCAAATGCAATGGTCTACGGAGAGACTGGTCGCTATAGTCTTTATATAGACAACACACTAAGAGCACTTAGCTTTTGGTTCTCGTTACAACAGATGGAACTGAATAGAATACTCAAGTAAGCATAACTTTCCTTGATTAACAGCTTTATGAATAGCATTGACGACAGAACGATAAATAATAATTGGGCACATGATATAAAATGTTGTCTTGATAGATATGGATTTTCTGAAGTGTGGTTAGTGGGTGGGGTCGGAAATGTAAATATGTTTAAGAAGATTTTTAGGCAAAGGATGGTAGACTGTTATCAGCAAGACTGGGTTAGCAAATTAAATTCAAGTGATCGCTTCAACACGTATTATTCATTTACGTCTCTCTTACAACCAGAACCTTATCTGACCTATTAAATGGTTATCAAATTTAAAATGTGTTTCACGAGATTTCGTCTTGGCTTAAACGACCTGAATATGAATAGCAGATACGGACCAGCCGCCGTGGCGAAGTGGTTAGCGTCGCGGAATCCCGGCTGGGAGGTCGTGGGTTCGAATCCCATCAGAGTCATGCGGGGTTTTCTGCCCCTACCGGCTCCTACCCAGAGTTGAGTTTGCTGCGGACTCAGTTCGGAAGACCGGGACCACACAGTCGAGTTTCATCCACTTAGTGAATGCGTTTCTGAGAGTGTTGCTCAAATGTCCTGACCAACAGTGCAGGTGCCTGTATCTCTCGGGCCTGGTTGACGCCGGGATATATTATGAAAGGAAGCGTAGAGTACAGCCCTGTCATGTAGTCTCAGACCGAAATGGAAATCCGTAGCATCATCTTAATCATCCTCATTCTCATCGATCAGCATAAAAAAAGTCTCAAATTTGTGGCCCTTCATGCCCTGCTCTCATGTTGACCTCAATTTCGAGGTCCTCTCCACGTCTGTGGTCTTGGTTTGGTTCCGTCGGGGGTCACCGGTATCGGCGGGTCCATGGGGGCTGTCGTTGGACGGAATTGGTGGCGCCCTCCGGGGGGAGAGCTCACTCACGCTGGCTCCGCGACTAAGCAATTATTATCGTCAGTAGGTGGTGTCCTGCGTATGTTAGATCAGAACAGGCGCCACTGAGCACCACCGAAGTGACTCGGCAGCAGTGCAGTGTCTCCTCCGGTGGGTTGCCTTTTGACGACTTGACATTGACTGCTCCCTGTGGATTGCCTGTGCGGGGGCTGCGGCGGGGCCGACCGGGCTGTGGCTGTGGACGGGCTGTCGGAATGAGTGGCGTAGGCGCCTCTTAAGTGGCGCAGAGGTTGGGACAGTCAAACATAAAAAAAAATAATAAATAAATGAATAGCAGATACGATCAAAGCATGTCCTTTTTGTAAACAACTTGAGAACGAACTCCACCTTCTATTAAGATGCAATGCTCATATGCCTTTCAGAGAAAAATACATACTGAAGCACAGACAATTCAGAACGTGAACTCTATTGAACTAAAACAATTACTTGCAAATGAAAATGTACATATTGAGATATTGCTTTGTATATTTATTATGCATTGAAAAAAAGGGAACTCGTATCCCACACAGTATGAATAATTAGTTACCCTCATAAATTAGCATTATTAGTACATAAAAAAATATACTTTTGTTGTCATTTCTCTTTTTTCCTCTTTATGTGTCCACTGCACCTCACATTGCTTTAGGCCGAAGGCCTGAAACATAAATAATTTGTTGTGTTCAACTGTGTTCAATTGTTCTCTCTCTTTCTCTCTCTGTCACCGTCTGGCTGGCTGTCTGTCTCTCTTTCGTCACTCTCTTCCACCCTCTCTCTCTCTCTCGTTCTCTCTCTCTCACTCCTTCTCATCTCCCCCTCTGTCTCTCTTCCTCTCTCTCTCTCACACTCTCTTTCACTCTCTCTCTCTCTCACTCTCTTTCACTCTCTCTCTCTCTCACTCTTTCACTCTCTCTCTCACTCTCTCTCACTCTCTCTCACTCTCTTTCACTCTCTCTCTCTCACTCTCTTTCACTCTCTCTCTCTCACTCTCTTTCACTCTCTCTCTCACTCTCTTTCACTCTCTTCCACCCTCTCTCTCTCTCTCTCTCTCTCTCTCGTTCTCTCTCTCTCACTCCTCATCTCCCCCCCCTCTCTCTCTCTCTCTCTCTCTCTCTCGTTCTCTCTCTCTCTCTCTCCTCATCCACCTCTCTCTCACTCTCTTTCACTCTCTCTCACTCTCTTTCACTCTCTCTCTCACTCACTCACTCACCTTTTCTCTCTCTCTCTCTCTCTCTCTCTCTCTCTCTCTCTCTCTCTCTCTCTCTCTCTCTCTCATACGTGGTAGTTTGAAACGTGGTGACAGTCCTGAGATAACCTCTGCTGTTGACGGGACTATAATTTTAATCTTAATCTTAACTCTCTCTCTCTCTCTCTCTCTCTCTCTCTCTCTCTCTCTCTCTCTCTCTCTCTCTCTCTCTCTCTTCGACTCCCCCCCTCTCTCTCGCTTCCTCCCTCTCTTTCTCTCCGTCTCTCTCTTCCATCCCCGTCTCTCTGTCTCTCTCCCTCTCTTTCTCTCTCTTTCTCTCTCTCCCTGTCTCTCTCTCTCTCTCTCTCTCTCTCTCTCTCTCTCTCTCCTTCTCTTCCCCTCTGTCTCTCTGTCTCTCTCTCTCTCTGTCTCTCTCTGTCTCTCTCTCTCTCTCTCTCTCTCTCTCTCTCTCTCTCTCTCTCTCTCTCTCTCTCTCCCCATATAGTTTAACACCGCCACAGAAAGTTAAATACATATTTCACTCTGTTTTCCTACCCTCGAAGATTTACAGTTCCAGTTTATACAATCTGAATGATGTTATATCCCCTGCCTGTTTAGCCTAGCTCTTCTCTAGGGATGTAGAAATTGATACACATAACCAGAAATTCCCCGTCTATTCAAATAAACCATTCAAAGAAGAGATCTTTTCTGGGGATGTAGAAATTAATACAGATGACCAGAAATTCCCCGTCTATTCCAGCAAACCATTCAAAGAAGAGATCTTCTCTGGGGATGTAGAAATTAATACAGATGACCAGAAATTCCCCGTCTATTCAAACAAACCATTCAAAGAAGAGATCTTCTCTGGGGATGTAGAAATTGATACACATAAGCAGAAATTCCCCGTCTATTCAAACAAACCATTCAAAGAAGAGATCTTCTCTGGGGATGTGGAAATTAATAGATGACCAGAAATTCCCCGTCTATTCAAACAAACCATTCAAAGAAGAGATCTTCTCTGGGGATGTAGAAATTGATACACATAACCAGAAATTCCCCGTCTATTCAAACAAACCACTCAAAGAAGAGATCTTCTCTGGGGATGTAGAAATTGATACACATAACCAGAAATTCCCCGTCTATTCCAACAAACCATTCAAAGAAGAGATCTTCTCTGGGGATGTAGAAATTGATACACATAACCAGAAATTCCCCGTCTATTCAAACAAACCATTCAAGAAGACATGGATTTTGTCGCAAACGGTATTCTATTGTTGCTCTTCGTTACACTACATTTAACTGATACATATGTTGACAGTGACTTTGCACAATGTCAAATGTGTGATATTTTTGTTCTCTCTGTGTTGCTGGTAGAGATGTAATGTTTATACATCACACCCCTTTCATTGGGAATCTTGGTGTTTACTGAATACATTTTTGAATAGTGAGTGTTCTCTCTCTCTCTCTCTCTCTCCTCTCTCTCTCTCTCTCTCTCTCTGTCGGTGACTTCCCTTGTCTGGCTCCCGGCAAGACGTGTTTTGAGCGGCTCCGATAAATTTGAACCTGTGCCACTGTAATCCGTTCAGTATGCCTGTCGAAGGTCTTCCCATTGTTTTACAAACCACGCTCAATGCTGCTCGACAGGAAATGACGCTGTCCTCATTTAAGATTGAGGGCTGAGGCAAACAAACGGTTCTCATTCTGCAGTTAACGACCACCGACCAGACCTCTGCCACTCGAAACGAAAATCACCGTGCTGTTTACCGACGGAAATGTCCGTCACAGGTGAACAGAGACAGAAACAGAGCAGACACCCGCAGAAAGAGACAATAGACACAGGCAAGTGAATTTTCATCTTCCCCGTCGAATTCATTTTTGCCGACGCCACCAAGCTTGTTTCATAATGACAGTGCTGACAACAGCCAAGCAGCTTGTGGTGACATGTTGCTGTGTGATACCCCCCCCCCCTTCTCCCCTTCTCCCTCGCTATACCAGCCTGCACGAAGTACACGACATAGTGACACCCAGCAAGAAATTGACATAGGAAAGTGTGACAAACAGTCTGTGACAGTCGCTTTCGATTAAGTATCTACGTTGGATTTGGTGTCCGTCAAACAGTGTGACTCAAGGCTGTGTTGACGAGACGAGGGCAGTGATCTCTGAAGAGGACAGGCCACCACTGACTGAAAAAGCAAGTACACAGTGCAGGACCGAAGATGAAGCAAGTGGAACTAATCATGAATGACAAGGAAGAAATGATCCGAAGGACAGTTCCCAAGTGAATGATCCACAGAGTAATCCTTCAGATAACGTGACGATAAGCGATATACTGGCATGTTTACAGGACAAGAAACGAAACATGGACAGTCTTCACCTTACTGACAGGGGAGACGTGAACCTGGCTTCCAACAGCACAGCTGTCAACAACGGAAATCTTGATGACCATAGATAAACTTGTTGGCGATCATGCTGACAGTGACATCAGTGTTCAGTTGGACAGCTCTTTCCGTGATGTGGTTTCCTCATCGTGATGTTAATTTTCTGCCATGTATTGTTATGCTTATTCTTTGACATTTGTTTCATGAACAGCCCCAGTCCCCCTATGAGAATGGGCTTTGTAAGCTTATCTCAATAAATCATTCATTTATTCATTCATTCTCTCTCTCTCTCTCTCTCTCTCTCTCTCTCTCTCTCTCCTCTCTCTCTCTCTCTCTCTCTCTCTCTCTACTACATTAGTACCCTCTCATGACTACAGAAATAGTCCGTGTTAAACGGACTTCAATACTTATCACCATGAAGATGTAGTATTACCTACTTCCATGAAAAACCAAGGAAGTTTCGGAATCAGACAAAACTATAAGAGAGAAATCCAACGAAATGTGTGCTGTGCTTCAGAAAGCCTAACGTGTGTCCATTATTTGTTCCTTTAGACAAATACAAACAGCGCCATTCGTATATGTTGGGATACAACTTTCCTGGACCCTAGCTGATGTCCACGAGAGCACTCATCTCTTCCATGGATGAAAAGTTAGGTTGGGTTAGCATACATTCCGATCGAACCGCACTAAACCTTAGATGATCTTCTTCTTCTTCCTCGTTCGCCATCCCGTTAGATGAGCAGCCCGGTGTCCTCGATGAAGGCTGCCGTCCGTCGCAGCTCCTCCAGGGTGCCATACAGCTTGGCTTCCACTGCTGTCGGTGTTGGCCAGTACTTTCTCCTGGATGCTGCATACGTCGTACAGACTTGAAGGATGTGGTCAGTTGTCATTGGTCCCTCACTACAAGGGCACTCTCCACTCTGTCCAATGCCAAATTTTGTGTGCATGTGGTGGAGCAGGCGATTGTGTCCAGTCCTCAGGCGGAAGATCTTGACCTGTTCCCGTCGTCCCAGCAAATGGTATGTGTCTTCTGGGTTGTATTTGGGATGCAGGAGGTGCCATTTTATTCCTTGTTGTGCCTTGATGATTGTCTTAATTTCATCGTATGACACCAGGTTGTTGGCCTGCTCCTTCTGTGCACCATCTTTTGCCAGAATGTCCGCTTTTTCGTTGCCTCTGATGCCACAGTGTGCTGGTACCCATTGTATCACCACTTTCTCCACTCTGGCACTCAGGGCAACAAGGGCTGAAGTGATATGGTTCTGTTCTTTGCAGCGGGAGTTCTTGAGGGCTTGGAGCACGGAGAGAGCGTCAGAGAAGACCACCACCTGCCCTGTTGTTCTTTTGGAGTTCTGCAAGACTGTTGTGGCTGCCTCACAGAGGGCTTCTCGCTCAGCTCGGAAGTTGGTGGAGTATTTTCCTGTTGGAATTGCAATTTCTTCATCTCCGTCTTTGTATCGAAGGAAGATTCCAGCTCCACCATCCCTCGTTGCCTCTGTGGCGGAGCCATCTGTGAAGACATGGGTCCAGACAAGAAAAAGCTGGCAAGAGAAAACTGAAAGCCTAAATCTCGACAGGGATGGCAGCAAGCTGTGGAAACTGGCTAGAACCCTCTGTAATGAAACAACAAGTCACACCACTATAACAATACAAGAGAATGGAAATTACCTCTCTGGAAAGAAAGCAGCAGACCACTTCATAGACGTCTATGAAAACATCAGCAATCTGGAAGTCCCTCCTGAACATAGAGCTGCAGTGCACAGGGCCCAAGGTGAACTTCATGAGGAAGAGCCCCAAGAGGAAGTCATGACCACAGCTTTCACAGAGAAAGAGCTGGAGGAAGCGTTGCAGAGCCTCAACCTGAAGAAGTCACCTGGACCAGACGGAATCACAAATGAAATGATTCTGCATCTTGGGATGAAGAGCAAGGCAGTCCTTCTAAAAATCTTTAACTCCAGCTGGAAGACAGGATCAGTACCACAGTGTTGGAGGGAAGCAGACATGATCCCCATTCACAAAAAGGGAAAGGACAAGTCGAAGGCTGACAGCTACAGACCCATCAGCCTTACAAGCTGCTTAGGGAAGCTGATGGAGAGACTTGTCAACACAAGGCTTGTCTGGCACCTTGAGGAGCATCAGCTGCTGAGCCCTGAACAGGCAGGCTTCCGCCAACACAGATCAACAGAAGACCAGATCACATTCATCACGCAAAGCATTGAGGACGCTTTCCAAGAAAAGAAGAACACGCTTGCTGTCTGGATTGACATGGAGAAGGCGTTCGACAAAGTCTGGAAGGACGGACTTAGGCTCAAACTACGGCGATGTGGTGTGTCTGGGGGGATGTACACCTGGATCAGCCAGTACCTACACAATCGCCAAGCCCGAGTCAAGATTCAGGGCCAGAAAAGCAAGAAGAAGGTGCTGAGACAGGGAGTACCACAAGGAGGAGTCCTTTCGCCAACGTTGTTCCTCATCTTCATAGATGACATCGTCAGAGAACTGCCAAAAGGGGTCAGAGGAGCGATCTACGCAGATGACCTGGTGCTTTGGTGCTCTGAAGAGTACACCACCACAGCACAGGTACGCCTCCAGACTGCGCTCAACAAGATCAGCGACTGGACCAAGGAATGGCTTGTCTCTGTCAACTCAAGCAAAACAACCTACACAGTCTTCAGCCTATCCAGCAAGAAGCAAGAGGCGAAGCTGACACTGAACAACCAAAGGCTTGCAGAGGAACCCACACCTACCTACCTGGGAGTGACCTTTGATCGCAGGCTCACTTGGAAACAGCAGATCACCAGATGCTGTAGCAAGGCCAAGTTGAGACTGGCGATCATGAGGAAACTTACGGGGACGAACTGGGGGGCTGACGAACGTATCCTGAAGAGACTCTATACAGGGAGAGTCCGACCTGTAGTTGAGTACGGGACATCAGCATGGGCATCAGCTGCAAAGTCTAACC
>CM065714.1:151728658-151743658 GCA_033310375.1 Conus canariensis
CCTCTTTCTCTGTCTGTCTGTCTGTCTGTCTGTCTGTCTGTCTCTCTCTCTCTCTCTCTCTCTCTCTCTCTCTCTCTCTCTCTCACCAATCTTAAACCAAATTATGAAATGGAGGCCAATACAAGCAGAAGCCGTACCTTGTCTCCTCTCTCAGACAGTCCCCAAACAGTCCTGGTCAGTCTGCCGTACCTTGTCCCCTCTGAGACAGTCTGCAAACAGTCCTGATGAGTCTGCCGTACCTTGTCTCCTCTGAGACAGTGTCCACACAGTCCTGATCAGTCTACCGTACCTTGTCTCCTCTGAGACAGTATCCAAACAGTCCTGATCAGTCTGCCGTACCTTGTCTCCTCTGTCAGACAGTCTCCAAACAGTCCTGATCAGTCTGCCGTACCTTGTCTCCTCAGGGACAGTGTCCAAACAGTCCTGATCAGTCTGCCGTACCTTGTTTCCTCTGAGACAGTGTCCAAACAGTCCTGATCAGTCTGCCGTACCTTGTCTCCTCTCTAAGACAGTGTCCACACAGTCCTCATCAGTCTGACGTACCTTGTCTCCTCTGAGACAGTATCCAAACAGTCCTGATCAGTCTGACGTACCTTGTCTCCTCTGTCAGACAGCCCCCAAACAGTCCTGATCAGTCTGCCGTACCTTGTCTCCTCTGAGACAGTCCCCAAACAGTCGTGATCAGTCTGCCGTACCTTGTCTCCTCTGTCAGACAGCCCCCAAACAGTCCTGATCAGTCTGCCGTACCTTGTCTCCTCTGTCAGACAGTGTCCAAACGGTCCTGATCAGTCTACCGTACCTTGTCTCCTCTGAGACAGTCTCCAAACAGTCCTGATCAGTCTGCCGTACCTTGTCTCCTCTGAGACAGTGTCCAAACAGTCCTGATCAGTCTGCCGTACCTTGTCTCCTCTAAGACAGTCTCCAAACAGTCCTGATCAGTCTGCCGTACCTTGTCTCCTCTGTCAGACAGTCTCCAAACAGTCCTGATCAGTCTGCCGTACCTTGTCTCCTCTGTCAGACAGTGTTCAAACAGTCCTGATCAGTCTGCCGTACCTTGTTTCCTCTGAGACAGTGTCCAAACAGTCCTGATCAGTCTGCCGTACCTTGTCTCCTCTGAGACAGTGTCCAAACAGTCCTGATCAGTCTGCCGTACCTTGTTTCCTCTGAGACAGTGTCCAAACAGTCCTCATCAGTCTGCCGTACCTTGTCTCCTCTGAGACAGTGTCCAAACAGTCCTGATCAGTCTGCCGTACCTTGTTTCCTCTGAGACAGTGTCCAAACAGTCCTGATCAGTCTGCCGTACCTTGTCTCCTCTGAGACAGTGTCCAAACAGTCCTGATCAGTCTGCCGTACCTTGTTTCCTCTGAGACAGTGTCCAAACAGTCCTCATCAGTCTGTGAGGACTCATCAGGCAGCAGCAACAAGAGAACTACATGCAGAAAAACAGTCCTTGATCTTTGCCTGAGTTAACTCCCCTGTGTTGACGCTGATGAGGCAGTTATTTATGGATGCAGCGAACCAATGAATATTGCATTAACACACACTTTGCTCTGGAATCATGCGTGAAGCATTAACCGGCTGAACGTGTGGCCAGATCTTAGACAGATATTTCAGTGTCGAATGTCATCACACTGGTTCCGTTGACATCATACATAATCCTGTCTACAGCTGGGACGAAGTAAGTAATACATTGATGTCAATGTCAGTGAGGACGGTGAAAATGATGTAACTGATTTCCATTCTGGTCCGAGACTGCATTACAGAACAACACTGTACGCTTACTTTAACGACGTACCTCGGCGTCAACCAGGCCTGAGAGAGACAGACACTTGCTGTGTTGGTCACGAACTTTGAGCAACAATCAGAGACGCATCCATTGAGCAGATGTTACTCGACAGTTTCACCTCAGTCTTCCCTGCTGAGCCCGTAGCAATTTCAACTCTGGGTAGGAGCCTCTCGAGGCAGAAAAATTCCTCAGAGAAAAGGCTCTATGGGAATCGTACCTACGACTGCCAGCAAGGAGTCCGCGAGGGCTAAGCACTTCGCCACGGCGGCTGTTTTAATAGTATAGTTTGACACACAACACACGACTGATATAATTTTCTGTGTGCTTTTTTAAGGCAGCAGAGCCACTGAAGACGTTGTTCCGGTGGGGGTTCTTTGGTTCCTTCGCCGCGTAAATTCTTTATGATTCTGCCAGCTATGGGATAAAAAAAAGTGTTGTTTGTTTGTTTTTTGGTTTGTTTGTTTGTCCATTACAAGGGGATGTCAGACAGAAAAGAAATTGAATGGGCAAGAGAAACCAGTACTCACATATGTCTGGACTTCAATTTGACTCACATGATAGCGATTTCTGAAAACAGAGAGAGACAGACAGACAGAGAGACAGACAGAGAGAGGAGAGAGAGAGAGAGAGAGAGAGAGAGAGAGAGAGAGAGAGAGGAGAGAGCAGACATAAATACACGGAGACATAGGGACAAACATACAAAAAGACAAAGAAAGAGAGAGAGACATACCGCTCAAGAGACAAATAAAGAGATGAATATACGAAGAATGAAAGTGAAGAAACAGACATAAGTATATCGGAACTAAAATACAGAGAGAGAGAGAGAGAGAGAAAGAGAGAGAGAGAGAGAGAGAGAGAGAAAAGACAGACAGACAGACAGACAGACAGACAGACAGACAGACAGACAGACAGAGAGATGCAAACAAACAGACAGAGACCAACATGACAGATAAAAGAAAAGACAGTGGACACAGATGTAGACAGTCAAGCCGAAGTCTGTCACAGCACGGCAATGGGTCAGTGGGTGTCGGCCATGAACCAAATGAGGAAAGCAGCGTCTTCCCCCTGTGGCCAGGACTGTTGCCGTCATCAGCCACTCTGTCCATTGTGTCGGCCATGAACCAAATGAGCAAAGTCAAAAAGTCACTTTGGCTTCACAAGGGGAGTATTGCGCATGTTAATGTCTGTACTGCTTTTATTGTTTTGTCGCTGAGGAAGGCATATTGCCGAAAATTTCTTGTCTGTTTTGTGTCGTGCATTAAAACTGCGTTACTTCACACTTTGTTTTGTGTGCTCCTCTGCTTTTCCGTCGTGTTCCGGTAACGCTGCAGTTTGTTTCATTTGCCTTTCAGACAGACAGACAGTCAGACAGAGAGGATGGAAATGAGGTCAAAACACGATGACAGTTCAGGGGGGTGAACGTTTCAAACAGGTTGTTTTTCCTCTATGGAAACTTTTCCCCATCAAGACAGCCACCAGCCACCGAACATCAGTTTGGTGTGACCCCAGTCAAGACAGCCACCCACCATCAGTTTGCTGTGACTCCAGTCAAGACAGCCACCGAACATCAGTTTGCTGAGACCCTTGTCAAGACAGCCACCGAACATCAGTTTGCTGTGACCCCAGTCAAGACAGCCACTGAACATCAGTTTGCTGTGACCCCAGTCAAGACAGCCACCGAACATCAGTTTGCTGTGACCCCAGTCAAGACAGCCACCGAACATCAGTTTGCTGTGACCCCAGTGGCTATCATGTGGGGATGACACAGTGATGTGGATTGATGTGGACACGGTCAGTCCACCAGGTCAGTCCACAGACAGCAGGCAGACAGGCTGAATCCCTGGCCACCAGGTCAGTCCACCAGGTCAGTGCACAGACAGGCTGAATCCCTGGCCACCAGGTCAGTCCACCAGGTCAGTGCACAGACAGCAGGCAGACAGGCTGAATCCCTGGCCACCAGGTCAGTCCATCAGGTCAGTGCACAGACAGCAGGCAGACAGGTTGAATTCCTGGCCACCAGGTCAGTGCACAGACAGCAGGCAGACAGGCTGAATCCCTGGCCACCAGGTCAGTCCACCAGGTCAGTGCACAGACAGCAGACAGACAGGCTGAATTCCTGGCCACCAGGTCAGTGCACAGACAGCAGGCAGACAGGCTGAATCCCTGGCCACCAGGTCAGTCCACAGACAGCAGGCAGACAGGCTGACCCCTGGCCACCAGGTCAGTGCACAGACAGCAGGCAGACAGGCTGACCTCTGGCCACCAGGTCAGTCCACCAGGTCAGTCCACCATGTCAGTCCACAGACAGCAGGCAGGCAGGCTGAATCCCTGGTCACCAGGTCAGTCCTCAGACAGCAGGCAGACAGGCTGAATCCCTGGTCACCAGGTCAGTCCTCAGACAGCAGGCAGAGAGGCTGACCCCTGGCCACCAGGTCAGTGCACAGACAGCAGGCAGACAGGCTGACGCCTGGCCACCAGGTCAGTCCACTAGGTCAGTCCACCAGGTCAGTCCACAGACAGCAGGTAGACCGGCTGACCCCTGGTCACCAGGTCAGTCCTCAGACAGCAGGCAGACAGGCTGAATCCCTGGCCACCAGGAGAAACCTGAAGGGAGTGGACACTGATGGTACCTTGTGACGTCACTGCTTTAGTGTTCACTGGTGATGGAATTGGACAATCAGAAAAGACTGGAATAAACAACGGATCTACAATGGCATTGTTCATCTCTGATGGAAATGGACCAATGAAAAAAATAAAAACAGGTCTATAATAGCATTGTTCATCTCTGATGGAAAAGGACCAATGAGAAAAGACCTCTTAATTATGTAAATAATTTGGAAACGGACCAACAAAAAAGGTTCTTACATGATGTTGTGGATGTAGAACTTTCCTATTAAGAGATATCGCTTTCTAACAATAAGTATATCTCTTTCTAACAATGATGACATCTCTTTCTAACAACGATGATATCTCTTTCTAACAATGATGAAAATTATCTCTTTCTAACAATGACAATATCTCTTTCTAGCAATGATGATATCTTTCTAACAATGATGACATGAACACCGACCGATAAAGAAATCTTCTGAATTACATTGATGATGTGGGAAATGACCAATGAGAAGAAATCTGTGGAAAAAGACGCATAAGGAAGAAGTATCTTTATAACGTGAATAATAGTGAGGACCAGTGAGACAGGGCCTCGTCATGATATGGATTATATGGAAGATACCAATGACCAGTGAGACAGGACCTCGTCATGATATGGATTATATGGAAGATACCAATGACCAGTGAGACAGGACCTCGTCGTGATATGGATTATATGGAAGATACCAATGACCAGTGAGACAGGGCCTCGTCATGATATGGATTATATGGAAGATACCAATGACCAGTGATACAGGGCCTCGTCATGATATGGATTATATGGAAAATACCAATGACCAGTGAGACAGGACCTCGTCATGATATGGATTATATGGAAGATACCAATGACCAGTGAGACAGGGCCTCGTTATGATATGGATTATATGGAAAATACCAACGACCAGTGAGACAGGACCTCGTCGTGATATGGATTATATGGAAGATACCAATGACCAGTGAGACAGGGCCTCGTCATGATATGGATTATATGGAAGATACCAATGACCAGTGAGACAGGGCCTCGTCATGATATGGATTATATGGAAAATACCAATGACCAGTGAGACAGGGCCTCGTTATGATATGGATTATATGGAAGATACCAATGACCAGTGAGACAGGGCCTCGTTATGATATGGATTATATGGAAAATACCAATGACCAGTGAGACAGGGCCTCGTCGTAATATGGATTATATGGAAGATACCAATGACCAGTGAGACAGGGCCTCGTCATGATATGGATTATATGGAAGATACCAATGACCAGTGATACAGGGCCTCGTCATGATATGGATTATATGGAAGATACCAATGACCAGTGAGACAGGGCCTCGTCATGATATGGATTATATGGAAGATACCAATGAAAACAGTCCGCCACGTGACCTTCATGGCATGGCAAACCACTAAGGGAAAAACAAAAAACTCTTTGCGATGTTGATGATATGGAAAATGACTAATGAGGAGAGACCCTTGAGTCACATTAATGATTTGTTTCTAGGTCAGACATCAATCACTAGGTCCAGTGCAGATAATGCAGTAAGCTTGAGAATGGGGACCAATGTTTTGCTACCACACGCAAGTAGGATTGTAAGAATACAGAGTAGATGGAGGGAGAGGGGAGGGGCGGGGAAAAAAAGCAACATTAAATTATAGGGAAGGGAGAAGACGTGTTGTAGGATGGGGAGGGAGGAGGTAGAGGAATGGGGTGGAGGGGAAAGGGTGCAGCAGACAGTTTTAATAACAACGATAATCGAGGGGGAAAAGGGCAGGAAAAAGAGGGCGGGGGGTGTAATCTAACGTGTTTAGCAAAATATTCTGTTGAGCGGATGTGAGGGTGAGGGCGGGGGGTGCCCCTGATTCGCTTAGACAGACTTTGCATGGGAAGTCACAACATGTCAACACGCTGTGAGAAATGAACAGGGCTTTACATGGGGAGTCGCAACATGTCAACACGCTGTGAGAAATGAACAGGGCTTTACATGGGGAGTCACAACATGTCAACACGCTGTGAGAAATGAACAGGGCTTTACATGGGGAGTCACAACATGTCAACACGCTGTGAGAAATGAACAAAGCTTTACATGGGGAGTCGCAACATGTCAACACGCTGTGAGAAATGAACAGGGCTTTACATGGGGAGTCACAACATGTCAACACGCTGTGAGAAATGAACAGGGCTTTACATGGGAGTCAGAAGATGTCAACACGCTGTGAGAAATGAACAGGGCTTTACATGGGGAGTCACAACATGTCAACACGCTGTGAGAAATGAACAGGGCTTTACATGGGGAGTCACAAGGTGTCAACACGCTGTGAGAAATGAACAAAGCTTTACATGGGGAGTCGCAACATGTCAACACGCCGTGAGAAATGAACAGGGCTTTACATGGGGAGTCACAACATGTCAACACGCTGTGAGAAATGAAAAGGGCTTTACATGGGGAGTCAGAAGATGTCAACACGCTGTGAGAAATGAACAGGGCTTTACATGGGGAGTCACAACATGTCAACACGCTGTGAGAAATGAACATGGCTTTACATGGGGAGACACAAATGTCAACACGCTGTGAGAAATGAACAGGGCTTTACATGGGGAGTCACAACATGTCAACACGCTGTAGAAATGAACAGGGCTTTACATGGGGAGTCACAACATGTCAACACGCTGTGAGAAATGAACAGGGCTTTGCATTGTGAGTCACAACATGTCAACACGCTGTGAGAAATGAACAGGGATTTACATGGGGAGTCACAACATGTCAACACGCTGTGAGAAATGAACAGGGCTTTACATGGGGAGTCACAACATGTCAACACGCTGTGAGAAATGAACAGGGCTTTACATGGGAGTCACAACATGTCAACACGCTGTGAGAAATGAACAGGGCTTTACATGGGGAGTCACAACATGTCAACACGCTGTGAGAAATGAACAGGGCTTTACATGGGGAGACACAACATGTCAACAGCGCTGTGAGAAATGAACAAGCTTTACATGGGGAGTCACAACATGTCAACACGCTGTGAGAAATGAACAGGGCTTTGCATTGGGAGTAACAACATGTCAAAACGCTGTGAGAAATGAACAGGGATTTACATGGGGAGTCACAACATGTCAACACGCTGTGAGAAATGAACAGGGCTTTACATGGGGAGACACAACATGTCAACACGCTGTGAGAAATGAACAGGGCTTTACATGGGGAGTCACAACATGTCAACACGCTGTAGAAATGAACAGGGCTTTACATGGGGAGTCACAACATGTCAACACGCTGTGAGAAATGAACAGGGCTTTGCATTGGGAGTCACAACATGTCAACACGCTGTGAGAAATGAACAGGGATTTACATGGGGAGTCACAACATGTCAACACGCTGTGAGAAATGAACAGGGCTTTACATGGGGAGTCACAACATGTCAACACGCTGTGAGAAATGAACAGGGCTTTACATGAGGAGTCACAACATGTCAACACGCTGTAGAAATGAACAGGGCTTTACATGGGGAGTCACAACATGTCAACACGCTGTGAGAAATGAACAGGGCTTTACATGGGGAGACACAACATGTCAACACGCTGTGAGAAATGAACAAAGCTTTACATGGGGAGTCACAACATGTCAACACGCTGTGAGAAATGAACAGGGCTTTGCATTGGGAGTAACAACATGTCAACACGCTGTGAGAAATGAACAGGGCTTTACATGGGGAGTCACAACATGTCAACACGCTGTGAGAAATGAACAGGGCTTTACATGGGGAGTCACAACATGTCAACACGCTGTGATAAATGAACAGGGCTTTACATGGGGAGTCACAACATGTCAACACGCTGTGAGAAATGAACAGGGCTTTGCATGGGGAGTCACAAATGTCAACACGCTGTGAGAAATGAACAGGGAACGATGCCAAACTGACAGGATTCAGGGACATGTTTTAAAAAAGAAATTAGTTCCTTCACTGACAGCCCAGAGTATTCAGCGCCAGAACAGCTCATGACTAATGCATGAAGTCTTTCCCACGGCCATTTTAAACAAAGACAAGTGCACGTGCGTCTCCGTAACATGGAGAAAGACATGATGGGGTTGGAGGGAAGGGTAGGTAAGAAAGGAGAGGGGAAGGAAGACATGATGGGGTTGGAGGGAAGGGTAGGTAAGAAAGGAGAGGGGAAGGAAGTGGAGGAAGACATGATGGGGTTGGAGGGAAGGGTAGGTAAGAAAGGAGAGGGGAAGGAAGTGGAGAAAGACATGATGGCGTTGGAGGGAAGGGTAGGTAAGAAAGGAGAGGGGAAGGAAGACATGATGGGGTTGGAGGGAAGGGTAGGTAAGAAAGGAGAGGGGAAGGAAGTGGAGGAAGACATGATGGGGTTGGAGGGAAGGGTAGGTAAGAAAGGAGGGGAAGGAAGTGGAGGAAGACATGATGGGGTTGGAGGGAAGGGCAGGTAAGAAAGGAGAGGGAAGAAAGACATGATAGGGTTGGAGGGAAGGGTAGGTAAGAAAGGAGAGGGGAAGGAAGTGGAGGAAGACATGATGGGGTTGGAGGGAAGGGCAGGTAAGAAAGGAGAGGGGAAGGAAGACATGATGGGGTTGGAGGGAAGGGCAGGTAAGAAAGGAGAGGGAAGAAAGACATCTGGGGTTGGAGGGAAGGGCAGGTAAGAAAGGAGAGGGGAAGAAAGACATGATGGGGTTGGAGGGAAGGGTAGGTAAGAAAGGAGAGGGGAAGGAAGACATGATGGGGTTGGAGGGAAAGGGCAGGTAAGAAAGGAGAGGGGAAGGAAGTGAGGAAGACATGATGGGGTTGGAGGGAAGGGCAGGTAAGAAAGGAGAGGGGAAGGAAGACATGATGGGGTTGGAGGGAAGGGAGGTAAGAAAGGAGAGGGGAGGAAGGAAGAAGACATGATGGGGTTGGAGGGAAGGGTAGGTAAGAAAGGAGAGGGGAAGGAAGACATGATGGGGTTGGAGGGAAAGGCAGGTAAGAAAGGAGAGGGGAAGAAAGACATGATGGGTTGGAGGAAGGGTAGGTAAGAAAGGAGAGGGAAGAAGACATGATGGGGTTGGAGGGAAGGGCAGGTAAGAAAGGAGAGGGAAAAAGAATAGTGTTGAGGGTTGTGTGTGTGGTTTGTAGTGCGCCAGGTTGTGGGAAAGAGGGAAGATAGCACACACCTTCAGGCAGTTGATACAGAATTGTGTATGATTTTGCTGAGGTGTGATTACGTTTTCTTTGCTTTTGAAGAGGGGGAGGGGGGGGGGGCGGAGTATGTGTGCAGGTTATGGAAAAATGAAATAAAATTAATCCTTGTATCTTTTGGTCGTTTGAAATGAACATTTATCAGGGTGATACCATAGACTTAAAAACCAACTTTACATGAACACAAATCGAAAAGCATAAGAGAACAACGCTTCGTTTAATTGCTGAAAAAAAAAAAAAAAAAAACCTTTGATTTTTTTTTTTTCCTTTTGTTTTTGCATAAGAAGTGACCCAAAATAAGTGGATTTTGCCTGAGAAAAAAAAAAAATTAAAAAAAAAACAAGAAAAAATCCCACCTAGTCTCTTATCACTGATCCCAAAAAAAAAAAAAGTAAAGAAGGAGACTAAGTTAGGAGGCGTAAGGGAGAAACTTGTGGGAGTGTAAAGGGGAGAACATATGTAGGGAGGTAGTAAAAAAGAGGGAAACGTAGAGGTAGGGGGGAAGGTGGTAGAAAGGAGAGGGGAGTAGAAGAGATGGGTTGGGGAAGGGAGGTAAGAAAGGGGAGAGGGGAAGGAAAGATATGATGGGATTGGAGGGAAGGGTAGGTAAGAAAGGAGAGGGGAAGAAAGACATGATGGGGTTGGAGGGAAGGGTAGGTAGAAAGGAGAGGAGAAGGAAGACATGATGGGGTTGGAGGGAAAGGCAGGTAAGAAAGGAGAGGGAAGGAAGTGGAGGAAGACATGATGGGGTTGAGGGAAGGGCAGGTAAGAAAGGAGAGGGGAAGGAAGACATGATAGGGGATGGAGGGAAGGGAGGTAAGAAAGGAGAGGGGAAGAAGACATGATGGGGTTGGAGGGAAGGGTAGTAAGAAAGGGAGGGGAAGGAAGACATGATGGGGTTGGAGGGAAGGCAGGTAAGAAAGGAGAGGGGGAAGTGAAGACATGATAGGGTTGGAGGGAAGGGAGGTAAGAAAGGAGAGGGGAAGGAAGACATGATGGGGATGGAGGGAAGGGCAGGTAAGAAAGGAGATTGAAGAATGATGGGTGGGGGATGGGGTGGGAGGAGGTGGGGAAGGAGACGTTGGGTAGGGGGAAGGGAGGAGAAGGACGGGAAAGACATGATCTTCAGGATGTGTAGGTACAGAAGGGTGGCTATGCAAGTTTTGCTTTGGGATTGGTGTGTATTAACAGGTTTACATTGTAGAATTGAGAAAGGGTGGAGGGGAGGGGGGGGGGGGGGAGTATGGTGTGCAGGTGTTGTGTTAAACATCACAAATGTAAAAATTAAAAAAATAATTTAAATCCTTTGTTTATCTATTTGGTTTCCGTTGTTCCGAATAATGCAACACTTTATCAGAGTGAGTGTACCAGTACACCACACATTAGTACATTAACAAACCAGACACTTTGTATCAATTGCCAAAACACTAAAATCAGCAAAAATATGTCCATTTATAAGAGAACATACAGACTATGCATGGTGTGTAAGAGATGTGTGGGAAAGAAAGAAAAAAAAAAAAGAGAAAAAAAAAAACCTAGTAGTGGAAATTGTTTTTGTTTTTTTTTTACCGCTTTTTGTTTTTTTTGGCAGTGAAGAGGACAGTGTGATGCACCAAAAAATGAAGAGGTGGATTTTGGCCTTAGGGAAGAAAAAAAGAAAAAAAATTTTAAAAAAAAAAGAAAAAACCAAGAAAAAAAAATCACCACCTTAGGTGCTCCATTGATCCGAGAACTGATGCCACAAAAAAAAAAAAAAAAAAAAAGGTAAGAAAGGTGAGGGGAAAAGGAAGACATGATAGGGTTGGAGGGAAGGGCAGGTAAGAAAGGAGAGGGGAGGAAGACATGATGGGATTGGGGAAGGGTAGGTAAGAAAGGAGAGGGGAAGGAAGACATGATGGGATTGGAGGGAAGGGTAGGTAAAAAGGGAGGGGAAGAAGACATGATGGGATGGAGGGAGGGTAGGTAAGAAAGGAGAGGGGACAGGAAGACATGATGGGGTTGGAGGGAAGGGAGGTAAGAAGGAGAGGGGAAGGAAGTGGAGGAAGACATGATGGGGTTGGAGGGAAGAGTAGGTAAGAAAGGAGAGGGGAAGGAAGACATGATAGGGTTGAAGGGAAGGGCAGGTAAGAAAGGAGAGGGGAAGGAAGTGGAGGAAGACATGATGGGGTTGGAGGGAAGGGCAGGTAAGAAAGGAGAGGGGAAGGAAGACATGATAGGGTTGGAGGGAAGGGCAGGTAAGAAAGGAGAGGGGAAGGAAGACATGATGGGGTTGGAGGGAAGGGCAGGTAAGAAAGGAGAGGGGAAGGAAGACATGATAGGGTTGGAGGGAAGGGTAGGTAAGAAAGGAGAGGGGAAGGAAGACATGATGGGGTTGGAGGGAAGGGTAGGTAAGAAAGGAGAGGGGAAGGAAGACATGATAGGGTTGGAGGGAAGGGTAGGTAAGAAAGGAGAGGGAAGGAATGGAGAAGACATGATGGGGTTGGAGGGAAGGGTAGGTAAGAAGGAGAGGGGAAGGAAGACATGATGGGGTTGGAGGGAAGGGTAGGTAAGAAAGGAGAGGGGAAGGAAAGACATGATGGGATTGGAGGGAAGGGCAGGTAAGAAAGGAGAGGGGAAGGAAGACATGATGGGGTTGGAGGGAAGGGCAGGTAAGAAGGAAGGGAAGGAAGACATGATAGGGTTGGAGGGAAGGGCAGGTAAGAAAGGAGAGGGAAGGAAGACATGATGGGTTGGAGGGAAGGGTAGGTAAGAAAGGAGAGGGGAAGGAAGACATGATGGGGTTGGAGGGAAGGGTAGGTAAGAAAGGGAGAGGGGAAGGAAGGGAGAAGGAGGGAAGGAAAGAGCCTGGGACCCAGCGGCCATCTTGATCATGGTTCTCCCCTCCCCAGTCTCCACACATCAATCACACTGCCGGAAATAGTTTGAAATTGTTTGGGTAGAAAGGCAGATAAACGGTTCCTCGTTCATCTTTATCTGCCTTCCTTTAGGATGTGTCGTTAGGTGAGCACGCACACACACACACGCCCGCGCGCGCGCGCACTCCGCACGCACGCATGCACTCACACTAATGCGTAAGTACGCACGTATGCATGCATGCACAACCACAACACCACACACACACACACACACACACACAACACACACCACACACACCACACCACAACACACACACGCACGCACGACACTCAGCACCACACACACACACACACACGCACACGCACAACACACACACACACACACACACACACACACACACACAGCACGCCGCACGCACGCACGCACGCACGCACACGCACGCACGCACGCACACACACCACACACACACACACACACACACACACACACCACGCACGCACGCACGCACACACACACACACACACACACACACACACACTGACAACAACACACACACACACACACACACAACACACACACAACACACACACCACACACACACACACACACACACACACACACACACACGACTCACAACACACACACACACACACACACACACACACACACACACACACCACACACACAACACACACAACACACACACACACACACACACACACACACACACACACACACACACACACACTCACACTCACACACACACACACACACACACACACACACACACACACACACACACACACACACACACTGACTCACAAATACACACGCGCGCGCGAGCATTTTTTTTTGTCAGCTCTGTTTTTCAACAACTTTCAGGCTGATATATGTAGAAGGGAAACAACTCCAAAAGCTTCCTGCAGCCTTCAGTAGCATGCTGTGGACATAGTCACCACCGACCCACATCAATGACCTTCAGTAGCATGCTGTGGACATAGTCACCACCTACTCACATCAATGACCTTCAGTAGCATGGTGTGGACATAGTCACCATCGACCCACATCAATGACCTTCAGTAGCATGGTGTAGACATAGTCACCACCGACCTACCTCATTGACCTTCAGTAGCATGGTGTAGACATAGTCACCACCTACCCACATCAATGACCTTCAGTAGCATGGTGTAGACATAGTCACCACCGACCCACCTCAATGACCTTCAGTAGTATGCTGTGGACATAGTCACCACCTACCCACATCAATGACCTTCAGTAGCATGGTGTGGACATAGTCACCACCGACCCACCTCAATGACCTTCAGTAGCATGGTGTGGACATAGTCACCACCTACCCACCTCAATGACCTTTTTTTTCCTGACCAGTGAAACACATGCACACCGTGACTTCATCTGTCAAATCACATTCTCCATGGCCATTACCTCAAGATGCTTTAATCACCTAAACTTTCCTTTCAATCACCTCTAAGAGATCACCAGTGATGTACATGATGACCTTTACACTGAATCCCTTCCATACATCACTCCAAGTATACATCAGTGATGTACTGGTGACCTTTACACTGAATCCCTTCCATACATCACCTCCAGTATTACATCAGTGATGTACTTGTGACCTTTACACTGAATCCCTTCCATACATCACCCTCCAGTATTACATCAGTGATGTACTTGGTGACCTTTACACTGAATCCCTTCCATACATCACCCTCCAGTATTACATCAGTGATGTACATGGTGACCTTTACACTTAATCCCTTCCATACATCACCCTCCAGTATTACATCAGTGATGTACTAGGTGACCTTTACACTTAATCCCTTCCATACATCACCCTCCAGTATTACATCAGTGATGTACATGGTGACCTTTACACTTAATCCCTTCCATACATCACCCTCTAGTATTACATCAGTGATGTACTCAGTGACCTTTACACTTAATCCCTTCCATACATCACCCTCTAGTATTACACCAGTGATGCACATGATGACCACATTGAATGATTCCTAACATTAACCTCCAGCATCACTCAGTGTATGGTGTCAGTATGAATGTCTCCTGATGTTCCTAACATTAACCTCCAGCATCACATCAGTGTATGGTTGTCAGTCATGAATGTCTCCTGATTGTTTCTGATTGACCTTTATGGACAAACCAGAAGATAAACAGGCCTACGGACAGACAGACCGACGGACAGACAGACCCACAGACAGATATAGACAGACTTACAGACAGATTCACAGACAGACCTACGGACAGACTCACAGACACATATAGACAGACTTACAAGCAGACCTAAAGGCAGACAGAATTACTGACAGACTTACATACAGATCTATAGACACAGACCTGCATACTGATTGGAAACAGCAGACACACCGGCAGACAGCCCTAGCGAGAGAGCTACTGACCTACAGACAGGAAGACAAGCTACAGACCGGACAGACCCACGGGCAGGCATACCTACAAACAGACCTAGTGGCAAAAGAC
>CM065714.1:151746158-151771158 GCA_033310375.1 Conus canariensis
GATAATGATAATAATGATTGTAATGATATAACAATAATGATAGTAATAAAGATAACAATGTGATGATGATGATGATGATGATGATGATGATGATGATGATGATGATGATGTAGTAGTAGTAGTAGTAGTAGTAGTATAGTAGTAGTATAATAGTAGTAGTAGTAGCAGTTCTTCGCATGGGCTATGCTGATGAAGACATACTATGATTCAAAGAAACAGTGAATAAACAGTGACCTTCGCATCATAAAGGCAGATCCCACCAAACCTGTTGCTCGGCTAGAAGCCAACCGTACCTCCTCCACCCTCCGTTCACCCCTTCGTTGTTTACGACAGCTTGTTTGTGTCAACAACAAAGATCATGAAATAAGTATAGCCAGTGCTGTGTGGACATTATTTTCAGCACTGATTATAGCTACCTTGACCATAACCTTTCACAGACAAAAAAACCTGTTTTTTCTGTTGTTGTTTGTTTGTTTTTTGTTTCTGTATTAGTTGTGCTTTTTGGGGGGTATGCGGGGTGGGGTGGGTACGGATGGAACAATATCTTTCCATTGTATGACAATTCTATTCCACTGGTCCTGTACGTGGAAGATGACACAAGTATGGGTCAGAGCGAGAAAGAAGAATCCAATGAGAGACAAGTATGGGTCAGAGCGAGAAAGAAGAATCCAATGAGAGACAAGTATGGGTCAGAGCGAGAAAGAAGAATCCAATGAGAGACAAGTATGGGTCAGAGCGAGAAAGAAGAATAAAAATGAGAGACAAGTATGGGTCAGAGCGAGAAAGAAGAATGCAATGAGAGACAAGTATGGATCAGAGTGAGAAAGAAGAATCCAATGACAGACAAGTATGGGTCAGAGTGAGAAAGAAGAATCCAATGAGAGACAAGTATGGGTCAGAGTGAGAAAGAAGAATCCAATGAGACACAAGTATGGGTCAGAGCGAGAAAGAAGAATCCAATGAGAGACAAGTATGGGTCAGAGTGAGAAAGAAGAATCCAATGAGAGACAAGTATGGGTCAGAGTGAGAAAGAAGAATCCAATGAGAGACAAGTATGGGTCAGAGTGGGAAAGAAGAATCCAATGAGAGACAAGTATGGGTCAGAGTGGGAAAGAAGAATCCAATGAGAGACAAGTATGGGTCAGAGTGGGAAAGAAGAATCCAATGAGAGACAAGTATGGGTCAGAGCGAGAAAGAAGAATCCAATGAGAGACAAGTATGGGTCAGAGTGAGAAAGAAGAATCCAATGAGAGACAAGTATGGGTCAGAGTGAGAAAGAAGAATCCAATGAGAGACAAGTATGGGTCAGAGTGAGAAAGAAGAATCCAATGAGAGACAAGTATGGGTCAGAGTGAGAAAGAAGAATCCAATGAGAGACAAGTATGGGTCAGAGTGAGAAAGAAGAATCCAATGAGAGACAAGTATGGGTCAGAGTGAGAAAGAAGAATCCAATGAGAGACAAGTATGGGTCAGAGTGAGAAAGAAGAATCCAATGAGAGACAAGTATGGGTCAGAGTGAGAAAGAAGAATCAAAATGAGAAACAAGTATGTGCCAGAGCGAAGAAGAAGAATCCAATGAGAGACAAGTAAGTGGGGAGAGCGAAGCAGTGGAGAACCTGACAGGAAGGAGGACGCCCTGTACAGATGGTGGTCCCCTGTACAGATGGTGGTCCCTGTACAGATGGTGATCATCACACAGTGATTCTCCTCACATCACATCCACGGGGGCCGGAATAGCTCAGTTGGTAGAGCGCCGGACTCGTGATCCTGGGGTTGCGGGTTCGAATTTTGGTACAGGGGGATTTTTCCCTCGGAGTTAACATTGGTTCTGACTCCATTCCCCATACAATCCTTCGAATGAGACTATAAACCGAGGTTCTGTGTGTGAACGCACGCACAACATCTTGCAAACACGTAAAATCCCATCACCAACTTTCGGAAGAGAAGGCCAGTTTGGCCGTTGGTATGGATAACACGTTACGTATAGCATGCACCTTCTCCGAAGATGGAGTATGGCTGCCTTAATGGCTGGATAAAAAACGGTCATACACACAAAACTGTACTGCCTGTCTATACAGGCAGTGTCCGCAGGAATATCAGCCTGCGTACGCAGAAAGAAAAAAAACGCAAACATCACATCCAAACCAAACAGCTGTTGGTTCCCTGAACAGTTGTCGGTCATCGCACAGCGATTCTCCTCACATCACATCCAAATCACACATCACATCCAAACCACACATCACATCCACATCACATCCAAACCACACATCACATCCAAACCACACATCACATCCAAACCACACATCACATCCAAACCAAACAGATGTTGGTCCCCTGTACAGATGTTGGTCCCCTGTTTGTCCCCTGTACAGATGTTGGTCCCCTGTACAGATGTTGGTCCCCTGTACAGATGTTGGTCCCCTGTACATATGGTCATCACACGGCGTTTTCTCCTCACATACAGTCCTTCGAATGAGACTATAAACCGAGGTTCCGTGTGTGAACGCACGCATAACACCTTGCACACACGTAAAATCCCATCACCAACTTTCGGAAGAGTAGGCCAGTTTGGCCGTTGGTATGGGTGACACGTTACACATAGCATGCACCCTGCGTGAGAAATGGAAAGAATGAAGGAAGTAAGGAAAATGAGTGATCGATATTGAATGATACTGACTGGATGACACGGGAAACGACTGAATGAAGCGCCAGCTGGCAGCTCTTCAGTCGGCACTACCCAGGTAGGCAGCCCGTTGTGTAAACGAGTGTTGATTGTAAAGCGCTTAGAGCTTGGTCTCTAGCCGAGAATAGGCGCTATATAAGTATTCATTATTATTATTATTATTATTATCACATCCAAACCAAACAGCTGTTGGTCCCCTGTACAGATGTTGGCCCCCTGTACAGATGTTGGTCCCCTGTACAGATGTTGGTCCCCTGTACAGATGGTCATCACTCGGCGTTTTCTCCTCACATCACATCCAAACCAAACAGCTGTTGGTCCCCTGTACAGATGTTGGTCTTCTGTACAGATGGTGGTCCCCTGTACAGATGTTGGTCCCCTGTACAGATGTTGGTCCCCTGTACAGATGGTCATCACTCGGCGTTTTCTCCTCACATCACATCCAAACCAAACAGATGTTGGTCCCCTGTACAGATGGTGGTCCCCTGTACAGATGGTCATCACACGGCGTTTTCTCCTCACATCACATGCACATCCAAACCAAACAGATGTTGGTCCCCTGTACAGATGGTGGTCCCCTGTACAGACGGTCATCACACGGCGTTTTCTCCTCACATCACATCCAAACCAAACAGATGTTGGTCCCCTGTACAGATGGTGGTCCCCTGTACAGATGGTCATCACACGGCGTTTTCTCCTCACATCACATCCAAACCAAACAGATGTTGGTCCCCTGTACAGATGGTGGTCCCCTGTACAGATGGTCATCACTCGGCGTTTTCTCCTCACATCACATCCAAACCAAACAGATGTTGGTCCCCTGTACAGATGGTGGTCCCCTGTACAGATGGTCATCACTCGGCGTTTTCTCCTCACATCACATCCAAACCAAACAGATGTTGGTTCCCTGTACAGATGGTGGTCCCCTGTACAGATGGTCATCACTCGGCGTTTTCTCCTCACATCACATCCAAACCAAACAGATGTTGGTCCCCTGTACAGATGGTGGTCCCCTGTACAGATGGTCATCACTCGGCGTTTTCTCCTCACATCACATCCAAACCAAACAGATGTTGGTCCCCTGTACAGATGGTGGTCCCCTGTACAGATGGTCATCACTCGGCGTTTTCTCCTCACATCACATCCAAACCAAACAGCTGTTGGTTCTCTGGCGCCTCTCACTCAGTCTGGACTCACTGAACGAAAAGCGAAGTGGAGCGGACAGCTGGTAACATCGCTGTTGAGATGGCAACAAGACCTTTTCCTTGGCCAGAAACAGCACAACTGCCTGTTTTCCGAAACGAGAGACTGACCGAGAGAGAGGGAGAGAGAGAGAGAGAGGGGGGGGGCGGGAAGAGGTGTGTACCATGCATGGGAGTGGCCATAAGGATCTATGGAAATAGGTGTCGGACACACACGGGTCGCACAACTGATGAATAAATCATGAGTATGCATTGCGCAATGAATAAATCCGGACTGTGCACTGGGCGATGAATAAAGCATGGATGTACATCGGACGGTGAATAACTCATGACAATGAGATGGACAGGTCGGGGGCCCATCTTGATTGGGAGGTTCTGTGACCCTTGACCTGGCATGGTGGCCCCACGGGACACACTATACACAGGACCACGTAGATAGATCACAGCGGACAGGCAGGACAGGAGGAAAGATCTAGCACAGCCACCTGTCTAGTTACTCCACACACACGTGCGGTCAGCTCTCTCTCTCTCTCTCTCCTCTCTCTCTCTCTCTCTCTCTCTCTCTCTCTGTTTGCAAAAAGGATTTGTGTACATGTTTATGCCTCTGTCAAGTCATCAATAAATTTTCTTGGTAGTTGTATCAAACTTTCGTATTCAATTTTAGAAATTCATAGGATATGTTCAGGCATATCGGGAATGGGGACAGACAGAATGGCAAACATACTAAAGGAAGAGGATCTCCTACAGAAAGACCGACGAACAGAGGGGCGAACAGAAGAGTGAGAGACAGAGAGACAGAAGAAGAAGAAGAAGAGGAGGAGGAGGAGGAGGAGGAGGAGGAGGAGGAGGAGGAGGAGAAGAAGAAGAAGAAGAAGAAGAAGAAGAGAGAGAGAGAGAGAGAGAGAGAGAGAGAGAGAGACAGACAGACAGACAGACAGACAGACAGACAGACAGACAGACAGACAGACAGAATGACAGAATGACAGACAAACAGAAAAACAGACGCAGAGAGAAAGACTGACTGACAGAAGAAGAAGAAGAAGAAGAAGAAGAAGAATTAACAGAAGCCATTAGTTCTGATGCGTTGGTTAGCGTCTGGAGGAAGAGCCTTCGAGGGTGTGAGCTCGAACATCATCAGTGGTCTATTTTCATGGGATTTTTCAGTAGCTGGCTCCTTCTCAGAGTGACTGAACATTTTCTTGGATCAAATGGGAAGGTAGGAAACACATCTGGGTTTCACCACTTCATGAGTACACCTCTGAGAGTACAGGCCTAACTTTATATCCCTCACCTATAGTTCAGCTATCTGCATATCCTGGGCACGCGATATTGTAGAGAAAGCACAGTGAATGGTTTCCTCCGTGCATTGAACCAGAAGATGTCAATACTAAGCACAATGAATCTTAAAGGCAGAGCTGTATCCTCTGTCAGAAGATGTCAACACTAAACACAATGAATCTTAAAGGCAGAGCTGTATCCTCTGTCAGAAGATGTCAACACTAAGCACAATGAATCTTAAAGGCAGAGCTGTGTCTCCTCTGTCAGAAGATGTCAACACTAAGCACAATGAATCTTAAAGGCAGAGCTGTGTCCTCTGTCAGAAGATGTCAACACTAAGCACAATGAATCTTAAAGGCAGAACTGTCTCCTCTGTCAGAAGATGTCAACACTAAGCACAATGAATCTTAAAGGCAGAGCTGTGTCCTCTGTCAGAAGATGTCAACACTAAGCACAATGAATCTTAAAGGCAGAGCTGTGTCCTCTGTCAGAAGATGTCAACACTAAGCACAATGAATCTTAAAGGCAGAGCTGTGTCTCCTCTGTCAGAAGATGTCAAAACTAAGCACAATGAATCTTAAAGGCAGAGCTGTGTCTCCTCTGTCAAAAGATGTCAACACTAAGCACAATGAATCTTAAAGGCAGAGCTGTGTTTCTCTGGCGGGCTCTCGCACGGCAAACTGGAATTGACAGCTCTCTGTGGGCCGCTGCCACTTGTTCCACCACAGAACGGCATCACTGACCGGACAGAAAGGATGAGCCGGCACAACAAAAGCAAATCGATGGATACAACAAGGCTCCGTTCCTCAGCTTCACACATTAAATCGCTGTAAACAGGAAGTCGATGGATACAAGGCTCCGTTCCTCAGCTTCACACATTAAATCGCTGTAAACAGGTCTGAAAGTTGATTTACCTTCTTTTCTTTCATGGCCATCAAGGTACATGCCAGGTGGTTCCCAACAGACAGATTAAAGTGAAAGGTTCTTACAGGTGCGCGCGCGCGCGCGCGCACACACACACACACACACACACACACACACACACACACACACACACACACACACACACACAAACACACACACACACACGCACGCACGCATGCACGCACGCACGCACGCACGCACGCATGCACGCACGCACGCACACACGCACGTAGGCATGCACGCACGCACGCACGCACGCGCGCGCGCACACACACACACACACACACACACACACACACACACGCGCGCGCGCACGCGCGCGCGCGCGCGCGCGAAAAATTGTTATTACTAACTGGGCTCGATAGATTTACATCAGTGGTCCAAACAGAAGGGAGATAATCATGTGGTCCTGTTCGGTCTTCGTTGTCATGAGGACAAACGCTGCAACACGTTAAGTGGCCTGTGACTGACATCACATGATTCTCGTGACACGTCCATCGTTGGTCATGGTGTGACCACACAGCAGGACTCTGAGCTGTCAGTGATCATGGTCATGGTGTGACCACACAGGACTCAGAGCTGTCAGTGATCATGGTCATAATGTGACCACACAGCAGGACTCTGAGCTGTCAGTGACCATGGTCATGGTGTGACCACACAGCAGGACTCAGAGCTGTCAGTCATCATGGTCATGGTGTGTGTGACGGACCGTTTTTCATCCGGTCACAAAGTTTCATGTGCGACCGTGCTTACCGGAAGGTAGTTGTCCGGAAGCCGGTTGCAAAATTTAGCTGACTGCTACTCACCGGCGCATTGCTATAAGCCGGGTGAGTTGCACCGGTTAGGCAGTCTCTGCAGTGATTCCGGCAATACAAGTCACAGAAGGCCGAAGAGGGACTCAGCCGTTTGCTGGTAGTAGTCATGTATTTATCATTGAATGTTTATTTATTAACCAACTAAAACTGTATTCCCGTTTAGGAGCGACTGAAACTTCCTCAGCGCTCTTGTGAAGGTTTTATTTTAAAAAGAAAGTATTGTTGTTCTGTTGTCCTATGACTTGATAGGGTAACAAAACGAAATTGTTTCGGAAAATGTGAATAGATGAAGTGAGTGTTATAAGAAGTGGTCTTCAGAAAAAAAGAAAAAAGATTTTGTTTATTTTGTGACTTAACTGGCTATGAACTTCATGATGAAGAAAAAGTGTCTATTCTAATATGGTTTGCAAGAAGATGGAGAGTTTTAATGCTATGGATAATAAGTTCCCAGAGTGAGCGACATAGACTTTTGTTTTTCATTCTGATGTGTGACGTGTTTACATGGGTATCAATATATGTGTTGTTAAACAAAAATGTGGTAGAAATCTTTCCCTTGCATATATTGAAGCTGTTGAACTGAAGTGAAGTGAGCGTTCTTGTGTTACAACAAAAGAAATGAACATTTCCTGAATTGACAAAAGACATGGTGATTATATGAAATGAACTGTACATTCTTGTTTACAAGAAAGCAAATGAACAGTGTGTGAATTAACGAAAGACATTTATAGTTTGAAAAAATAAGCATCAATTGTGTTATGAAATTATTGTGTGTAATGAATTGTATTCATGGTTTATTGAAGAGGATCCAGATGGAAATCCTTTCCCCTAATTTGGAAGACTAGATTATGAAAGGTTTATGTGGAAATCCTTTCCCCAATTTGGAAAACTAGAGTCTGAAAGGTTTATATGGAAATCCTTTCCTGTGCAATGTTATGATTCCGGAAAAGGGAATGTTGTAGTGTAATGATTCCGGAAAAGGGAATGTTGTAATGTTATGATTCCGGAAAAAAAAAATATTGTAATGAATATGAACGAATATGCTGATATGTGGCTGAAGTTCTAGTGAAATATAATGTGGCTAATGAATATGAAGATAGTTGTGATTGCACTGAATAGTGGCCATGATAATCAAGGTAGTTAATCAGTTGCCCCCATGTTGATAGTGTTCCCTGGACTGACGGGGACTGGCTGCTACCGGGTTAGGGCCGGGGCCATAGCTGTGTTGACGCCCCGTTCTCCACCTGTTTGCTGCTGGTGTTGAGAGGCTGGCCTGAGCGCCGACAATTGCCCTGCCTGCCACTGCGCCCGTGACCGACCACTGTTGGGCCAGTGGGTTGGAGACGTCGCTGCTGGTGAGCCAGGACGTCGCCCCTTCTTTTGTGCCAGCGACCTGCGTCCGAGGCCGTCGCTGTGTGTGTGGTGTGTGTGCCACAGCTCTTGGTTGGTGTTGAGCCACAGGTGGTGTGTGTGCCACAGATTTTGGTTGGTGTTGAGCCACAGCTCTTAGGTGTTTGAGCCACAGCTCGTAGGTGAGACTGTCACCGTGTTGCTGACAGAGACGCCACGGACGTGTTAGTTTTCTTTTCCTTCTTTCTTATTGTGAGCCACAGCTTCGAAGAGACTCTGTTGTCATACTTGACTCGTCGCTGCCGCCGTCGTCATCATCGTTGGACCCGGCAGTTTTGATAGCTATGATTGTATTTACTTGTTGTGTGTGTACACCTGATGGTGGGTGTACCAACCTACGTTTAATTGTGTGTTTATTTTGTATGTGTTTTGCTTGATGGCTCGGGCGGCATAAAAAAGAAGTGTTATTTTGTTGCCTGGCTGTCCATGTTTGGATGAGTGGGTGTGTGCATGTGAATCAGAAAAATTCGTGCATGCATCCATAATTCTGAGTGAGTCCACACACACGCATTTCCATCCGTAACAGTGTGACCACACAGGACTCAGAGCTGTCAGTGATCATGGTCATGGTGTGACCACACAGGACTCACAGCTGTCAGTGATCATGGTCATGGTGTGACCATACAGGACTCAGAGCTGTCAGTGATCATGGTCATGGTGTGACCACACAGGACTCAGAGCTGTCAGTGATCGTGATCATGGTGTGACCACACAGGACTCACAGCTGTCAGTCATCATGGTCATGGTGTGACCACACAGCAGGACTCAGAGCTGTCAGTCATCATGGTCATGGTGTGACCACACAGGACTCACAGCTGTCGGTGATCATGGTCATGGTGTGACCACACAGGACTCCGAGCTGTCAGTGATCATGGTCATGGTGTGACCACACAGGACTCACAGCTGTCAGTGATCATGGTCATGGTGTGGACCACGCAGGACTCAGAGCTGTCAGTGATCATGGTCATGGTGTGACCACACAGGACTCAGAGCTGTCAGTGATCGTGATCATGGTGTGACCACACAGGACTCACAGCTGTCAGTTATCATGGTCATGGTGTGACCAAACAGGACTCAGAGCTGTCAGTCATCATGATCATGGTGTGACCACACAGGACTCAGAGCTGTCAGTGATCATGGTCATAGCGTGACCACACAGGACTCATAACTGTCAGTGATTATGGTCATGGAGTGACCACACAGGACTCAGAGCTGTCAGTCATCATGGTCATGGTGTGACCACACAACAGGACTCAGGGCTGTCAGTCATCATGGTCATGGTGTAACCACACAGGACTCAGAGCTGTCAGTGATCATGGTCATGGTGTGACCACACAGGACTCACAGCTGTCAGTGATCATGGTCATGGTGTGACCACACAGGACTCAGAGCTGTCAGTGATCATGGTCATGGTGTGACCACACAGGACTCAGAGCTGTCAGTCATCATGGTCATGATATGACCAGAGCATGGTGTGACCACACAGCAGGACTCAGAGCTGTCAGTGATCATGGTCATGGTGTGACCACACAGGACTCAGAGCTGTCAGTTATTTGGTCATGGTGTGACCACACAGGACTCATAGCTCTCAGTGATCATGGTCAAAATGTGACCACACAGCAGGACTCAGAGCTGTCAGTGATCATGGTCATGGTGTGACCACACATGACTCAGAGCTGTCAGTGATAGTGGTCATGGCGTGACCACACAGCAGGACTCCGAGCTGTCAGTCATCATGGTCATGGTGTGACCACACATGACTCAGAGCTGTCAGTGATCATGGTCATGGTGTGACCACACAGGACTCACAGCTGTCAGTGATCATGGTCATGGTGTGACCACACAGGACTCAGAGCTGTCAGTGATCGTGGTCATGGTGTGACCACACAGCTTGACTCAGACCTGTCAGTGATCGTGGTCCTGGTGTGGCCACACAGGACGCACAGCTGTCATTGATCGTGGTCATGGTGTGAACACGCAGGACACAGCTGTCAGTGATCGTGGTCATGGTGTGACCACACAGGACTCAGAGCTGTCAGTGATCATGGTCATGGTGTGACCACACAAGACTCAGAGCTGTCAGTTATCATGGTCATGGTGTGACCACACATGACTCACAGCTGTCAGTGATCATGGTCATGGAGTGACCACACAGGACTCACAGCTGTCAGTGATCGTGGTCATGGTGTGACCACACAGGACTCAGAGCTGTCAGTGATCATGGTCATGGTGTGACCACACATGACTCCGAGCTGTCAGTGTCAATGGTGCATCATGGCAGTGTCTGATCATGGTTGTGTGACCACACGGGACGCAGAGCTGTCAGTGATCATGGTCATGATGTGACCACACAGCAGGACTCAGAGCTGTATGTCCAGGTGATCATGGTCATGGTGTGACCACACAGGACTCAGATCTGTCAGTGATCGTGGTCATAGTGTAACCACACAGGTCTCAGAGCTGTCAGTGATCATGGTCATGGTGTGACCACACAGACATCAGACCTGTCGGTCATCATGGTCATGTGTGACCACACAGGACTCAGAGCTGTCAGTGATTATGGTCATGGTGTGACACCACAGCAGGACACAGGGCTGTCAGTGATCATGGTCATGATGTGACCACACAGGACTCTGAGCTGTCAGTGATCATGGTCATGGTGTGACCACACAGCAGGACTCAGAGCTGTCAGTGATCATGGTCATGGTGTGACCATACAGGACTCAGAGCTGTCAGCGATCATGGTCATGGTGTGACCACACAGCAGGACTCAGAACTGTCAGTGATTATGGTCATGGTGTGACCACACATGACTCAGAGCTGTCAGTGATCATAGTCATGATGTGACCACACAGGACTCAGAGCTGTCAGCGATCATCGTCATGGTGTGACCACACAGCAGGACCCAGAGCTGTCAGTGATTATGGTCATGGTGTGACCACACAAGACTCAGAGCTGTCAGTGATCATGATCATGGTGTGACCACACAGGACTCACAGCTGTCAGTTATCATGGTCATGGTGTGACCAAACAGGACTCAGAGCTGTCAGTCATGATCATGGTGTGACCACACAGGACTCAGAGCTGTCAGTGATTATGGTCATGGTGTGACCGCACAGGACTCAGAGCTGTCAGTGAAGGCAGTGGAGTCCACACCCCCACAGTGGAACAGAGTCCTGAGGAAAGGGAGACCACTGACTAGCTTTACCAATGGCGGCGGAAGGACGGGAGGAGGAGAGGGAGTGTGGCTTGTTAGTGCTGAAACTTGGAAATACCTTTTCTGTGGGGTGATGTGTCTTACATGATTGAGAGATGATGATGATGATGATGATGATGATGATGATGATGATGATGATGATGATGATGATGATGTGTCTTACATGATGGAGAGATGATGATGATGATGATGATGATGATGATGATGATGATGATGATGATGACGCCTCGACGACGATGACGATGACGACGGCATCGACGACGACGACGACGACGGCGACGACGACGGCAGCGACGACGATGATGATAATGATGATGATGATAATGATGCTACTGCTGCTGCTGCTGCTGCTGCTGATGATGATGATGATGATGATGATAGAGAAAGAGAGAGAGAGAGAGAGAGAGAGAGAGCTGTATACAACACAAGAATTGTGTTTTCTGAAGAAACTGTGCTATTTGGAATTCTTAGACAAGAAAACATTGACAGACATATACTACTGAAAATAAACCATGTTGTGATTACTGCGAAGATGTGTATAAGTATTTTTTTTTTTTTAAAACGGAATCTAGGCTGCCAATTTCAGTCATATTCGAAAATCAGTTGCATCTGAGGAAAATATAAAGAGATCTCATATATGCATTCACTCTTACACACGCACGCACGCACGCACGCACACACACACACACACACACACACACACACACACACACACACACACACACACGCACGCACGCACGCACGCACGCACGCACACACGCACACACGCGCGTGCGCGCGCGCACACACAGAGGGAGGGAGGAGGGGGAGGGGAGAGAGAGAGAGAGAGAGAGAGAGAGAGGAGAGAGAGAGAGAGAGAGACATACACATAGTTACAAATACATGCACGTGTTTGTGCATTTTGCGTGCGCGCACATGCACTATAACACACACACTTACAGGTACACACACATATACACGCACGCACACATACAACACAGTCTTGGTGACGTTTCTTTAATAAAGAAAGTGACCCCAAGGTAAATATGTCTTTTCGTTCTCCACTCCTCTGTACTTTCTTGCACTCTTTCGTTTTCGCATGTGTAAGACTGCTGCACATGGGGAATGTGGAAAATGATGGGGATCATGCATAATTTCTTTTCACTATAAGACTGGCTTCATCGGGGAAGAGACAACTGGTGAGACGACATGTAACAAACTAAATCTCTAAATTAATTTAAAAGACGCCGTCTCTGGCCGTCTGTCTGCCTGTCTGTCTGCCTAACGGTCTGTTTGTCTGTCTGTCTGTCTGTCTCTCTCTCTCTCTCTCTCTCTCTCTCTCTCTCTCTCTCTCTCTCTCTCTCTCTTGTTTCTTTTTTCTCTCTGTCTCTCTGTCTCTCTCTCTCTCTCTCTCTCTCTCTCTCTCTCTCTCTTCCTCTCTCTCTCTCTCTCTCTCGTTGTCTCTCTCTTTGTGTGTGTGTGTGTGTGTGTGTGTGTGTGTGTGTGTGTGTGTGTGTGTCCTTTTTGTGGGGGTGGGGGTGGAGATGGGTGAATGTGGGGGGTGGGGTGGGGGAGGGGATGGGGGTGGATGAGTGGTGGGGTGGGTGGATGGTGGTGGTGGTGGTGTGATGTGAAGAGCGCTCACGCGCTTGGGTAGGGGGAAGGGGAGGGAGACGGGCAATAGGGACCAACGACATCCTTTCAGGCATGTATATATACGGAATTGGTTCCTTACGCATAATTTTGCTTTGGTATCGTGTCGTGTATTTAACAGGTAACTACCATTGTTAGCATATTTGAGAGAGAGGGGGGAGGGGGAGGGGGGAGGAGCGAGAGTGTGTGTGTGCAGGTGTATGTGTACAACAAAATGAAAAACAAAAAATACTTAAGTCCTCTGTTTCATCTATGTTGGTTCCGTTTCCGTATAATGCAACACATTATCAGAGTGAGTTTGCCAGTACACCACACTTTAGTACATTAGCAAACCCAGACACTTTGTATCAATTGCCAAAACACTAACATCAGCAAAAATATGTCCATTTGTAAGAGAACATACAGACTATGCATGGTGTGTAAGAGATCGGTTGGGAAAGAAAAGAAAAAAAAGAGAGACAAAAAACCTAGTAGTGGAAATTGTTTGGGTTTTTTCCGTTTTTTGTTTTTTTGGCAGATGAAGAGGACAGCGTGAAGCACCAAAAATGGAGAGGTGGATTTTGGCCTTAGTGAAGAAAAAAAAGAAAGAAAAGGGAAAAAAAAGGTGCTCCATTGATCCGAGAACTGATGCCACAAAAAAAGGAAAAAAAGAGAGAGAGAAAGACAGACAGACAGAGACGGACACAGACGGAAAGAGAGAGAGAGAGAGAGAGAGAGAGAGAGAGAGAGAGAGAGAGAGAGAGAGAGAGAGAGAGACGGACTAACAGACAGATAGACGGATAGACAGACAGACAGACGGGTCGGTGTTTCTGGCAGGGTATGAGCCCATTACAAAGCCGGAATCACTACAGTAGTAGTTGCCGGAATTGATGTCAATGCCAGCTGCTCCAGCTGAACTCTGGCACTGATGGAGGTTCCACTGCCCTAATGGCCACGCCGTCATCACACTAATCGTCTGCACAATCCGTCACTGGGAGGAGCAGGGAGGGCGTGGAGGGTGGAAACAAAGGGGGGTGTAGGAAGGTGTAAGAGAGAGAGAGAGAGAGAGAGAGAGAGAGAGAGAGAGAGAGAGAAAAGGAGAGTCAGTAGGGAACGAATCTTATGACGTATTCGAATGCCCCATTTTCATGAATAAAAAACAAACAAAAAAACTGCTCCGAAAATTCTGTAAACCATAATTTTGAACACATGAAACTTACATTTTGTATTATATGAAAAATGGATAAACACTTGCAAAGCTAGATACCTTTTTTTCATTTACATGAACGTGGTGCTCCAAGCTTTTGGGGATGCTTCCTTCTTTGTTGTGTGCTCTGTGCTGTCATGTCTGCTAGGCGATTCGGCGTCGTAAGCAGCATTCCTTTGGAGTTATATTTTCTTGTGGGAGAAAGTTACCCTACTTGTTAATTGTTTATTGTTTACTGTTCCCTGCCTCATTTCATATTTACTTCTGTTTGGGGGTTCCGAGTTGACTTCTGTTTGAGGGGTTCCGAGTTAACTTCTGGTTGAGGGTTCCAAGCCGACTACTGTTTGATGGTTCCAAGTTGACTTCTGTTTGAGGGTTCCAAGTTGACTTCTGTTTGAGGTTCCAAGTTGACTTCTGTTAGAGGGGTTCACAGATGACTTCTGTTTGAGGGTTGCAAGTTGACTTCTGTTTGGGGTTCCAAGTTGACTTTTGTTTGAGGGTTCCAAGTTGACTTCTGTTTGAGGGTTCCAAGTTGACTTCTGTTTGAGGGTTCCAAATTGACTTATGATTGAGGGTTCCAAAGTGATTTCTGTTTGAGGGTTCCAAAGTGACTTCTGTTTGAGAGTTCCAAAGTGATTTCTGTTTCAGGGTTCCAAAGTGACTTCTGTTTGAGGGTTCCAAAGTAATTTCTGTTCGAGGGTTCCAAAGTGACTTGTTTGAGGGTTCCAAAGTGATTTCTGTTCGAGGGTTCCAAAGTGACTTCTGTTTGAAGGTTCCAAAGTGATTTCTGTTTGAGGGTTTCAATTTGAATTCTGTTCGAGGTTCCAAATTGACTTCTGTTTGAGGGTTCCAAAGTGACTTCTGTTTGAGGGTTCCAAAGTGACTTGTTTGAGGGTTCCAAAGTGACTTCTGGTTGAGGGTTCCAAAGTGATTTCTGTTTGAGGGTTTCAATTTGAATTCTGTTCGAGGGTTCCAAATTGACTTCTGTTTGAGGGTTCCAAATTGTCATCTGTTTGAGGGTTTCAGATTGACCTGTTTGAGGGTTTCAAATTGTCTTCTGTTTGAGAATTCCAAGTTGACTCCTGACTGGGGGGTCATCGGTACCTCCATTCCCGGATTTCCAGTTGTCTCGTTGTTCGGGGTTCCCTGTTGTCTCGTTGTTCGGGGTTCCCTGTTGTCTCGTTGTTCGGGGTTCCCAATTGTCTCGTTGTTCGGGGTTCCCTGTTGTCTCGTTGTTCGGGGTTCCCAGTTGTCTCGTTGTTCGGGGTTCCCAATTGTCTCGTTGTTCGGGGTTCCCTGTTGTCTCGTTGTTCGGGGTTCCCAGTTGAGTCATGTTTGCGGGTTTCCCGTTGACCCTATCTATGGGTTCCCTTTTGAATCCTGTGTGTGGGTTCCCAGTGAACTCCTGTTTGGATGTTTCCCGTTGACTCCTGTCTGTGGGTTCCTGCTTGACTCTTGTTTGAGGGATCCAAGTTTACTGCCATTTGGGGTTCCCAGTTAACTTCCAATGATGGGTTCTCAATTGATTCCTGTTAAGGGGTTCCCAGTTGACTTCCAATGATGGGTTCTCAATTGATTCCTGTTAAGGGGTTCCCAGTTGACTTCCAATGATGGGTTCTCAATTGATTCCTGTAAAGGGGATCCCAGTTGACTTCTACTCATGTTTTGCCAGCTGACTTCGTTTTGGGAGTTTCGAGCTGACTCCTATTTCTGCGTTCCCAGACGACTTTTTGAGGGTTCCAGCTGACGCCTTTTCCAGGGTTTCCAGAGGAAAATTCCCTGCTGACTCCTTTTTCACGATTCCCAGACGACTCTTGTTTGTGGGTTTCCAGCTGACTCCAATTTCAGGGTTCCCAGAAAACTTCTATCTGAGAGTTCCCAGCTCACTCCTCCTTCAGGGTTTCCAGAGGACTCCTGTTTAGGGTGATCCAGCTGAATCCTGTTTCAGGGTTTCCAGAGGACTCCTGTTTAGGGGGCTTCACCTGAAACCTCCATCATCGTTCCCAGGCGACTCCTGTTTAGGGGGTTCCAGCTGAATCCTACCTCAGGGTTCCCAGACGACTCCTGTTTAGGGGGTTTCAGCTAAATCTTATTTCAGGGTTCCCAGACGACTCCTGTTCAGGGGGTTTCAGCTGAATCCTACTTCATGGTTCCCAGAAAACTCCTGTTTAGGGGGTTCCAGCTGAATCCTATTTCAGGGTTTCCAGAGGACTTCTGTTTAGGGGGCTTCACTTGAATCCTCCATCAGGGTTCCCAGGCGACTCTTGTTTACGGGGTTCCAGCTGAATCCTACCTCAGGGTTCCCAGACGACTCCTGTTTAGGGGGTTTCAGCTAAATCTTATTTCAGGGTTCCCAGACGACTCCTGTTCAGGGGTTTCAGCTGAATCCTACTTCATGGTTCCCAGAAAACTCCTGTTTAGGGGTTCCAGCTGAATCCTATTTCAGGGTTCCCAGACGACTCCTATTAGGAGGTTTCAGCTGAATCCTATTTCAGGGTTCCCAGACGACTCCTGTTTAGGGGGTTTCAGCTGAATCCTACCTCAGTGTTCCCAGAAAACTCCTGTTCAGAGGGTTCTAGCTGAATCGTATTTCAGGGTTCCCAGACGACTCCTGTTTAGGGGGTTCCAGCTGAATCCTATTTCATGGTTCCAAGACGACTCCTGTTTTGGGGGTTCCAACTGAATCCTATTTCAGGGTTCCCAGACGACTCCTGTTTAGGGTCTGTCAGCTGACTCCTATTTCCGGGTTCTCACTCGGCTCCTGGTGGGAGGTTCCCAGCTGACTCTTGTCTCGGGGATCTTACAAGACTCCTGTTTGGGGGTTTTCAGCTGACTCCTATGTCAGGGTTTCCACACAACACCTGTTTAGGGCTCCAGACTGCACTGCCCCGCACAGCAGCAAAGACCTCGGAACATATTACAGCGCACAGACCGTGACCTCGTTCTGTGGTAACCTTGGTCACGCGTTGACAGTTCTACCTCCTTGTTCAAACTGTGATCTTTTCTGTGGTGCTGTAATCGTCTGAACATTAGTGCACAGTAGGCTTCACAGCTCACTGGATTGAACATTTTGACAGGGGTGAATGGTCATGGTAACTATATCAACAGAACTGTATGGCTGTGACGAAAATACCGTTAGGATTGGGTGATGTTGGTAAACGTATGAACAGGTTTAGATGGCTATTACAAATATGTCAACAGGATAAGATGGTAGTGGTAAACATGTCGACAGGTTTGGATGATGATGGTGAATATGTTAAGGTTAGACTGTGTCGGTAAACTTTTCGACTTGTTGAATGGTTATGGCAAACATGTCATCAGGATTGGACGGTGTTGATAAACAAGATCTGTCGTACGGATCGGATGGTGTAAATGACCATCTTCAGACTGGTAGGTTTGAGCAAATATGCAGGCAGGACTGGATGATATTTGTGAAAGACATTTTTGATAATCGCAGACATTTTTTTCCGTGATATTGAAAAACTCACAAGACTTTTACCAAGAATGTTGTATTTCTCCTTCCATCCCAACACTCTTCACATGCGGAGCTTTGAACAGCCAGACCTGTCGATCCATGTTTCAAGACGAGTCTTGCCCCAGTACTGTCTGCAATTACATCATTGATGAACAGCATGCTACAGTACAATGCCACAGAGAGAGAGAGAGAGAGAGAGAGAGAGAGAGAGAGAGAGAGAGAGAGAGAGAGAGAGAAGTATACGAATACGAATACGAACGATTTCTTGTAATGCTATTTGTGGTCGATGTACAGAGGGACACAAGTGCGGAGGGAGAGAGGGGGAAGGGCCATTGGGAGGGAGGTGAAGGGTGTCCCAAACATGTCTGGTAATGAGCCTAACATGCTGTACAACGGTGCCTAGTAACATAAATGTTATATACAGAATTCATTATAAAACAATACAAACTTAATTCAACTTAGTAATCAGTTTGGTTAGCAGAGACCGCAGCTTTTATGAAGATGGGTCCCGGGAAAGACATGTATGTTCAACAGCGGCACAGGTGTTGAGGTGTGCTCTGTGACCCCTGGAGACCTGAGGGAGACTGTCCGTTGACCTGGTCATGTTCTTTTCACGCGGTTTCCATCGTAGGACTGTGACTAAATTTTGCTGTGTGCCATGATGAGTTGGACAGCCTGTTGATCATCTGACGGCAGGGGCTATTTTCAGAGTCTTGTGTATCAGAGTGAACTATTCGGCATTTTTTTTCTGCGTCATTATTGTGGAACACACTTGGTTGAATGGGCAGAAATAATCCCAAAGAACCCAACAAGCGTTCATCTGTCTGTTTGGATCTTTGCTGTGTTCCTCAGCCCTTCCTTTGTCTCTTATTACGTACAATGACGTCGTGATACATGTCGGCGGAATGGTCGGAACTTCATGTCAGTCAACAGTTTGATAACCTCTCCCTTCAAGTTTGTATGGGAATAAGTTTCGTGTCTGGCGGTACGGACGTCAGCATGTATGTTTTCCACAGTGGATGGGAGTCCTTGAAAAGGCAGACTGTCCACATGCTTTGAAAGAAGGCAGTGTTTGTATCTCCAACCGGAAACCTCATCCTGTTGGAAGCCAAACAAGGGAAGCTATTCAAAGAAGGAGAGAGAGAGAGAGAGAGAGAGAGAGAGAGAGAGAGAGAGAGAAAAGAGAGAGAGAGAGAGAGAGAGAGAATGTAGTGTAATGTAGTGTCATGCAGTGTAGTGTAGTGTAGTGCAGTGCAGTGTAGTGCAGTGCAGGTAGTGCCGTGCAGTGTAGTGTGTAGTGTAGTGTAGTGTAGTGCAGTGTAGTGTAGTGTAGTGCAGTGCAGTGCAGTGTAGTGTAGTTAAGTGTACTGCAGTGAAGTGTAGTGCAGTGCAGTGTAGTGTAGCGTAGTGCAGTGTAGTGTAGTGCAGTGTAGTGCAGTGTAGTATAGTGCAGTGCAGTGTTGTGCAGTGTAGTGCAGTGTAGTGTAGTGCAGTGCAGTGTAGTGTAGTGTAGTGTAGTGTAGTGTAGTGTAGTGTAGTGTAGTGTAGTGCAGTGCAGTGCAGTGTAGTGCAGTGCTGTGCAGTGCAGTGTAGTGCAGTGCAGTGTAGTGCAATGCAGCGCAGTGCAGTGCAGTGTAGTGCAGTGTAGTGTAGTGCAGTGTTGTGCAGTGTAGTGCAGTGTAGTGTAGTGATGTGTAGTGTAGTGTAGTGTAGTCTAGTCTAGTCTAGTGTAGTGCAGTGTAGCGCAATACTGTAAATTGTATTGTAGCGTAATTTAGTGTAATCTATTGTAATGTAGTGCAGTGTAGTGCAATACTTGTAGTGTAGTGTAGTGTAGTGCAATACTGTGTAGTGTAGTGTAGTGTAGTGTAGTGTAATATAGTGTAGTGTAGTGCAGTGTAGTGCAAAACTGGATACTGTAGTGTAGTGTAGTGTAGTGTAGTGTAGCGTAGTGTAGTGTAGTGTAGTCTAATGTAGTCTAGTGCAGTGTAGTGTAGTGTGGTGTATTGTAGTGTAGTCTAGTATAGTGTAGTCTAGTGAAGTAGAATGTAGTGCAGTGTAGTGCAATACTGTATATTGTATTGCAGCGTAATTTAGTGTAATATAGTGTAGTGTGGTGCATTGTAGCGCAAAACTGGGTACTGTAGTGTAGTGTAGTGTAGTGTAGCATAGCGTAGCATAGTGTAGTGTAGTGTAGTGTAGTGCAATACTGTGTATTGTATTGTAGCGTAATTTAGTGTAGTGTAGTGCAGTGTAGTGTAGTGCAATACAGGGTACTGTAGTGTATGTAGTGTAGTGTAGTGTAGTGCAGTGTAGTGTAGTATAGTTAAGTGTAGTGTAGCGTAGTGTAGTGTAGTGTGGTGTAGTGTAGTGCAGTGTAGTGCAATACTGTGCATTGTATTGCAGTGCAGTGTAGTGCAGTGTAGAGCAGTGTAGTGCAATGTAGAGCAGTGTAGTGCAGTGTAGAGCAGTTTAGTGCAGTGCAATGCAATACTGCGTAGTGTAGTGTAGTGTAGTGTAGTGTAGTGTAGTGTAGTGTAGTGTAGTGTAGTTGCAATACTGTGTATTGTATTGTAGCGTAATTTAGTGTAATGTAGTGCAGTGTAGTGCAGTACAGTGCAGCGTAGAGTGGTGCAATGCAATACTGCGTATTGTGTTGTAATGTAGTGCAGTGTAGTTTATTGTCGTGTGATGTAGTGTAGTGTAGTGTAGTGTAGTTAGTGTAGTGTAGTGTAATGTGGTGTAGTGCAGTATACTGCAATAGTGTGAAATGTAATGTAGTGTAATATAGTGCCGTGCAATAAAGTGTAGCACAGTGCACCACACTACTCTGCAGTGCCATGTAGTGGTGTGCTGTGTAGTGCAGTGTAGTAGTGTAGTGTAATGTAGTGTAGTGTAGTGCAGGGTAACATACTGTAGTGTAGTGTAGTGTAGTGTAGTGTACTGTACTGTACTGTACTGTACTGTAGTGTACTGTTGATCAGTGCACTGTAGTGGAGTGGAGTGGGGTGGAGTGGAGTGGAGTGGAGGGTAGGGTAGTTCAGTGCAATATAGTTTAGTACAGTGCAGTGCAGTTAAATGTAGAGAAGAGTAGTGTAGTGCGGTGTAGTGTAGCGTTGTGTAGTGGAGTGGAGTGGAGTGGAGTGGAGTGGAGTGGAGGGTAGGGTAGTTCAGTGCAATATAGTTTAGTACAGTGCAGTGCAGTTAAATGTAGAGAAGAGTAGTGTAGTGCGGTGTAATGTAGCGTTGTGTAGTGTAGGAAGGTGTAGTGTAGCCTGGTGTAGTGTAGTGTAGTGGAGTGGAGTGGAGTGGAGTGGAGGGTAGGGTAGTTCAGTGCAATATAGTTTAGTACAGTGCAGTGCAGTTTAATGTAGAGAAGAGTAGTGGAGTGGAGTGGAGTGGAGTGGAGTGGAGTGGAGTGGAGGGTAGGGTAGTTCAGTGCAATATAGTTTAGTACAGTGCAGTGCAGTTTAATGTAGAGAAGAGTAGTGTAGTGCGGTGTAGTGTAGCTTGTGTAGTGTAGGAAGGTGTAGTGTAGCCTAGTGTAGTGTAGTGGAGTGGAGTGGAGTGGAGTGGAGGGTAGGGTAGTTCAGTGCAATATAGTTTAGTACAGTGCAGTGCAGTTAAATGTAGAGAAGAGTAGTGTAGTGCGGTGTAGTGTAGCGTTGTGTTAGTGTAGGAAGGTGTAGTGTAGCCTAGTGTAGTGTAGTGGAGTGGAGTGGAGTGGAGTGGAGGGTAGGGTAGTTCAGTGCAATATAGTTTAGTACAGTTTAGTGCAGTTAAATGTAGAGAAGAGTAGTGGAGTGCGGTGTAGTGTAGCGTTGTGTAGTGTAGGAAGGTGTAGTGTAGCCTAGTGGAGTGGAGTGGAGTGGAGTGGAGTGGAGTGGAGTGGAGTGGTAGGGTAGGTTTCAGTGCAATATAGTTTAGTACAGTGCAGTGCAGTTAAATGTAGAGAAGAGTAGTGTAGTGCGGTGTAGTATAGCGTTGTGTAGTGTATGGTAGGTGTAGTGTAGCCTAGTGTAGTGTAGTGTAGTGTAGTGCAGGGTAACATACTGTAGTGTAGTGTAGTGTAGGTAGTGTTAGTTCAGTGCACTGTAGTGTAGTGTACTGTAGTGCAGTGCAGTGCAGTGGAGTGGAGTGGAGTGGAGTGGAATGTAGTATGCAGTGCAGTGGAGTGGAGTGGAGTGCAGTGCAGTGCAGTGCAGTGCAGGGAGTGGAGTGTGGAGTAGGAGTGGAGTGGAGTGGAGTGGATGTGGAGTGGAGTGGAGGGTAGGGTAGTTCAGTGCAATATAGTTTAGTACAGTGCAGTGCAGTTTAATGTAGAGAAGAGTAGTGTAGTGCGGTGTAGTGTAGCGTTGTGTAGTGTAGGAGGTGTAGTGTAGCCTAGTGTAGTGTAGTGTAGTGCAGGTAACATAGTGTAGTGTAGTGTAGTGTAGTGTAGTGTAGTGTAGTGTAGTGTAGTGTAGTGTAGTTTCAGTGCACTGTAGTGTAGTGGAGTGGAGTGTGAGGGTAGGGTAGTTCAGTGCAATATAGTTTAGTACAGTGCAGTGCAGTTTAATGTAGAGAAGAGTAGTGTAGTGCGGTGTAGTGTAGCGTTGTGTAGTGTAGGAAGGTGTAGTGTAGCCTAGTGTAGTGTAGTGTAGTGTAGTGTAGTGAAGTGTAGTGTAGTGTTGTGTAGTGTTGTGTAGTGCAGTATAGTGCAGTGTACTGTAGTGTAGTGTTGTTCAGTGCACTGTAGTGTAGTGTAGTGTAGTGTAGTGATAATAACTGCCTTTTTCAACATCACACAGGAATAATGACTCCCTTGTTCTCCATTCACAATGATAATGACTGCTGCGTTTAACATGTCACAGTGATAGTGACGGCCTTGTTTTCATGCCACAGCGACAATGACTGCCTTGTTCTCCATGTCACAGTGATAATGACTGCCTTGTTCTCCATGTCACAGTGACAATGACTGCCTTGTTCTCCATGTCACAGTGATAATGACTGCCTTGTTATCCATGTCACAGTGATAATGACTGCCTTGTTCTCCATGTCACAGTGATAATGACTGCCTTGTTCTCCATGTCACAGTGACAATGACTGCCTTGTTCTCCACGTCACAGTGATAATGACTGCCTTGTTCTCCATGTCACAGTGATAATGAGTGCCTTGTTCTCATGTCACAGTGACAATGACTGCCTTGTTCTATATGTCACAATTATAATGACTGCCTTGTTCTACATCTACCTGCGATAATGACTGCCTTGTTCTACATGTCACAGTGATAATGACTGCCTTGTTCTCCATGTCACAGTGACAATGACTGCCTTGTTCTCCATGTCACAGTGACAATGACTGCCTTGTTTTACATGTCACAGTGATAATGACTGCCTTGTTCTACAATGACTGCCGTGTTTAACATCTCACAGTGATAATGATGCTTTGTTTATCATGTCAAAGTAATACTGACTGCTTTGTTCTACATGTCACGGTGATAATGACTACCTTGTTCTCATGTCACAGTGACAATAACTGCATTGTTTTATATGTCACAGTGCTAATGACTGCCTTGTTCTACATGCCGCAGTGACAATGACTGCCTTGTTCTCCATGTCACAGTGGTAATAACTGCCTTGTTCTACATGACACAGTGACAATGACTGCCTTGTTCTCCATGTCGCAGTGATAATGACTGCCTTGTTCTCCATGTCACAGTGATGATGACTGCCTTGTTCTCCATGTCGCATTGATGATGACTGCTTTATTATCCATGTCACAGTGACAATGACTGTATTGTTCTATATGTCACAGTGATAATGACTGCCCTGTTTTACATGTCACGGCTATTTTGACTGCCTTGTTCTATATGACACAGTGACAATGACTACCTTGTTACACATGTCACAGTTATACTGACTGCCTTGTTCTATATGTCACAGTCACAATGACTGCCTTGTTCTATATGTCACAGTTATAACCTACTGCCTTGTTCTTTATGTCACAGTGACAATGACTGCCTTGTTTCACATGTCACAGTGATAACAGCTGCCTTGTTCTACAGGTCAAAGTGATGATGACTGCTTTGTTCTCCATGTCACAGTGACAATGACTGCCTTGTTCTACATGTCACAGTTATACTGACTGCCCTGTTCTTTATGTCACAGTGACAATGACTGCCTTGTTTCACATGTCACAGTGATAATAATTGCCTTGTTGTACAGGTCAAAGTGATGATGACTGCTTTGTTCTCCATGTCACAGTGACAACGACTGCCTTCTTCTATATGTCAAAGTGATAATGACTGCCCTGTTCTAATGTCACCGTGATAATGACTGCATTGTTCTACATGTCACAGTTATAATGACTGCCTTGTTCTATACGTCACAGTGATAATGACTACTTTGTTTCACATGTCACGGTGATAATGACTGCCTTGTTCTACATGTCACAGTGATAATGACTGCCTTGTTCTACATGACACCGTGATAATGACTGCCTTGTTCTACATGTCACAGTGATAATGACTGCCTTCTTCAATATGTCACATTGATAATGACTGCCTTCTTCTATATGTCACAGTGATAATGACTGCCTTGTTCTATACGTCACAGTGATAATGACTACTTTGTTTCACATGTCACGGTGATAATGACTGCTTTGTTCTCCATGCCACAGTGACAACGACTGCCTTCTTCTATATGTCAAATTGATAATGACTGTCTTGTTCTACATGTCACAGTGAAAATGACTATCTTGTTTCACATGTCACAGTGATAATGACTGCCTTGTTCTACATGTCACCGTGATAATGACTGCCTTGTTCTACATGACACAGTGATAACGACTGAATTGTTCTACATGTCAGTGATAATGACTGCCTTATTCTCCATGTCACAGTGATAATGACTGCCTTGTTGTATACGTCACATGGTAATGGCTAACTTGTTCTACATGTCACAGTGATAATGACTGCATTGTTTTACATGTCACAGTTATAATGACTGCCTTGTTCTATACGTCACTGTGATAATGGCTACCTTGCTGTACATGTCACAGTGACAATGAATTCCTTGTTTCACATGCCACAGTGATAATGACTGCCTTGTTCTACATGTCACCGTGATAATGACTGCCTTGTTCTACATGTCACCGTGATAATGACTGCCTTGTTCTACATGTCACAGTGATAATGACTG
>CM065714.1:151776158-151778658 GCA_033310375.1 Conus canariensis
GTTCGAAGCTCATTTACCTAATCTGACTTTTGCTGATGCCCTTCTGAATTTTGTAATTGTGATATCATGTGAGTATTCTAAGGTTGATGCATCGATTTAAAGGATCGATAGACGGTATAACGATCACTGCCTTCTAATTTACCTGTGCCAGTCCTGTTTGAAACAATCTACCATTCTCTGTCTAAACACTGACAAGAAAACCTTTTCATCTCCCATTCCTCTATTTATCCACACTTTGAAAATCCGTAGGAGTCAAAACAGTTGTTTATGTCTAAAGCCCAGTTGAGGGATTTACTAACTTCTTTCAGTTCTTTTTCATATGCTTGTTTCAGTATTCGGTTTGGCGTCATTTTTTTTTTTTTTTTTTTGGAACCAGTATTTCACTGCCCGTAAAGTACTATCAATATAAAGAGGGTATCTGCCAGCTCACCATAATAGAGAGAGAGAGAGAGGGGAGAGAGAGAGAGAGAGAGAGAGAGAGAGAGAGAGAGCTTGAATAGTAAACATAATACAAAGACCAACGTGAAAAGTCAACATGTTGTACTTAATTGGACACAGTGGTGTGGAAGGTGGATCACAATGGAATGCAATGAAACTGGAGAATATTCAGTGCAACGCAAAAACAATACAGTGCCATGTTATGTCACTACTGCAGTCCTCACGTTGTGCAAAATGATACAAATAGTTGATTGATTCCCCCTCTTCTCTAAACAGAAATTGCTGATTACTTGGTAACCTGCATAGTATAGACCTGTGACACTGTGTAGCTTTTTGTTTCCAAGGAAGTCTTGCATGACGGAATGGATTGTAAATGATGCAGTCCTATTGTGTACATTGGTCGACGGCAGTTCTCTCTCTCTCTCTCTCTCTCTCTCTCTCTCTCTCTCTCTCTCTCTCTCTCTCTCTCTCTGAGACAGCCACATGAAAAGATCAAATCGTAACCGACAGACTTCTGCCCTTTATTTTAACACACGTACGCACGCGCACACACGCACACGCGCGCACAACACACACACACACACACACACACACACACACACACACACACACACACAACACACACACACACACACACGTACTTGTGTATGTCAGGATGTTTTCATGACTCCGCAGAGGAAGACGTTATACACCGCATTGTAGCTGCAACATCTTACACGTGGAACCGACTATGTGAAAACGTTGGAATACATCCAGGAACTCGGGGAGGAAATGGGTTGGGGTAGAGGTTGGGTTGGGGGAACGAGGGTGTCGGTGTTTTAAGTCGGGCATGGAGATAATAGGAAGGGGAAACTAAAGAGGTGGGGGGGGGGGGGGGGGGCAAGGGGGGATCGGGCCTGGAGAAACGAAGAAAACATTTCTCACGGTCGTTGAATGATCAGGTGATTGGGAAAGCTGTGTCTGTGTAGAGGACTGTGTTGATGGGTTGTTTCCTGAAGTCAGTGGGAATTCCTTTCCAGCTGATTCTCGCAACTTTCCGTCTGGTAGTCCGTCAGCAAGTGGGTGTCACCAGAAGGCGCACACGCGCAGCTTAAAAAGAAGAATAAAGAGGACTGTATTTCATTGAATATGCTCTGTTAGTGTTTAAAACTGACAGTATTCACAATGAATTAATTTCTGTGTTCAATTTCGACGTGGACAGTCATTAAAATGATCCGAAATGTGTATGGTTACTGTTCATTCCGTCATTGCCCTTTTTCACTTTTCATGTTCGTGTATTTGTTTGTTTGTTTGTTTGTTTACTTTTGTCCGTTTTCTCTTCATTTTGTCGCGCTGCCATGCGGAACGATGCGTTTACTACATGTAATCGGCTGCAGCGTGTTGGAGTCGGTGGTGTGACTGGTCAGCATGATGTTTGGGTTCTCTGGGGTGCGTTAGAGGGTCTGCCCTCCGAGCTTAAAGCATTGCGGGATAAATCAGAAACACACGCTCACACACACACACGCACGCACGCACGCACGCACGCACGCACGCACGCACGCACGCACGCACGCACGCACGTCACACACACACACACACACACATATACGTACACGCACACGCACACAGACATGCACACACACACATACACACACACACTCTGTCTCTATCTCTCACTCTCTCTCTCTCGCACACACACACACACACACACACACACACACACACACACACACACACACACACACACAAACACACACACACACACACTCTCTCTCTCTCACTCTCTCTCTCTCTCGCTCGCTCGCTCGCTCGCTCTCTCAGACCTATATCAGACCTGTAATTTCAGACCTATATCCTTACTTTCGATTCTATCCAAACCCCTTGAAAGACACATACACACACACGTATCTCAGTTCATGGAGAAAAACAAACTATTTCACACACTCCAATCTGGATTCCGATCTAATCATTCCTGCCACACAGCACTATCACGAATGTGTGACTCATGGCTTTCAAATATGAACCAATCACAAATGACAGGGGTTGTCTTGACTTCAAAAAGGCGTTTGATCTTGTTGATCAT
>CM065714.1:151783658-151786158 GCA_033310375.1 Conus canariensis
AATACATAGACGAACAATCTAATAGTGGGGGAAAAAACAAGCGCAGGCCAACAACTGAACTATCTTCATAGTAATGACTTGGCAAAGATTTGGACTTAGGAGGGGGGGGGGGGGGGGGGTAATTTGAAGATGGAGAAACTGGGAACATGAAATTAAGAAAATATTTTCTTAATTTCATGTTCCCAGTTTCTCCATCTTCAAATTACCCCCCCCCCCCCCTTCCTTAAGTCCAAATCTTTGCCAAGTCATTACTATGAAGATAGTTCAGTTGTTGGCCTGCGCTTGTTTTTTCCCCCACTATTAGATTGTTCGTCTATGTATTTGTCTGACTTTATTCAAGTTTAAAAGGCTGTGCCAGTCTTGAATAAAAGTTACTCTGTGTTAGGTTTCTTATGGGAGCAAAAAATACCCAACTTGTTTACTGTTTATCGTTTACTGTTCCCTACCTCATTTCATTTCTGACTCTCCGTGATATTCAGAACAGAGAATGAAAATGTTATAGTAACTAATCTGTCAGTAACATTAAGAGAGGAGCATTAAAATGTTACAGGCGCTAATCTCTCTATCATTTTCGGAGTATTGAAATGTTATGGTTGCTAACCTCTCCGTAATATTTAGAGCAGAGTATGGAAATGTTATGATGTTATACGCTAGCCTGTCTGTAATATTTTGGGCGGAATATGGAAATGTTATAGGTGCTAGCCTCTGTAACATTCAGAGCAGAATATGGAAATGTTATAGGTGCTAACCTGTCCGTAATATTTGGAGCACAGGATTGAAATGTTATAGGTACTAACCTGTCCGTAATATTTGGAGCAGAGGATTGAAATGCTTTTGGCACTAACCTGTCACGTAATATTTAGAGCAGAGGATGGAAATGCTATGGTTGCTAATCTCTCCGTAATATTCAGAGCAGAGGAGTGAAATGTTGTAGGCGCTAACCTGTCACGTCATATTCAGAGCAGAGGAGTGAAATGTTGTAGGCGCTAACCTGTCACGTCATATTCAGAGCAGAGGAGACGCTAACCTGTCACGTCATATTCAGAGCAGATGAGACGCTAACCTGTCAGGTCATATTCAGAGCAGAGGGGACGCTAACCTGTCACGTCATATTCTGAGCAGAGGAGACGCTAACCTGTCACGTCATATTCAAAGCAGAGGAGGCGCTAACCTGTCACGTCATTACTCAGAGCAGAGGAGACGCTAACCTGTCACGTAATATTCAAAGCAGAGGAGGCGCTAACCTATCCGTAATATTCAAAGCAGAGGAGGCGCTAACCTATCCGTAATATTCAAAGCAGAGGAGGCGCTAACCTATCCGTAATATTCAGAGCAGAGGAGGCGCTAACCTATCCGTAATATTCAAAGCAGAGGAGACGCTAACCTGTCACGTAATATTCTAAGTACAGGAGACGCTAACCTATCCGTAATATTCAAAGCAGAGGAGGCGCTAACCTATCCGTAATATTCACAGCAGAGGAGACGCTAACCTGTCACGTCATATTCTAAGTACAGGAGACGCTAACCTATCCGTAATATTCAAAGCAGAGGAGGCGCTAACCTATCCGTAATATTTAGAGCAGAGGAGACGCTAACCTATCCGTAATATTTAGAGCAGAGGAGGCGCTAACCTATCCGTAATATTCAGAGCAGAGGAGACGCTAACCTATCCGTAATATTATCAAAGCAGAGGAGGTGCTAACCTATCCGTAATATTTAGAGCAGAGGAGACGCTAAGCTATCCGTAATATTGAAAGCAGAGGAGACGCTAACCTGTCCGTAATATTCAAAGCAGAGGAGGCGCTAACCTATCCGTAATATTCAGAGCAGAGGAGGCGCTAACCTATCCGTAATATTCAGAGCAGAGGAGACGCTAACCTATCCGCAATATTCAGAGTATGGAAATGTCAAAATAGGTGCTGACGTGTCCGAAATAGAGCAGAGGATCGAAATGTTATAGGCGCTGACCCATCCGTAATAGAGCAGATGATTGAAATGTTATAGGCGCTGACCCATCCGTAATAGAGCAGAGGATTGAAATGTTATAGGCGCTGACCCATCCGTAATAGAGCAGAGGATTGAAATGTTATAGGCGCTGACCCATCCGTAATAGAGCAGAGGATTGAAATGTTATAGGCGCTGACCCATCCGTAATAGAGCAGAGGATTGAAATGTTATAGGCGCTGACCCATCCGTAATAGAGCAGAGGATTGAAATGTTATAGGCGCTGACCTATCCGTAATAGAGCAGAGGATTGAAATGTTATAGGCGCTGACGTATCCGAGATAGGGCAGAGGATTCAAATGTTAGAATCTTGATCTGCTTGGATAATCTGCTCCTGATAAATATCTAAGATCAGGAGTAGATACCCACATGTCTTGCGAAGCCGAGTTCTCTTCCCCTCCCTGGCAAGCTGGCCCATTCAGTGAGTCAGTGAGAGATCAAATCACTGGGCCGCCAGTGAGTCAGTGAGAGATCAAATCACTGGGCCGCCAGTGAG
>CM065714.1:151798658-151811158 GCA_033310375.1 Conus canariensis
AGCAAGACCTGTGATGACAGGTACCTCTGTCCTCCCTCCATCAGTACTGTATCAGCAAGACCTGTGATGACAGGTACCTCTGTCCTCTCTCCATCAGTACTGTATCAGCAAGACCTGTGACGACAGGTACCTCTGTCCTCTCTCCATCAGTACTGTATCAGCAAGACCTGTGACGACAGGTACCTCTGTCCTCCCTCCATCAGTACTGTATCAGCAAGACCTGTGATGACAGGTACCTCTGTCCTCCCTCCATCAGTACTGTATCAGCAAGACCTGTGATGACAGGTACCTCTGTCCTCTCTCCATCAGTACTGTATCAGCAAGACCTGTGATGACAGGTACATCTGTCCTCCCTCCATCAGTACTGTATCAGCAAGACCTGTGATGACAGGTACCTCTGTCTGTCCTCCCTCCATCAGTACTGTATCAGCAAGACCTGTGGTGACAGGTACCTCTGTCCTCTCTCCATCAGTACTGTCAGCAAGACCAGGTACCTCTGTCCTCTCTCCATCAGTACTGTATCAGCAAGACCTGTGGTGACAGGTACCTCTGTCTGTCCTTCCTCCATCCCACATCACTGAGGCAACGAGACCTTGGAAGGAGCTTGAAACTGTGTTTCTGGATTCTCTCCATCTCCCACATGACAGTGGCAGCAAGGCCCAGGGAAGACGTAGTGACTGCTCTCACCCTCTCTCCATCTCCCACATGACAGTGCCAGCAAGGCCCAGGGAAGACGTAGTGACTGCTCTCACCCTCTCTCCATCTCCCACATGACATTGCCAGCAAGGCCCAGAGAGGACGAAATAACTGCTCTCATTCTCTCTCCATCTCCCATGACTGTACGGCTGTACGAAGACCCGGTTTCCACCTCCTTCATCACTCTGTCCGCCAGACCCTGGCATGATGAAGCGTCACTGTTGATGCCCTTTCTCATCTGTCATTGACTGCTGCAACAAGACCCGGACAGGAGATGTCGTGTGACGGCAGGGGTGGAGGAGGGTGGGATGGAGGGTGGGGGATCGATGTTGCCAGGTGGCAGGCAGTAATCTGTGATGGTGGTGGGGGCGGGCTGTGTGACAGTGTGTATGATGTGAAGTGTGAGGGCAGTGCCCTGTGATTAGCCAGTCGCTGTGTGACAGTGTGTGTGATGTGAAGTGTGAGGGCAGTTTCCTGTGATTAGCCTGTGGCTGTGACAGTGTGTGATGTGAAGTGTGAGGGCAGTGTCCTGTGATTAGCTTGTGGCTGTGTGACAGTGTGTGATGTGAAGTGTGAGGGCAGTGCCCTGTAATTAGCTTGTGTGTGTGACAGTGTGTGATGTGAAGTGTGAGGGCAGTGCCCTGTAATTAGCCTGTGTCTGACAGTGTGTATGATGTGAAGTGTGAGTGCAGTGCCCTGTGATTAGCCTGTGGCTGTGACAGTGTGTATGATGTGAAGTGTGAGGGCAGTGCCCTGTGATTAGCCTGTGGCTGTGTGACAGTGTATATGATGTGAAGTGTGAGGGCAGTGCCCTGTGATTAGCCTGTGGCTGTGACAGTGTGTATGATGTGAAGTGTGAGGGCAGTGCCCTGGTATTAGCCTGTGGCTGTGTGACAGTGTGTGTGATGTGAAGTGTGAGGGCAGTGCCCTGGTATTAACCTCTGCTGTCTAACGGTGAGGTCTGGGGGTGGCATGGTGTGGGTGGCTGCCTATGGTGTCTGACTGACGGTGAGATCTGGGGGTGGCATGGTGTGGGTGGCTGCCTATGGTGTCTGACAGACGGTGATGTGTGGGGGTGGCATGGTGTGGGGGTGGCATGGTGTGGGTGGCTGCCTATGGTGTCTGACTGACGGTGAGATCTGGGGGTGGCATGGTGTGGGTGGCTGCCTATGGTGTCTGACTGACGGTGAGGTCTGGGGGTGGCATGGTGTGGGTGGCTGCCTATGGTGTCTGACAGACGGTGATGTGTGGGGGTGGCATGGTGTAGGGGTGGCATGGTGTGGGTGGCTGCCTATGGTGTCTGACTGACGGTGAGATCTGGGGGTGGCATGGTGTGGGTGGCTGCCTGTTGTGTCCGACAGACGGTGATGTGTGGGGGTGGCATGGTGTGGGGGTTGCATGGTGTGGGTGGCTGCCTATGGTGTCTGACTGACGGTGAGGTCTGGGGGTGGCATGGTGTGGGTGGCTGCCTATGGTGTCTGACTGACGGTGATGTCTGGGGGTGGCATGGTGTGGGTGGTTTGCCTGTTGTGTCTGAGAGCATGTGTCTGAAAGGGGCGGACAGCGTGCTGTGTTGGCGTTGGGATCCTGAAAGCACTGACAAATGGTCGTCTCCAGTTTTTGCCCCCTCCCCATACTCCCGTCTCCCCAGTCTTTGAAAGCACTGACAAATGGTCGTCTCCAGTGTTTGCCCCCTCCTCATACTCCCGCCTACCCAGTCTCCGCGTCCTCTTTCTTTTCCATCTAAACCCCCACATTCCTTCTATCTTTTCGCGGTAGAAATGCTTTGTGCCTTATATACACCTATTTTCTGCCACTGTTTTAGGTTGCTTTTATCCATATTGCTGTTGTCTGCTGCTAAGATTGCTCTGCTTGGCCTCGGTGACCATCTTCACTATCCAGCGCTGGGTTGGACACGCGTTGTTCTCAGTGGACTGCTAGACACTGGCCAGTTTTCTGGTGTTTCAAACGTCCTTTTTGAGGTAGATGGCGGTTTTCAGACGGTTGTGTAGAACTTCGGCTGAAAAGAAATGGTTTATGTCTCCAGTATTGCCTCAGCCCTGATATCGCCTTTGTGGTCGGCAGGGCTTTAAGCAACATGATTTATTTTTCCGGTATAGCTAAATTAATGTTCTTGTTGTTTGTAGTTTTGAGGTGTAGTGCTGCAGTGTTTTATTTTCACAGTGATTTGTGGTACATCTGTGGTAGGGGCTGTAAACACCATGAAAGGGGAAAGATCAAAGAGTTTTGACATAGACCTATCCGAGTTTCTGTGGACAAGATAAAAGAGTTTGGACACAGATTGGTGCGTGGGACAAGATGAAAGAGCGTGACATGATCTATCGTGTGTCTGTGGACAAGATAAAAAAAGTGTGAATAGTGATCTATCGGTGTGTCTGTGGACAAGATGAAAGAGTGTGAACACTGGTCTATCGTGTGTCTGTGGACAAGATAAAGAGTGTGAACACTGATCTATCTGTGTATCTGTGGACAAGATGAAAGAGTGTGAACACTGATCTATCTGTGTGTCTGTGGATAAGATAAAAGAGTGTGAACACTGATCTATCTGTGTCTGTGGACAAGATGAAAGAGTGTGAACACTGATCTATCGGTGTGTCTGTGGACAAGATAAAAAGTGTGAATCTGATCTATCTGGTGTGTCTGTGGACAAGATGAAAAGTGTGAAATCTGATCTATCAGTGTGTCTGTGGACAAGATAAAAAAGTGTGAATCTGATCTATCTGTGTGTCTGTGGACAAGATGAAAAAGAGTGTGAATCTGATCTATCTGTGTGTCTGTGGACAAGATAAAAGAGTGAACACTGATCTATCTGTGTGTCTGTGGACAAGATGAAAGTGTGAACACTGATCTATCTGTGTGTCTGTGGACAAGATAAAAGAGTGTGAACACTGATCTATTGTGTGTCTGTGGACAAGATGAAAGAGTGTGAACACTGATCTATCGGTGTGTCTGTGGACAAGATGAAAGAGTGTGAACACTGATCTATCTGTGTCTGTGGACAAGATAAAAGAGTGAACACTGATCTATCTGTGTGTCTGTGGACAAGATGAAAGAGTGTGAACACTGATCAATCGGTGTGTCTGTGGACAGGAAGAGTGGAAGTAAGATCCCCGGTGTACTGGCCCTGGGTGTGATTGGATCTGAGAGATGTGTGGACAGATTGCCCGTGTACCGCCAGAGGCGTGCTGTGGAAGGGGAAGTGGGGGATGTGCACCGTCAGTTAACTGCTTCCTGCTTGTCTTTCCTCTGCCGGATGACCGCTGTCGCGTACAAGGGATGGGGGGGGGGGGGGGGGAGTGTTGGGGGCGGGAGGGGGGTGTCGGAAGGGCACGCCTTCGCTATTAGCCGTCCTCTGGAAGACTGGAAACGCCACGTTCTCCTCCCCCTTTCCGCGTGAAACATTTCCGTTGGCTGGTAGTGCAGTCATCGTCGTCAGCGTAGTTGTATGGAATGAACGGAACGCCATGCAAGTGGGACGGGAACGGACGAATTTGCACTTGGTTCACCAAACTGACTTGAGTGTTTGGGTATCTGAGGGAAAACATGGTTCACCAAACTGACTTGAGTGTTTGGGTATCTGAGGGAAAACATTGTTCACCAAACTGACTTCAGTGTTTGGGTATCTGAGGGAAAACATGGTTCACGAAACTGACTTGAGTGTTAGGGTATCTGAGGGAAAACATGGTTCACTAAACTGACTTCAGTGTTAGGGTGTCTGAGGGAAAACATGGTTCACGAAACTGACTTGAGTGTTAGGGTGTCTGAGGGAAAACATGGTTCACCAAACTGACTTGAGTGTTTGGGTATCTGAGGGAAAACATGGTTCACCAAACTGACTTCAGTGTTTGGTTGTCTGAGGGAAAACATGGGCGTTAGAAAATGGGCCACAGTTAGAGGGGTGGAGGCATTGTGCTGACGGTCGTGTCCTTGGTGATCGCTCAGTTTTGGATTGACCACAGCCATAGAAAAGCAGTTTGATCTTGGTGGAGGGAGGGAAGGGAGGATCGGGGTGGAGTGGAAATGTTTTTTTCCTGCCTCTGTTAGCCTGCTGGAGCTGGATTGCGAGTGTATCATACTTTGTGTATCATAATGTGTTAACATTGTGTCTCATACATTGTGTATCAGACATTGTGTATCAGACATTGTGTATCATACAAAAACAAACAAACTTTGGAACCACTGTCATGGAATCTGGTGTCCTAGGGGACCGAGGCCCCAGGCAGGACAAAGTCTGGACATGGTTGGTGGTTCGGATCTGTGGCCCAAATGTGTGGACAGCTGGATCCAGACATCCTTCAAACTCCACCGAGGTGAACCTTCTCTGCACTGCCCTCCTCCTTCATTGGCCAGTCCGTGTGCTGTCAGTCCTTTGCCCTTTCCGTCTGCATTTCACTGGGCCGTTTACAACTTCACTGGACCGTTTAGAACTCTACTGGAACGTTTAGAACTCCACTGGAACGTTTAGAACTCCACTGGAACGTTTAGAACTTCACTGGGCCGTTTACAACTTCACTGGACCGTTTAGAACTTCACTGGGCCGTTTAGAACTTCAATGGGCCGTTTAGAACTTCACTGGGCCGTTTAGAACTTCAATGGGCCGTTTAGAACTTCACTGGACCGTTTAAAACTCCACTGGAACGTTCAGAACTTCACTGGAACGTTTAGAACTTCACTGGAACGTTTAGAACTTCACTGGGCCGTTTACAACTTCACTGGACCGTTTAGAAGTTCACTGGGCCGTTTAGAACTTCAATGGGCCGTTTAGAACTTCACTGGGCCGTTTAGAACTTCACTGGGCCGTTTAGAACTTCACTGGAACGTTTAGAACTTCACTGGGCCGTTTAGAAGTTCATTCGTTCGTTCATTCTTTCATTCGTTCTTTTTTTTCTTAGATGCCGCTTAATTCTATTTATACTTGTCTTTTGTGAATTAATTTTTTGTGTGTTCGCTTCTGCATTTCCGTTCATTCCATCCTGTTTTGCTGGTAGCCAGGGGATGAACGACAACAACGACACCCCATTCTTCAACAGGCGGTGTCAGCAAAGCCCATCCGTTATCTTGTTGTGCTTTGCTGACTTCCTTTCCGCGGGATTCCGGCTTTCAGCGGGGATGGTGGCCCTGGTTGGCGGTGCAGGGCGGGGGATTTCGGGTGGCAGCGGCGGGGGGGGGGGGGGGAGGGGGGGGGGGGGGGGGGGGGGGGAAGGAGTGATGGCAAACCATTAGACCCCCCGACCCGGCCACAACCGGACCGGTTAAAAGGGGAGGGGGTGGGGGAGGGGGGTGTATAGACCACAGAATGGACGAGGGGGGAGGGTGGGTGGGGTGGATGTCTCTCCCATTCTCTGCCGATCGCAGATCCTGTGAGATGACCGGGTGGCCGTTAGTGTGGACAGAGCTGTGCCACAATGACCTCCACCATTACCACCAGACAGGGAACAATGACCTCCACCATTACCACCAGACAGGGAACAATGACCTCCACCATTACCACCAGACAGGGAACAATGACCTCCACCATTACCACCAGACAGGGAACAATGACCTCCACCATTACCACCAGACAGGGAAACGGTCAGAATCAGGGAGGTCTTCTTACATGAAATGAAAGAAAGGATGAGAGTGGAGGGGGAGGGGGATGGCGATGAGGATGGAGAAGGCATTGAATGGAATTTACACTGACCTCTGTTGCCTGTCTGTCTTTCTCTCCGTCTGTCTCTCTGTCTTGTGTCTTTCTATCTGTCTGTCTCGTCTGTTCGTCTCTGTCTCTGCCTCTCTGTCTCTGTCTCTGTGTCTGTGTCTCTGTCTCTGTGTCTGTGTCTCTGTGTCTGTCTGTCTTTCTCTTTGTATGTCTCTCTCTGTCTCTCTGTGTCTTTCTGTCTTTACCTGTCTGTCTCTTTTTCTGTCTTTGTCTGTCTGTCTGTCTGTCTCTCTGTCTCTCACTGTGTCTCTGTCTGTCTGTGTGTGTGTCTGCCGCTCTCGCTGTCTTTCTGTCTTTCTCTGCCTCCAGTTTCCCGTACACCTATCCGTTGAGCAGCACACTAGTATGCAGATGAAGGACCCGACAGACGCCTTCCCCAGCCCACCCTGTTATCGATGCGGACGTGTTCCCATTTCTCCACACGGACGGAACGATTCTGTCTGGCTGCCGGAGAGCTGGGCTGACTGACTGGCAGGGCGGCCACGACAGACGGCGGCCGTGGGAAGTTATGGACGGAGACGTCACAGTGATGACAACGGCCAGACCACGCCGGGTGGAAAGAGAACGGGTGGGGAGGGGGTAGGGTGGGGTGGGGGGAGGGGAGAACGGGTGGGGAGGGGGGTGGGGTGGGGGGGAGTGTCGATCTGCCGTCATCACGATTGCAGACAGATAGAGCCGTGGTCAGGGGCGATCATTCCCAGCGCAGTCAGCAGAAAGCAGACGGTCACACCATCCGAACGGACCCTGCTTCTTCGCGTTGTGTCGCGTGGAGAAAATCAGAAGACGAGTGTCACAAGAGTGGTGTTACCACGATGGGGCATGTTGTTTAAGGCTCACAAACTCTCTCTCACACACACATGCTCACACGCTCGAGAACATGCGCTTTCACGCACACTTGCTCATATACTCACATAATTATGCTCATGCACAGTCATGCATGTGACCCGCAAAAGAGATACACCCACTGCTGGATACCAACTCCACATCCAGACTCTTCAGAGAAGCAACAACACGAAGGATCTCGGAGTGGCCCTGCAAAACGATGGCAAATGGAATAGGCACATCAACAACATAAGCGCCAAAGCCAACAAGACACTGGGCTTCCTGCGAAGGAATCTAAAGAACAGCAGCAGGAAGGTCAAAGAAATGGCATATAAAGCACTAGTGAGACTAGTGCTAGAATACGCCTCCGCTGTCTGGGACCCACACACTGCCCAAGATATCCAGGACATAGAGGCCATCCAACGTAGAGCGGCCCGTTTCGTCATGAACAACTACAAGCAAACCTCCAGCGTCACCACCATGCTGGAGGAACTAAAATGGCCTCCCCTTGAGACGAGGCGCAAAGCGGCACGACTAACCATGTTTTACAACATGAAACACAACACAACGGCTGTAAAGTTCCACCAACTAAAACCTCTCCAAACAAGATCAAGGAGGGGCCACAACCAACAATTCAGCAGGATAACATGCCGGACGGTACAAAGAAATATGTCGTTCCTCCCAAGAACAGTAAGGGACTGGAATTTGCTCCCTCAGGAAATAGTGCAGGTCCCAACGGCAGATACCTTCAGTAGGAAGGTATCTGCAATTCCGTAAATCCAACTCTCTCCCCCCTCCCCTTCACCCCTCCCCCACTCCACCCTTCTTTGCACACTATGCCCTCCTTCATTCTCTCAATAAGTTTTTTTTTTTCAGTCGTCTTCACCCCAAACGTAACAACAATAGTCAAACACTTGACTGTGGTTACTACCGGAAGAAGAAGAAGATGTACTCTCTCTCTCTTTCTCTTTCTCTCCTCTCTCTCTCTCTCTCTCTCTCTCTCTCTCTCTCTCTCTCTCTCTCTCTCTCTCTCTCCCCGAGTTTATGAACAAATGGAAACCGTATATAACTTTGCTGTCAAACGGTTCCTGAATGTTCCTTTACATACCTCTAACAAAATGTGTCAGGGTGAAACTGGTCGATTTCCTTTATATATTAGAACTGTTGTCAAATGTTTGAAATTTTAGTTGTGACCATTGAGATTACCAGTGACAAGGGTAAATAAGAGAGAGGGAGATAGAGAGAGAGGCGCGTTGTGTACATTTAGCGAGAGAGAGAGAGAGAGAGAGAGGAGAGAGAGAGAGGGGGGCTTTGTGGAGAGAGGCGCGTTGTGTAGATTTAGAGAGAGAGAGAGAGAGGGGGGGGGGGGTCTTTGTGGAGAGAGAGAGTGGGAGGGAGAGAGGCGCGTTGTGTAGGTTTAGAGAGGGGGGGGGGGGGGCTTTGCGGAGAGAGAGAGGCGCGTTAGGTAGATTTAGAGAGAGAGAGACAGAGAGAGAGAGAGAGAGGGGGGGGCTTTGTGGAGAGAGAGAGAGAGAGAGAGAGAGAGAGAGGCCCGTTGTGTAGATTTAGAGAGAGAGGGGTGTGTGTAGATTTAGAGAGAGAGAGAGAGAGAGAGAGAGAGAGAGAGAGAGAGAGAGAAGCGATGTGTAGATTTATGATGGAGATACGACCCCAGTTTTTGTGAGGCATGGCACAAACAGTATACTGACAGCCATTGGTGAGACGTATGTCCGTCTCGTGTTTCCACAGTCACGCCTACAAACACACAACGCACACAAGTATAAAACGCGCGCGAGCGCGCGCGCGACACACACACACACACACACACACACACACACACACACACACACACACACACACACACACACACTCGCGCACGCACACACACACACAATGTTTGGGAGGTTTTCTTTCTCAGCAGTCAGAGCTGTCTGTGTGAAACAAACGGTCTGCCTTACAACACAGATATGACAGATTAACGGCAAGTATGAACACACTGAAAATGCCGCGACTGGTGTACAGAGAGATCTAACAACAGACTGACAATGCCGTGTGCACTTAGCGGGCTGGTAATAAGCTGAGAATGCCCACGTGGACTATACAAGCTATTAATAGACTGAGAATATCACGTGGATTACACGAGCTATTAATAGTCTCTGGATAGCGAGTGCATCACACCAGCTGATAACAGATTGAGAATACCGCATGGACTTCACGAGCCATGAATACATTGAGAAGACCATGTTCATTGCTGTAGCTAATAACAGACTGATCAAAATACCACGTTAACTTCATGATCAATGACTGACTGAGAAAGCCACGTGAAGGTCACGAGCTAATCGTGGACTGAAAGTTGCACGTGCACTGCATCAGCTTGTGATGGACTGTGTATCAGTCTGCACTGCCATACTGCGGGCACTGGCCGAGCAGTGGACTGAAAATACCGCGTGCACTGGCCGAGCAGTGGACTGAAAATACCGCGGGCACTGCCCGAGCAGTGGACTGAAAATACCGCGGGCACTGCCCGAGCAATGGACTGAAAATACCGCGTGCACTGCCCGAGCAGTGGACTGAAAATACCGCGGGCACTGCCCGAGCAGTGGACTGAAAATACTGCGGGCACTGCACGAGCAGTGGACTGAAAATACCGCGGGCACTGCCCAAGCAGTGGACTGAAAATACCGCGGGCACTGCCCGAGCAGTGGCCTGAAACCACCGCGGGCACTGCCCGAGCAGTGGACTGAAAATACTGCGTGCGCTGCCCGAGCAGTGGACTGAAACCACCGCAGGCACTGCCCGAGCAGTGGACTGAAACCACCGCGGGCACTGCCCGAGCAGTGTGCTGAAACCACTGCGTGCACTGCCCGAGCAGTGGACTGAAACCACCGCAGGCACTGCCCGAGCAGTGGACTGAAACCACTGCGGGCACTGCCCGAGCAGTGGACTGAAAATACCGCGGGCACTGCACGAGCAGTGGACTGAAAATACCGCGGGTACTGCACGAGCTGCTAGCTATGCCATGTAGACTGCAAAGCTAACAGTAGTCTGAAAATGCAGCATGGACTGCATGAGCTAATGATAAATAGAAAAGCCCGCCTGGACTGCACGAGCTAATAATAAACGGAAAAGCCCGCGTGGACTGCACGAGCTAATAATAAACGGAAAAGCCCGCGTGGACTGCACGAGGTTATGATAAACGGAGAATGCCGTATGGATTGCAGGAGCTGATAATAAACGGAAAATGCCACGTGGACATTACGAGCTGAAAATAAACGGAACATACTGCGTGGCCTGCACGCGCTAAATCAAATCTGAAAGATACTGCTTGCACTGCACAAGCTATTAATAGGCTGAGAAGGTGGCTTGCACTGCAAGTGAGGGAAGAGAGTTAGGATAGAGTGGGTTAAACGACGCTTTGTCAAACGTGTGGTGCTCCATTCACCAGACAGTAGTTTTCACAGGCGTTTTGAAAGCTGACTGCCAGCCTGTGTTTAGACATCACAGGTCATAGGGACGGTCTCCCCCCAACATGTTGATAGCTCTATAAAGACTCGGTGTGGTCAGGCTTGGGTTAACTGATAACAGTTTAGCCTTAAACGTCTAAGCTGAAGTGGCCACTGATTAGCCGGAGAATGCGGCGACGTGTTGGGAATAACAAACGTGTTATGTTTGGAACCGACAGATCCAAACGACCTCGGTGATGTCCTTTGACACGCAACCGTGCTGTCGGCATGAGCCTGCCCGCCCTCTTCGATCCTAGGGTTGACATGGCGACACTTACAGTCCTGGCAGGGCGTGTGTATGCAGCTTTAAGCTTAGGTAGACATGAGACGTGTGAAGCGACCCTTAGAGTCCTGGCAGGGCATGTGTATGCAGCTTTAGGCTTGGGTAGACATGGCTTGTGTGAAGCGAACCTAGAGTCCTGGTGGGACATGTGTATGCAGCTTTAGGCTTGGGTAGATATGGCTCGTGTGATGTGACCCTTAGAGTCCTGGTAGAACATGTGTATGCAGCTTTAGGCTTGAGTAGACATGGCTCGTGCGAAGTGACAGTTAGAGTCCTGGTGGGACGTGTGTGTGTGTGCAGCTTTAAGCTCCACTTGAAATAGCGGCAGGCAAGGCAGTGTTATTCTCCGCCGTAACTTGGTCCCTTTTTCTTTTCTTGGAGTAGGGGGAGGAGGGAAGCCGGTACAGGAGGGGAGTGGAGGAGGGAGGGAGGGGGTGTATTGATAGTGGGAAAGCCGGGTACGTGTGTGTGTATATATATATATATATAATATGTGTATATCATTGATTACCACGTTCCGCATGGCTGAGCAGCGGCGGTGGACGTCGGAAGATCGATGTGGAGCGTTCATGTCTCACCCAGAATCAAGACACACTTACCTTGCCTGCTCCCCCCCCCCCCCCCCCCCCCGTCCCCACAAGGTGTGTACGTGAATCTGTCTTTCTATCTGTCTTTCTGTCTCTCTGCTCTCTCTCTCTCTTCTCTCTCTCTCTCTCTCTCTCTCTTTGTCTCTGTCTGTGTTGTCTTCGGTCTGTCTCTTCTCTTCTTTATTCCTCTCTCTCTCTGTCTACCTCTGTCTCTGTCTGCCTGTCTGTTTCTCTCTGTGCTCTGTCTGTCTGCCTGTCTGTCTCTTTCTGCCCCCCCCCCCCCTCTCTCTCTCTCTTCTTTGTGGTGTGTGTGTGTGTGTGTGTGTAACGAGCGACAATTTTGTCTGTAGCTTGCTCCAGACTTGTGTCGATGTCCGACGGGTGGATTTCTGGGCCCCTGCTGTTACACTCCGACAGATCAGAATGCAAACACGGAAGCGTATCCTGAATATGCGACGTGTCATCATCCCCGAGCAGGCGTGATGTGTTCCTCCTGTACTGTGTTCATCCAATTCGGTGTCGGGCATGGCTAGTTCTTTCGCGACACTAGTGGTACCGAGACCAGCACCAACCTGTTCATGTCGTCTGTTCTGCTGCTTCGATCTCTCTTGATCCCGTCGCACCTGGCTGGGGGGGGCTTCTTCCTGTAGTAATGAACTTGCGTTCTCCGGTTCAGCACAGGATCTGCCATTGTTGTTGACACTGGGCTGACCGGCTTCAGTCGCAGAACGACCACTGTGTTGCTGCCTTCTCCAGTAATTTTCCAGCTTGAAACACACTTTTCAGTCAGCAGGGCGTTTAGGGTTGACTCCGCAGTCGCTGGAAGTCCAGTAAGTGGCATTGTCACAGGAAAATAGAAATCAATTGCCGCAGCTGAAATTAACAGCGCC
>CM065714.1:151813658-151818658 GCA_033310375.1 Conus canariensis
TGTGGCGACAAGCGGGCTTTCAGTATGCAGTTTACCTGCTGTGAGTGGTGACTTGTGTGGGCCCCTTTCTGTACATACACTCTCTCTCCAATCTCCCTTTGCCTTGGCCTTCACTTCTCTCTTATCTCTACTGCGCGCGCGCGCGCGCGCGCGTGCGTGCGTGTGTGTGTGTGTGTGTGTGTGTGTGTGTGTGTGTGCTCTGGGTTCGCGCGCACGCGTGCACGTGTGTGTGTGTGTGTGTGTGTGTGCGCGCGCACGCGCGCGCGAGCACGCATGTGTGTGTCCGCGCGCGCGCGCGGTGTATGTGCGCGCGCGCGCGTTGTGTGTGTGTGTGTGTGTGTGTGTGAGAGGAGAGAGAGAGAGAGAGAGGAGAGAGAGAGAGAGAGAGAGAGAGTGGGACAGCAATACGTGCGATAGTAAGCACGGGCCTCCCTCCCCCCACACCCCACCCCCTCAGGACAGTAGACTACCTAGGCAGTAGTCATGGTTGCAGTAATTTCGAAGTGCTGCAATATTGTATAGGGCACAAAACAGGTTACTTCTAATGACGAACAATGTAGAATGGCAATGGAGGAAAAAACCGCATGCGCACACACATTTACACACACACACACACACGCACGCACGCACGCACGCACCCAACACACACACACACACACACACACACACACACACACACACACACGCCTGATAAGTACTACAGGGTCTAGTAGGTGTTGAAGTAATTGTTGAGAAAATGTTCAGAGTGAAGCCAGGGGCCAGCCGTGGTGTGTGCCCCTCCAACACCTTCACACACGACATGATCACAGCTACAGGGAAGAACATTGCCAGGAATGAAAATAACACGTGGCGTGCGGGTTAGGGGTGGGGAGCTGAGGTGGGGAAGGGAGAAGGGGTCTCCTTTGTAAACTGTTGTTGACGGCCAAGTTGTCGTCATCGTCACCCGTGCGTGTTGAAGTGTCCTTTGGCGTTATAGCCCACAAAGTCAATGAACCGCCCAGTTTGGACCAACTCATAGTGAGGTCCTGCGTTAGTGTCTGTCCCAAGTAGATACCATTGACGTAAAGTTTACTGTCCATGTCCTGTCTTAATAGCTGTAATACTGCATTGTAAATATTATTGGGTGGTATGTTGTGTAATCGTTACATATTGCAGTTCGTTGCATCACGGCATTTTTGCCCTTTGTTCCTTCCTTTCTTCATTTTGTTTCAAGAAAATAATTGGAAAACTTTCTTCAAGAGACCTTAGAATAAATGTAACTTTTGCTTTGTCCGTTGTCGCTCTTTGTTAGCCATCAGTGTTTAATTACTTCGTGCTCAGAATGCTGTTATCCACATTCAGAATGTTGTTATCCACATTTAGGATTAGATGACTACACAGGACACAAGAGAGTGTGATGTTTACTCATCTTCATGTTTTATGAGGGTTTCCATATGTCTTTAATTACTTCGTGCTTAGAATGTTGTTATCCACATCCAGAATGTTATCCACATTTAGGATTAGATGACTACACAGGACACAAGAGAGGGTGATGTTTACTTTTCTTCTTGTTTTATGAGGCTTTCATTATGTCTTTGGTGTGTGACGTCCTTCATGCCCTCAAACGGTCTAAGTATTATGGAATCGTGAATCGTGTGTGTGTGTGTGTGAGGGAGAGAGAGAGAGAGAGAGAGAGAGAGAGAGAGAGAGAGAGAGAGAGAGAGAGAGAGAGAAGAGGCGAAGCTGGGAGGGTGGTTCACACACACACACACACACACACACACACACACACACACACACACACCCTTGCATTCACTCTCCCGAACTCTCTATCCAGTTTCCACCCCGCTCCCTGCACCGTCAACTCCCAGTATTGTTCCTTGCTGTGCCCATGTCACTGCACGTGCGGCGCGGCTCGCTGTTTGCACTGCACTGTCAGCAGAATGCCCGTGATTGGTGACTGTGAGTGTTGGTGCTCCTGTCTGGGTCATAGGCTTTGAACACAAGTGCAGGTGATGTCTGAAGTGGCATGGCAACCATCGTGTCACGGTGATAGCATGAATTTGAATTTCAAATGATTGGAAAGGACGCATTGGCGTTGTCTGTTTTCACACACCACACACACACGCACGCACGCATGCACGCGCGCGCGCATGCACGCACGCACACATGCATGTACACATAAACACACACACACACACACACACACACACACACACACTCTCTCTCTCTCTCTCACACACACACACACACACACACACACGCACGCACGCACGCACGCACACACACACACACACAGTTGAAGGATGTACCAGGCACGCACTATGACGCTTCCTCAATCTGACTACTTCTAAACATAACCTTCTAATCAACACTGTGTACTGGCTCCCTTTGCTGTTGGTGGTTTGCGTGGTCACCAATCATGGCTATGTTAGAATAACCACCACTGTGTACTGGCTCCCTTTGCTGTTGGTGGTTTGCGTGGTCACTAATCATGGCAATGTTAGAATAACCAACACTGTGTACTGGCTCCCTTTGCTGTTGGTGGTTTGCGTGGTCACTAATCATGGCCATGTTAGAATAACGAACGCTGTCTACTTGCTCCCTTTGCTGTTGGTGGTTTGCGTGGTCACTAATCATGGCTGTGTTAGAATAACCGCCACTGTGTACTGCTCCCTTTGCTGTTGGTGGTTTGCGTGGTCACTAATCATGGCCATGTTAGAATATCCAACACTGTGTGCTGCTCCCTTTGCTGTTGGTGGTTTGCGTGGTCACTAATCATGGCCATGTTAGATGTGCACTAGGTGCAGTCACAGCTGGGCCACCCACAAGGATTTTTTTAGGTTGACTTATTGATGTCAGTTGTAGTCAGCGCTTTGTTCATAGTAGCAGGCGTGCGTGGAAAGGGGGAAGGTTTGGGTGGTCGCTGGTTTTCTTATTGATGCTGGCTGTATACCATGCCGTTGTGACAGCCGCAGATGGCGTGTTAATTAAGGCAGGGAGACAAGACGTCATGAGCACGTGCTGCCCTGCCAGAGTGGGGCAGGAACCCAATGCAAAATGCATCCCGTGTGTCCTGCAAACCTCGCCCTCCCCGAGCATCGCTTCTGTCTGGTGACCCTCAGTGACGTCACAGTGTTGACGTCACAATGGGACCAGAAGAGCTCAGTTGGTAGAGCGCCGGACTCGTGATACTGGAGTAGTGGGTTCGAATCTCCGCTGGCGCATTTTGGTACAGCGGGGTTTTGCTCTCAGGGTTAGCACTGGTTCTGACTCCACTTCCACAAAAGTCATTGGAATGAGACTGTGAACCGCGGTTCTGTGTGGGAATGCACGTATAACATCTTGAGCGCACTTAACTTTCGGAAGAGAAGGCCAGTTTGGCCGTTGGTAGGGATGACATGTGTACGCATAGATGCACCGAAAGGGAGAAATATGAATGAAAAACTGATTGGTGTGTGCACTGCTGTTCTTGTTGATATGCCGGATTGTTTCCACCTGCCGCACCTTGACAGAAGTCCTGAACAGATATCCTGTTGTTCTAGTGGGCGTGCTGGATGAAGACGTCAGAACTGGAGAGACATCCTGTTTTCAACACTAAAAAGAAATAGAAGGGATGCGTAGAGTAGACGGCTGGGGTGGGTGTGGGGTGGGAGGGAAGGAGTAAAGTTTGGAGGATGCCCAAGGAAGAGCGGGATACAGTGATGAAATAAAGAGAATGTGATGAAAGGAGAGAAGAAGCAGCACAGAAGTAGTGATCTTGTCAGATTTGCGGAGAAGTTGTCGCTGAGTGCGAAATAGTCCATGAGCGCTACGTCTTATGTATACACACAGAAACACAAAGCACATTATTCCATGTCCATAAACATATGGACGCTATGTCACATCCATATACACCGCATTACTTCATAGACATCACCGCTTCTCGTAGGAGTTCTGGCCGCCTGAGGTTTGTCCGTTCTATCATGCTCTTCACCAGCTCTTTCTCTGCCTGCCTCTGTGCCTTCCTCCTTCAAGCGTGCATTGCAGGATTGTCTTTGCCTCTGTGCCTTCCTCCTTCAAGCGTGCATTGAAGGATTGTCTTTGCCTCTGTGCCTTCCTCCTTCAAGCGTGCATTGCAGGATTGTCTTTGCCTCTGTGCCTTCCTCCTTCAAGCGTGCATTGCAGGACTGTCTTTGCCTCTGTGCCTTCCTCCTTCAAGCGTGCATTGCAGGACTGTCTTTGCCTCTGTGCCTTCCTCCTTCAAGCGTGCATTGCAGGATTGTCTTTGCCTCTGTGCCTTCCTCCTTCAAGCGTGCATTGCAGGATTGTCTTTGCCTCTGTGCCTTCCTCCTTCAAGCGTGCATTGCAGGATTGTCTTTGCCTCTGTGCCTTCCTCCTTCAAGCGTGCATTGCAGGATTGTCTTTGCCTCTGTGCCTTCCTCCTTCAAGCGTGCATTGCAGGACTGTCTTTGCCTCTGTGCCTTCCTCCTTCAAGCGTGCATTGAAGGATTGTCTTTGCCTCTGTGCCTTCCTCCTTCAAGCGTGCATTGCAGGACTGTCTTTGCCTCTGTGCCTTCCTCCTTCAAGCGTGCATTGAAGGATTGTCTTTGCCTCTGTGCCTTCCTCCTTCAAACGTGCATTGCAGGATTGTCTTTGCCTCTGTGCCTTCCTCCTTCAAGCGTGCATTGCAGGACTGTCTTTGCCAGCGAGTCGTGTTGTGTCACTTGGCCAAATCATATCAGCTTTCTCCCCTTGACCGTAGCCAAGAGGGGTTCCTGTAGTCCTGCCAGTGTGGCCACCAGATAACAACAACAACAATATTGATGATTAATAATAATAATAATGATGATGATGATATGATGATGATGATAATAATGAGAAGAAGAAGAAGGAGAAGGAGAAGAAGGAGAAGAAGAAGAGCGGACGACCAGGCTATTGACAGACATGCCAGATAACCAGCTTAGTACCACAGGGCGAACTCGTTGACTTCACTGCTATCGCCTTGTGTATTGACAGAGCTCGGGGTACGTACCCTTATC
>CM065714.1:151823658-151846158 GCA_033310375.1 Conus canariensis
GAAGTGTGTGTAGTCCTGTGCAGACTGTATCGTGTGTTGTCCCATGTTGGTCCTCTTTCTGAAGTGTGTGTGGTCCTGCGCAGACTGTGTCGTGTGTTGTCCCATGTTGGTCCTTTTTCTGAAGTGTGTGTGGTCCTGCGCAGACTGTGTCGGCACGTCCACACGGTGAATTGTGGTACACACCTACCGGCTTTGTGACTGTGCCTGTGCGCGAGGGGCAATGGCCTACAGAGGCATGAATAAGTGATCCGAATCCTGTCACCCTCACCTCTCTGTCTCTGTCTCTGCCGCTGTCTGTCTGTCTGTCTGTCTGTCTGTCTCTCTCTGGTGTTCATTTTCCTCACTTCTCTCTCTCTCTCTCTCTCTCTCTCTCTCTCTCTCTCTCTCTCGTGTTCATTTTCCTCACTTTTAGCCCACTTCTGTTTTGATTGTGAAAATATGCCATATCTGTGATAGTTGTTCACTATGCCATACCTGTGATGGTTGTTCACTATGCCATACCTGTGATGGTTGTTCACTGTGCCATACCTGTGATGGTTGTTCACTGTGCCATACCTGTGATAGTTGTTCACTATGCCATACCTGTGATGGTTGTTCACTATGCCATACCTGTGATGGTTGTTCACTATGCCATACCTGTGATGGTTGTTCACTGTGCCACTGTCTGTCTGTCTGCCTGCCCCCCACCCCACCCCCACCCGACCTCCATACCCCTTGCCTCTCTCTCTGTCTCGCTCTCTTCCTCTTTCTGTGTGTGTGTGTGTGTGTGTGTGTGTGTGTGTGTGTGTGTGTGTGGTTGTGCTGTGAGCGGCGTGCGCGCGCGCGCGTGTCTATCTGTATTGGGCACGTACACACCCACGCACATGAGAAAGGGAAAGGCCTCACCTCTCTCCCTCTTCCACCCCACCCCCTCCCCTTAACCCATGTCCACCCTCAACCTTCGCAAACACACAAAGAAAAAACAAACAAAATTTATAGTTTGCTGACAACACAAGCAGTCACCAGTTACCCTGTGTTTCCTAGCAGCCCAGAGCTGGCTGAATGACTTGATACTGCAGTCCACAGACAGGGAGCTGCATGACTTGATGCTGCAGTCCACAGACAGGGAGCTGAATGACTTGATACTGCAGTCCACAGACAGGGAGCTGAATGACTTGATACTGCAGTCCACAGACAGGGAATGACTTGATACTGCAGTCAACAGACAGGGAGCTGAATGACTTGATATTGCAGTCCACAGACAGGGAGATGAATGACTTGATACTGCAGTCCACAGACAGGGAATGACTTGATACTGCAGTCCACAGACAGGGAATGACTTGATATTGCAGTCAACAGACAGGGAGAGCTGAATGATGTGATACTGCAGTCCACAGACAGCGAGCTGAATGACTTGATACTGCAGTCCACAGACAGGGAGCTGAATGACTTGATACTGCAGTCCACAGACAGGGAGCTGAATGACTTGATACTGCAGTCCACAGACAGGGAATGACTTGATACTGCAACCAACAGACAGGGAGCTGAATGACTTGATACTGCAGTCCACAGACAGGGAATGACTTGATACTGCAGTCCACAGACAGGGAGCTGAATGACTTGATACTGCAGTCCACAGACAGGGAGCTGAATGACTTGATACTGCAGTCCACAGACAGCGAGCTGAATGACTTGATACTGCAGTCCACAGACAGGGAATGACTTGATACTGCAGTCAACCGACAGGGAGCTGAATGACTTGATATTGCAGTCCACAGACAGGGAGATGAATGACTTGATACTGCAGTCCACAGACAGGGAATGACTTGATACTGCAGTCCACAGACAGGGAATGACTTGATATTGCAGTCAACAGACAGGGAGAGCTGAATGATGTGATACTGCAGTCCACAGACAGCGAGCTGAATGACTTGATACTGCAGTCCACAGACAGGGAGCTGAATGACTTGATACTGCAGTCCACAGACAGGGAGCTGAATGACTTGATACTGCAGTCAACAGACAGGGAGCTGAATGACTTGATACTGCAGTCCACAGACAGGGAATGACTTGATACTGCAGTCAACAGACAGGGAGCTGAATGACTTGATATTGCAGTCCACAGACAGGGAGATGAATGACTTGATACTGCAGTCCACAGACAGGGAATGACTTGATACTGCAGTCCACAGACAGGGAATGACTTGATATTGCAGTCAACAGACAGGGAGAGCTGAATGATGTGATACTGCAGTCCACAGACAGCGAGCTGAATGACTTGATACTGCAGTCCACAGACAGGGAGCTGAATGACTTGATACTGCAGTCCACAGACAGGGAGCTGAATGACTTGATACTGCAGTCCACAGACAGGGAATGACTTGATACTGCAACCAACAGACAGGGAGCTGAATGACTTGATACTGCAGTCCACAGACAGGGAATGACTTGATACTGCAATCAACAGACAGGGAGCTGAATGACTTGATAATGCAGTCAACAGACAGGGAGCTGAATGACTTGATACTGTAGTCCACAGACAGCGAGCTGAATGACTTGATACTGCAGTCCACAGACAGGGAATGACTTGATACTGCAGTCCACAGACAGGGGGCTGAATGACTTGATATTGCAGTCCACAGACAGGGAGCTGAATGACTTGATGCTGCGGTCAACAGACAGGGAGCTGAATGACTGTAGATCACAGACAAGGAGCTGAATGACTTGATACTGCAGTCCACAGACAGGGATCTCAATGACTTTACTGCATTCAACAGACAGGGAGCTAAATGACTTGATACTGCAGTCCACAGACAGGGAGCTCAGTGACTTTTCTGCAGTCAACAGACAGGGAGCTGAATGATTTGATACTGCAGTCCACAGACAGGGAGCTCAATGACATTACTACAGTCAGCAGACAGCGAGCTAAATGACTTGATACTGCAGTCAACAGACAGGGAGCTGAATGACTTGATACTGCAGTCCACAGACAGGGAGCGTGGAGTCAGCCCAGCACCCAACAAACAGGTGACTTCTGGGTGCACCCCTGTCGGCATGCGGGTTGGCTGGACCCCAACAACTGTTTACTTCTTCCTGCACGCATTTCTATTTTCAGCCTCAGGGGGACAGGGGGAAAGGGTGTGTGTGTGTGTGTGTGTGTGTGTGTGTGTGTGTGTGTGTGTGTGTGTGAGTGGGGGGGGTGTGTGCCGCTGTGTGTGTGTGTGTGTGTGTGTGTGTGTGTGTGTGTGTGTGTGTGTGTGTGTGAGTGGGGGGTGTGTGTGCCGCTGTGTGTGTGTGTGTGTGTGTGTGTGTGTGTGTGTGTGTGTGTGTGTGAGCGAGCGGGGTAGGGGATAGGGGAAGGAGTGGACAAAGGGGTAAGGTATTGGGTAGCGGGAAGGGGGAACTTCCAAATGTCAGTGGTGACATAATGCCACCCCCTCCTCTCCAGCTTCCCTCTGACCCCCCCCCCCCCCACCTCCCTGTATCTTTGGGTAAGTAGTCCAGTTGAAGTGTTGGTCACAGTGCCTGTATGTCCGTGACAGTGGACGTTGGTCGTGTGGTCACTGTCCTCACCCACACGTCGCCACTGGTCTGCCGTGGGCAGAGGTCAGTGGCCAGTGGTCAGGGTGACGGGAATAGAAATCTGGGGATGGGTGTGTTTGTTTTGGTGGCTTGCTAACTATCCATTCTATAAATGTCCACATACACCACACACACACACACACACACACACACAGATATAGACACAGACAGACAGACAGACAGACAGACAGACACACCCCACAGATGCACACACACACACCACCACCACCACCATCTCCTTCCACCCCCCTCCCGCACACATACAGACAAACCTGCACGTGCAAAGCGAGACACAGTTTCAGATGATGTAATTGAACGTTCTTGGGCCATAGCAAACAACCATGGAGAATGGTGGGGAGTTAGGGGCATCCAACAACCATGGAGAATGGCGGGGAGTTAGGGGCATCCAACAACCATGGAGAATGGCGGGGAGTTAGGGGCATCCAACAACCATGGAGAATGGCGGGGAGTTAGGGGCATCCAACAACCATGGAGAATGGCGGGGAGTTAGGGGCATCCAAAAATCATGGAGAATGGCGGGGAGTTAGGGGCATCCAACAATCACGGAGAATGGTGGGGAGTTAGGGGCATCCAGTGGCCCATATCTGCATGCTGTTTGGTAATGAATCGTTTCAGAAAGTAACACATACTGTTTGAAAAAAATCACATTTATTAAAAAAAAAAACTATATTCGCTGTAAAACGTGCACACAGAACTGAGAAAGTCTGCTTGTACATACATTGGGTGTGGAGGGGATGTGAGGTGAGGAGGGCATTGGAGAGAGAGAGAGGAGAGAGAGAGAGAGAGAGAGAGAGAGAGGCGAGCTGAGGGGTATGTAAGTCGTGCCAATTCTACGACTCCATCTAGACTGGAGTGTAGGGCAGTTTGGCAGGATGTGTCAGATTAGTGCCCTGTTCCTGCCTCAGACACAGACAGACACACAGACAGACAGACAGACAGACAGAATACCGGCAGCTGAAAAATGTCTCCCCATTAACGACGTTGTACAAGATGGGTCTGTTCGAGATGGGTTAGAGTTCTTTGACACCTGAGAGAGAGAGAGAGAGAGAGAGAGAGAGAGAGAGAGAGAGAGAGAGAGAGAGGGGGGGGGTTCAGTTTGTTTCCGGGCAGCTGGCGATTATCTGAAGATGTTAATTTTCTGCAGTAACATGAGGGAGTTCCGAGGTGGGGGTTGTGGGGTGGGTGAACGACCTCTGACCCCGACACTGTGTAAAGGGTATGTTGATTAGTGGTCAGGGGAGAGGTGGGTTGGTGTTAGATGGCACGTGGATGGGGACGATGGAGGGGTGGGGGAGGAAGGGCTAGCGGCGGAGGAGGGGGCGGGGGGGGGGGGGGGGAGCTTAGGTGTGGAACCAGTAGTCAGACGTGTTGACGGGGAGAGATGAAAGCTGACCGCTGTCCGTGTGCCGTGCTGATGAGTGATGCACGTGCCGCTCGTCTAGACACTGGCCACAGACCTGGAGTTATTGACCTTGTCAAAACAATGGAGACGAAAGCCGACGTCCTGCACCCCCTTCCCTCCCACTTCCCTCAATCTCCCGTCCTCCCTTCCCATCCTACCATACCCCCCCCCTCCCGCCCACCTTTAACAAAGATTGTTTTAACTGGAAGATGTTTTTAAGTTTTAAAGAAGACGATTCATTAAACACACGGCACACTTGTACCGAAGCGAATGCCTGACATGCACAGCTACGTAGAAGACAAAACAGGCCAGTATTGTTCCCACTAGGCAGTGACCGACAAAAGGCCAGTGTTGCTCCCACTAGTCAGTGATCGACAAAAAGGCCTGTATTGTTCCCACTGGCCAGTGACCGACAAAAAGGTCTATATTGTTCCCACTAGTCAGTGACCGACAAAAAGGTCTATATTGTTCCCACTAGTCAGTGACCGACAAAAAGGTCTGTATTGTTCCCACTAGTCAGTGACTGACAAAACAGGCCTGTATTGTTCCCACTTGTCAGTGACCGACAAAAAGGTCTATATTGTTCCCACTAGTCAGTGACCAACAAAAAGGTCTGTATTGTTCCCACTAGTCAGTGATCGACAAAACAGGCCTGTATTGTTCCCACTAGGCAGTGACCGACAGAACAGGCCTGTATTGTTCCCACTAGTCAGTGACCGACAAAAAGGTCTATATTGTTCCCACTAATCAGTGACCGACGAAAAGGTCTGTATTGTTCCCATAGTCAGTGACCGACAAAAAGGCCTGTATTGTTCCCACTAGTCAGTGACCGACAAAAAGGCCTGTATTGTTCCCACTAGTCAGTGACCGACAAAACAGGCCTGTATTGTTCCCACTAGTCAGTGACCGACAAAAAGGCCTGTATTGTTCCCACTAGTCAGTGACCGACAAAACAGGCCTGTATTGTTCCCACAAGTCAGTGACCGACGAAAAGGCCTGTATTGTTCCTACTAGTCAGTGACCGATGTTCTGTATTGTTCCCACTAGTCAGTGACCAACGAAAAGATCGGTATTATTCCCACTAGTCGGTGAACGATGTTCTGTATTGTTCCCACTAGTCAGTGACCGACAAAAAGGCCTGTATTGTTCCCACTAGTCAGTGACCGACAAAAAGATCGGTATTGTTCCCACTAGTCAGTGACCGATGTTCTGTATTGTTCACACTAGTCAGTGACCGATGTTCTGCATTGTTCCCACAAGTCGGTGACCGATGTTCTGTATTGTTCCCACTAGTCAGTGACCGATGTTCTGTATTGTTCCCACTAGTCAGTGACCGATGTTCTGTATTGTTCCCACTAGTCAGTGACCGATGTTCTGCATTGTTCCCACAAGTCGGTGACCGATGTTCTGTATTGTTCCCACTAGTCAGTGACCGATGTTCGGTATTGTTCCCACTGGTTAGTGACCGATGTTCCTCAGCTGCATACTGTGGAGGAGATCCTTGGTACTTGAACGAAATGCTGAAGGGAAATTTGATTTGGTTGTTGTCATTATCCTCCTCCTCCTCCTCCTCATCATCATCACGTCGTCGTCGACGTCGTCTGTCTGTCTGTCTGTCTGTGTCTGTCTATCTGTCTCCCTCCCTCCCTCCCTCCCTCTCTCTCTCTCTCTCTCTGGGGTGAGCACTCGTCAGAGGTAGAAGAAGGACGTGTTCTTTTGGTCGGAGCGTTTCATTAATTGTTTTTGTTAATTAATGAAGTCCTGCTTTTAATTACACGCTTATTTACTCTACCAGGTAATAGTCGAGGTGATCATGCCTTTGGAGGCAAATTATTTTAGAGCTATCTGTGGTCGTTTTGCCGCAGTGTACATTCAGTTTATGGGAAAACGCGCAAAGCTCTCCATGGCCATGTTTGTCAACACAAACCGAGCGCGAAGAGCTCAGACGTAGTGCATTTTCCTCACTGTCATACTGTTTCAACTGCTGATGTGCGCAAACGACATTGAGACGAACCCTGGTCCTGACTCTCAACTGGAAAAAAATATTGAGCGATTTACTGCATCAACATGAGACAAAGTTAAAAGATTTTTTGTGTCCGTAACTTGAAACACGTTTCAATTCACTTGGCAAGGATTTGTTATCAAAAGTAGACAACATGCTGGGAGTGATGAAAACACAGCTACAACACCTACAAGCCAAAACAGCAAATCTTGAAGATCGTCTTTGCTTCATGCTAGAAAAAACAAAACAAGTCAATTCTGATGTGGAAGACAGGCTTAAAAAGATATCCAATGAATTCTGTGACCAAATTGACACGCTAGAATCATTTTCAAGGAGAGACAACCTCAAGTTCTTCAATATACCGCAGTCGTCTCATGAAAATTATGAAGAGTGTGCAAAGAAAGTGATCAGCACACTTCAAGACACTGTGCCAGGGAAAACGTGGTCCTCTGAGGACATTGTACGTGCCCATCGTCTTGGCCGAAGCAGTGACTTTTCTAAACCACAGCCTGTCATTGCAAAGTTCGCAAGATGGTCAGATAAAATGTGTGTACTGACAAAGGGACGAGAGGGGCTGCGAAAGAAGGTGATAAGAGTGGCAGGAGACTTGACAACAAGACAACAGCAGATTATCCAAGACTACCGAGCTGAAGGAATACGAGCATTCTACAAAGGGAACAAGCTGGTTGTAGCAGGTCCATTCCAAAATTCTACTGTGAACAGAGACAGCTACGCTGATGCTACACGACGCGGACCCAGTCAAGGTCAGTACAATGCGCGCAATATCCAAAATCGCAGACCGCCGCCAGACGAACGTCGCAGCAATTTTTCTAGGCAGGATTACGTGTTCAACCCCCATCATCGTAGTCATCAACAGAACCTGAATAATACGTATGACAGAGATGGTCACAATGGACACTTTGACCACCAAAGCATGTACAATTGGGGTGCGTGGTTTAATCAGTGTCCTTTTCCAAGCATGCGAGATTACCAGTGGAACACCCATCCGTATACGGCTGAAAGTAACACTCACCGAGGACAGAGTTCCCAGGTCTTTGTTACTCAAAACACACATGTGCCTGATATTCAGTTCGATGACACAAATTCAAAGTCCCAAAATGTTCACCATGAAAACCAACGGGCAGCAGATCGGCCAGCTACTACAGTTGTGGTGGGTGACGAACTGATAAATGGCTGTGACAGCTCCTCTGGCCTAAGTGGCACAGATGAGCGGCCGACACAGCAGCCAGGTACCACAGATTCTACCGATGGTGGTAGGATTACCAACAACGACAGTGTCCCCGACCTGACGTGCGAAGATCAGCCAGCAACATCGCAGTCACTTTTCACCGGTTCAGCCTGTGGTGGAAGGATTCCTGACAGTGACAGCGTCCCTGAACCCAGTCCAAAGATCAAAGATTGCCTGGCGAATGATTTCGCTGTTGAGAGCCCCATAACGGAAGATCACGAAAGTCCGGACAAAGAAAAGCAGCAACACGACCAGGCCTTTTCAGCTGAGTCCAGCGACAAACAAGACCCTGACCACACGCGCAGCACAGAGGCTACTGGTGATGTAAGCAGGACTGGAGGGGAAGTCTTTCCGTCACAAGAAATGACTGGGAAGGAATCCACCACAGAAGCAAAATCGGAAGCAAACTGTTCTTCTGAAGATCAGTCTGCAGACGCCAGCATCAGCAATGACAAAGCCTCCCCTGCCGATGATGAAGCGCCCAAGAAAGACAGTAGGCAGAACAGACCCAGGACTTCGAAAAAAGGCCCTTCGTCAAGACTGAGAAGCGCTTCAGTGCACAGTGTCAGGGAAAAGAGACAGTTAACTCTGCAAGACTCCGTTTCGAATAGTGCATCTCAGAACAATGCAAAGAAGACACTCCCAGATCCCCTAAATACAGAATAGATTTCGGCCCGGCCCATGCTTTGAATGGTAAATTCAGAGGCTTTTTGTCTACACAGACTGTAAGTTTATTGACTTATAACATTGAAGGTCTAAGTTGCTTATACGAATTTGATGCACGTGCATATATTGAGATTTTTTATGTCTGTTTGCTTGTTGAAACTTTTTCCACATCATTTCTGTCTTTATTATTTCCAAATCATGTGGTTTTTATGGCTCCTGGTGTTAAGGTCAATGACGCACCAACAGCTCGTCTGTCTGGGGGTGTTGTGCTACTTGTTAAAAAGAATTTGAGTGAGTACTTTGATAGAATTGATTTAGAATTCGATAAGAATTATTGCACTCAAAGTCTCGGGTGATTTCACAGGCACAGACACTCCATCTGTTTTGCTAGGCTGTTATGTCCCACCCATCCACTCCGTTTATTATAAAGATACAGAGATACAAAATGGTATATCTATCATTGAGGAATGTATTCTTGATATTATTGAATTAGTAGGTGATGTTCCTTTTATAATTATGGGTGATATGAATGCACGTACCGGAAGTGAAACTTTCAACGAAATTGATGTCGACGATCTTGTTCTAGATGTTTTCGCTGACGAATGCGAAACAATTAAGGACAACAAACGCTCATCTAAAGATCAGACAATTAATGAATACGGCAGATATCTATTGAACACTTGTGATCAGTTTAGTTTGGTCATTTTAAATGGAACAGGTGTCGATAGAACTAGCGGAAATGTTACTTATATTTCATCTACTGGCAACAGTGTCATTGACTACTTTATTGTCAAAAAATTTGATATCATTGCTACAGTCATTGAATGTTGCTAAAAAAATTGAATCGAAACATATGCCAGTGGAATTGTATGTTGGTATAGCAAGAGAAACAGTTCCGTGTTCACAAATCAGAGCAAAATCATTTACACTGGAAAAATACGTTTGGAATTCTGATACGAGGAATGAATTTCTCGCAGGTTTGGGAACAGAAGAGATACAGACTTGTTTTCGAGAAGCAGCTGATTTGATTGATCATGATATCAACGCGTCTCTTAAAAGGTTTAATGAGGGTATTTTAAACGCCGGACAGTGCATGAAGAAACGGGTAATTGTAGGAAAAGAAAGAAAGCAGATTTGGTTTGACCTAGAGTGCAAAGAAAGTAGACGAGTTACTCGGCAGTTTCTGAGAACATTTAATAGAACAAATGATATTGAGGACAGAGAGACATATGCTCAGAAACGCAGAGAATATAAAAATCTTCTAAAAATGAAAAGCGCTGAGCATCGTAAAAATGTCATTGAATCCCTACATAAAACAATCAATGATCCAAACGCATTTTGGGGCAAACTCAAATCGCATATAACAAAGCGTTCTCTACAAAATACAATAACCAAGGAGGAATGGTATAATCATTTCTCCATAGTGTTCAATTCACAAGAAGTCGAAGGTGATGATAACAACAGCGAAGGTGATAACTTAGACACTACTTCTAGTGAAGATATCAACTGTGATATGCTCGAAAAGGATATTACTGAATTGGAAATATACTCAGCACTGCGCAGTTTAAGAAATGGTAAAGCGGCGGGACCAGATGGAATTATTAACGAATTTCTTAAACATTCAGCAACTACTATTGCTCCGTACTTGGTGAAACTCTTTAATAAATTATTTTCATCAGGTCGATATCCGGATGATTGGTCTGAGGCTGTTATACAACCTCTACATAAGAAAGGCGACCAAAATACCCCAGATAACTATAGAGGCATCTCTTTATTAAATGTGTGCAGCAAACTGTATAGCTTCCTTTTAAACAAAAGACTAACCCAGTGGATTGAAAATAATATTTTAAATGACAGTCAGGCCGGTTTTCGAAAACAACATAGCACTATCGATCATTTATTCACTCTTTTTGGCATGGTCCAGAAACAGTTGTTGTACCATAAAAAGTTGTATATAGCCTTTATTGACTTCAGAAAAGCATTCGATTCGGTGGGTAGACTTAAGCTCTGGACCATATTAAAGAAACATGGTATAAATGGCAAAATGTACAGAGCCATACAAAGCATGTACAGAGTAGTGAAAGCTAAAGTTCGTTGTGGTAGTGAGCTGACAGACTCATTTCTATGCCCCAGGGGTCTGAAACAAGGAGAAATTTGTAGTCCTGGTTTGTTTTCTCTTCTTATAAACGAACTTGCAGAGGAAATCACAAAATTTGGCAGACATGGCATCCAGCTTACCAGACCTTGCGGAAATCTTTATTCTTATGTTTGGAGATGATGTCGTATTGGCATCTGATTCTGTTTGTGGTCTACAAAACCAGTTAAACATTTTGCATGAGGTTGCTATGAAGCTAGACCTGGAAGTTAACCTCGACAAATCAAACATAATCATATTCAGAAATGGAGGACATGTTGCTGCACGTGAGCGGTGGTATTATGGTGATAATCGAATGGAATTGGTTAACATGTGTAAGTACCTTGGTATCTATCTTTCTTCTCGCTTGTCGTTCTCGCATGCTTTGAATGATATTGCTAACCGTGTGAAAAAGGGAGTTATATGTATTTTCCGACTACTCTGGTCGCTAGGAGAAAGATCTCCTTCAATATTCTTTAAGCTTTTTGATACGCAAATCCAGCCCATGCTCAGCTATGGTGCAGAGGTGTGGGGTATTGGATATGATCTAACAGCCATTGAGAGAGTTCACTTGTTTGCATTAAAAATATTTTTGAATATTTCCATTAAAACACCAAATCCCATGGTCTACGGTGAGACAGGTCGTTACCCGTTATACATTAACATATTCGTAAAGTATATTAGATACTGGTTACGTGTAATAAAAATGTCTCCCCACCGGTTGCCATTCAAAACTTACCTTATATCTTCATGAACAAAACAGAAAAAACATGGGCGTCATCTGTTTGTTACACACTGTATCAGTATGGCTTTGAAGAAGTTTGGGAAAATCAAGGAGTGGGCGATGAGAAAAAAATTTTAATCGAGTTTAAGGACAGACTTGTTAGATCATATAGTCAAGAATGGTCAAGAAACATTAATTCAAGTGAACGATGTTCTTTCTATAGCACATTTAAATCTTCCTTATCTCTAGCGCCGTATCTGAATCACTTGAAACATCTCAGGGTTAGAACACTTTTTATTCGCTTTAGGTTAGGAGTTTCGCCTTTGAAGATCCACAGATTACGTTTTGGAGAGAACGCTTGTGAAAGAAGATTCGACTGTCCATTTTGTCGATTCCACGCTGAAACAGAGGTACACTTCATCCTCTCTTGTCCAAGATATCAGGAAATTAGAGAATCGTACATCGCAAAAAAGTACTTTAATAACCCTTCAAGCTTTAAACTTTCACTTCTTCTTGCAAATAATAACAAATCTATACAAATCAAACTTGCAACATATATTGATAAAGCCTTTGAGATTAGAAATGAATAATTGAAAAAAATGATAATATGTTATTGTTTATATGCCTCTGTCTGGTGTAAATCCCTGTTGATATGGGTCTATGGCCTAATCAATAAAAAAAAGTGTCAGAAGTGTCAGTGTCAGAAGTCTCTCTCTCTCTCTCTCTCTCCCCCTTCTCTCTCTCTCTCTGTCTGTGTTGAATTGTCAGTATGAAATAATGTATGCATGACAAGGACAGATTGTAAGATAGGTCTCGGCCTAAAATCTTCATTCTTGAATATTAAATACGTCAGTCAGGCTCTCTCTCTCTCTCTCTTCTCTCTCTCTCTCTCTCTCTCTCTCTCTCTCTCTCTCTCTGTCACTGCACACTAAAGGTCACCCCATGTCACGTCATCGTGTCAAGTGCGGACAAGCGCGCGCTGAGAGAGAGAGAAAGAGAGAGAGAGAGAGAGAGAGAGAGAGAGAGAGAGAGAGAGAGAGAGAGAGAGGTCATACTGTGTGTGTGTGTGTGTGTGTGAGAGAGAGAGAGAGAGAGAGAGAGAGAGAGAGAGAGGAGAGAGAGAGAGAGAGAGTGCATTCCACACCACATTAACACCTTCATGCCCTTCTCCCCCATTTCAGCTTCACTCCTACCTTCCCTTGCTCAGCTCTTCCTCAACCTAACTATGTTGCTCATGAAGTGGTGGGGGGGGGGGGAGGTGACAAGAGAGGGAGAAGAAGGCAGGAGAGGGGAAAAGGAAAGGGGAGCGGGGATGGGGGAGGGGGAAGATGTAACGGCAAAAACGATGTTGTTGGGTAAGGGCGGCTGGCGTGGAGCCGGAATGCCTCTCAGAACCACCTGCTGGCACCGTCATTGAGGGAACTACACCAGCAGCACAGGGCCCGCTGCCAGCTCTGCCTCCACACTGCCACCACCTCTCCTCAGGTGGGGAGATGGGAGGGGGGGGGGGGGGTGGGGTTCTTGGACGACATTCCTGGCCGTGCAGCAAAACACGTGCGCTGTTAGGTGAGGGAGTGTGAGGGGTGTGGGGGCGAGGGTTCTGTGTAAAGGGAGCAGGTCTGTGGCTGTCTTTGGTTGGTGGGGGAGTTGGAGGGGGGGGGGGGGAGATGAATTTGACCCCCCCTCCCTGCTCCTCCTCCAAGCAGGCAGGATGTCAGTTGATGTGTTGTGAGCGGAGAAAAGTGTTGGGCTGTGGGTACAGGGCTGGGGGTACAGGGCTGGGGGTGGGTACAGGGCTGGGGGTACAGGGCTGGGGGTGGGTTCAGGGCTGGGGGTACAGGGCTGGGGGTACAGGACTGTGGGTACAGGACTGTGGGTACAGGGCTGTGGGTGGGTACAGGGCTGTGGGTACAGGGCTGTGGGTGGGTACAGGGCTGTGGGTGGGTACTGGGCTGGGGGTACAGGGCTGTGGGTAGGTACAGGGCTGGGGGTACAGGGCTGTGGGTGGGGTACAGGGCTGGGGACACAGGGCTGTGGGTGGGTACAGGGCTGGTGGTACAGGGCTGGGGTACAGCTTACAACCAGAACAGACTGAGGACAGGGGAGAGCCCACTCACCACATTACACCTCCACACTCTCGCCAGTGCACACGCGCGCGCGCACAGAGAGAGAGAGAGAAGGAGAGGAGAGAGAGAGAGAGAGAGAGAGAGAGAGAGAGAGAGGCGTACACATTTCAAACCCCCGGTGTGACTGCTGGTGTACCTGGCCTGGTTCTCCCTGATGCCCCCAGTGTGACTGCTGGTGTACCTGGCCTGGTTCTCCCTGATGCCCCCTGTGTGACTGCTGGTGTACCTGGCCTGGTTCTCCCTCATGCCCCCTGTGTGACTGCTGGTGTACCTGGCCTGTGTCTCCCTGATGCCCCGTGTGGCTGCTGGTGTACCTGGCCTGGTTCTCCCTGATGCCCCCTGTGTGATTGCTGGTGTACCAGGCCTGTGTCTCCCTGATGCCTCCTGTGTGGCTGCTGGTGTACCTGGCCTGGTTCTCCCTGATGCCCCCTTTGTGACTGCTGGTGTACCTGGCCTGGTTCTCCCTGATGCCCTGCTGGTGTACCTGGCCTGGTTCTCCCTGATGCCCCCTGTGTGATTGCTGGTGTACCTGGCCTGTGTCTCCCTGATGCCTCCTGTGTGGCTGCTGGTGTACCTGGCCTGGTTCTCCCTGATGCCCCTTTGTGACTGCTGGTGTACCTGGCCTGGTTCTCCCTGATGCCTGCTGTGTACCTGCCTGGTTCCTGATGCTCTGTGTGACTGCTGGTGTACCTGGCCTGGTTCTCCCTGATGCCCCATGTGTGACTGCTGGTGTACCTGGCCTGGTTCTCCCTGATGCCCCCTGTGTGACTGCTGGTGTACCTGGCCTGGTTCTCCTGATGCCCCCTGTGTGACTGCTGGTGTACCTGGCCTGGTTCTCCCTGATGCCCCCTGTGTGACTGCTGGTGTACCTGGCCTGGTTCTCCCTGATGCCCCATGTGTGACTGCTGGTGTACCTGGCCTGGTTCTCCTGATGCCCCCTGTGTGACTGCTGGTGTACCTGGCCTGGGTCTCCCTGATGCCCCCTGTGTGACTGCTGGTGTACCTGGCCTGGTTCTCCGTCATGCCCCCTGTGTGACTGCTGGTGTACCAGGCCTGGTTCTCCCTCATGCCCCCCTGTGTGACTGTGGTGTACCTGGCCTGGTTCTCCTCATGCCCCTGAGGGCTGCCGTGCTACATCCTGCTCCTGCGGCGGTGGAGGGGGGAGGGGATGGAAGGGAGGGGGCACTGTCATTTCACAGAGGAAGAGCAGAGAGTGCGTGCGAGTTTCTGGCACAAGAGTTTGTGCGTGTTAAAGTACGCTTGCTCACACACATACACGTGTGTGCATCCGCCGTTCTACTCTCCTCTCTCTCTCTCTCTCTCTCTCATTCTCTCTCTCTCTCTCTCTCTCCACACACACACACACACACACACACACACACACATACACACACACACATACACACACACAAACACACACACACAGACACACGTACGCATGCGCGCAAGCATGCACAAACTATTAGAGGGGGGAGGGGATAGAGAGAGAGAGAGAGAGGTCTTTGGCAAGCAGCGAAGTGAAAGTATTTTCAGGTCAATCCCAGTTAGCGCCACTTAAATTCCTGAGAGAGAGAGAGAGAGAGAGAGAGAGAGAGAGAGAGAGAGAGAGAGAGAGACAAACAAACAGACAGACAGACAGACGGACAGACGGAGACAAAGAGAGAAGAATGAAACTCATCTGTCTCATACTCAAAGGCTAACGGAACCCTAAACCAAAGCTCCAACTTGAGTGAAACATGACGAAATCATGCCACGTATCCAGTGGCTCAGTAGTGAGGAGTGTGTGTCTTGAGAAAAGCCCGAGGACTGAATGCGTTCACAGTCAATGTCACTGTCGTCATGTCTGATAGGTCCATTTTCAGTGCCAGTAGACGCTTCCAAAAAACATCGACAAGAGAACATCCCACCTGCCACGTCCCACACGTCAGATGATCCTGCCGTGACCATTTTACATCATACAGACTTCTCTGCAAGTAAATACTACGTGACGTCAGGTCTCCCTGCAGAGAACGGCCGATATGACGTCAAGTTATCATTCACATACATACAAGTTGTCCGGCGCTTAGTTGTTGTTTTTTATTCATGACGTCATACTGTTCTACAGAGAACATCTTACAGGACGCCAGATTATCCTGCAGAACGAATCTTGCATGGCGTCAGATCCTGTAGAAAACATGTTACTTGACGTCAGATTGTCCGACAGAAAACTCGTTACATGACGTCAGATTTGGGAGGCTGTGTATGACGTCAGGCCCAAGCGGTGTTCTGCGGACGTCACGGAACATCATGTCCTGTCTCGATCCTTACTTGCTCTGTGTTAGTCTCAGCACAGACCCTGGAGGTTACTGTCTGTCGCTTCACCGACATTTTGTCCGATAACTGTCAGTTTGACCCACGCTTGAGCACCCACGTGATGTCTGCCCACTGCTGCCCAATAACTGCCAGGAGTGATGGGGAAGGTGGAGGAGGCTTTGATGGCCCACACTGCAGCCAGGAGCAAAGAGCAGAGCACACGATACGTGACCATCGGAGGCACCTGATGCTGTCTGGGGCGTCAACACTCGGCCCTCCCTCCCTCTGTCTTATCACGGCCCATCAGCAGTCCACAAACACTCCGGGGATCAGGTCAGAGTGGGGGGAGGGGAAGGGGTCAGGGGGGCACCGTTATAACCTGGGGTTTGTGGAGGTGAGCCGAGTCCACCACAGTCACTGCACTATCCCCCTCCTCCCCCCTTCCGCCTCCCTCCCCCTCCTCCTCCCTCGGGTCTCCTCTTTCTTGGCTGGAGCCAGGAAGGGAAGAGGGGTGGGGAAGGAGGGGGGGGGGAGGGACGAGGCCCATTGACAGATGTCAGGTGCTGTAGTTTGAAGCATCTGATAAAGCACTATCTGTGGTCGTGTTCTCACTCACTGAACCATTGGACTCTCCCTACTCTTTCTATCTGTGTTTGTGTCATCATTCACTGAACTACTCTCCCACTATCTGTGTTCCGTGTCATCATTCACTGAACTACTCTCCCACTGTCTGTGTTCGTCTTATCATTCACTGAACTACCCTCCCACTATCTTTATTCGTGTCATCATTCACTGAACTACTCTCCAACTATCTGTGTTCATCTTATCGTTCACTGAAGTACTCTCCAGCAATCTGTGTTCGTGTCATCATTCACTGAACTACTCTCCAACTGTCTGTGTTCGTCTTATTCACTGAAGTACTCTCCAACAATCTGTGTTCGTGTCATAATTCACTGAACCACTCTCCAACTATCTGTGCTCGTGTCATCATTCATTGAACTGTTCTTCCCCACTTGATTGAATGTTGAATGATTGAACGCATTATTTCACCCCCCCCCCCCCCCATCCTCCCCTGTTTGAAGCAGAAAAGTCCACACAGTATATCTTTTCTATCGACCGTCAGCATCAGGTTTGTCCAGAGAGGGGAGTAGAGAATATCCCATTTTCTCGGAAGAAGCAGTGTGCAATAATTTGAATCACTTGAAGCAAACACGTGATCTACAGAAAATGATTTGTTTGCCAGGATCAACCGTTGAGGGGCTATTCTTTCTCTAGCAACCCGTCCTGTTGTCGTACGTTTTCCTGGTGACAACGTTGTAGTGTGAGTGCGTAGTGGTCCGTTGCGTTGTTTGGCGTCGTGTTGTATTTTACTGTATTGTATTGCGTGGTCATTCTTGTATTGTTTTTTTTAATTTGTTTTATTGATCTAGCTTTGTTATTGTATTGTTTTATTGTTCTTGTATTGTTATTGCATTGTGTTATATTGTTGTTGTATTGTGTTGTATTCTCCTATTGTTGTATTGTGTTGTATTCTTGCATATTGTTATTGTATTGTGTAGTGTTTGTTGTATCCTTGTATTGCTATTGTATTGTGTTGATTGTTCTTGTGTTATTGTATTGTATTGTATTGTTATATTGTCCTTATATTGTTATTGTATTGTGGTGATTGTTCTTGTGTTGTTATTGTATTGTGTTGATTGTTCTTGTATTGCTGTTGTGTTGTATTGTGTTGTATTGTTCCTAGAGCTCTGTGTGGTGGTCACGGTGTCTGCCGGGTGAAGGCAGGGCTGCTGTCAACAGAGAGAGCAGGTGTCGACAGTATCCCCCTCCCCCTTGATGTTCCCTCAGCCTATGGTCAGCAGAGAGAGCAGGGTCGACAGTACCCCCCCTCCCCCTCCCCCTTGTTGTTCCCTCAGCCTATGGTCAGCAGAGAGAGCAGGTGTCGACAGTATCCCCCCTCCCCCTCCCCCTTGATGTTCCCTCAGCCTATGGTCAGCAGAGAGAGCAGGTGTCGACAGTATCCCCCCTCCCCCTTGATGTTCCCTTGGCCTATGGTCAGCAGAGAGAGCAGGTGTCGACAGTATCCCCCCTCCCCCTCCCCCTTGATGTTCCCTCAGCCTGTGGTCAACAGAGAGAGCAGGTGTCGACAGTATCCCCCCTCCCCCCTCCCCCTTGATGTTCCCTCAGCCTGTGGTCAAGAGGGAGACAGCAGGTGTGGACAGTATCCCCCCTTCCCCTCCCCCTTGATGTTCCCTCAGCCTGTGGTTAACAGAGAGAGCAGGTGTCGACAGTATCCCCCTCCCACTCCCCCTCCCCCCCCGCCCCCCACCCCCCTCCTCCCCTCCCCCCCTTGATGTTCCCTCAGCCTGTGGTCAACAGAGAGAGCAGGTGTCGACAGTACACCCCTCCCCCTTCCCCTCCCCCTTGATGTTCCCTCAGCCTGTGATCAACAGAGAGAGCAGGTGTCGACAGTACCCCCCTCCCCTTCCCCTCCCCCTTGATGTTCCCTCAGCCTGTGATCAACAGAGAGAGCAGGTGTCGACAGTACCCCCCTCCCCCCTCCCCTTGATGTTCCCTCAGCCTGTGATCAACAGAGAGAGCAGGTGTCGACAGTACCCCCCTCCCCCTCCCACTTGATGTTCCCTCTGTCTGTGGTCAACAGAGAGAGCAGGTGTCGACAGTATCCCCCTCCCCCTCCCACTTGATGTTCCCTCTGTCTGTGGTCAACAGAGAGAGCAGGTGTCGACAGTACCCCCCTCCCCCTCCCACTTGATGTTCCCTCTGTCTGTGGTCAACAGAGAGAGCAGGTGTCGACAGTATCCCCCTCCCCCTTGATGTTCCCTCTGTCTATGGTCAACAGAGAGCAGGTGTCGACAGTACCCCCTCCCCTTCCCCCTTGATGTTCCCTCTGTCTGTGGTCAACAGAGAGCAGGTGTCGACAGTACCCCCCTCCCCCTCCCCCTTGATGTTCCCTCTGTCTGTGGTCAACAGAGAGAGCAGGTGTCGACAGTATCCCCCTCCCCCTTGATGTTCCCTCTGTCTGTGGTCAACAGAGAGCAGGTGTCGACAGTACCCCCCTCCCCCTCCCACTTGATGTTCCCTCTGTCTGTGGTCAACAGAGAGCAGGTGTCGACAGTACCCCCTCCCCTTCCCCCTTGATGTTCCCTCAGCCTGTGGTCAACAGAGAGCAGGTGTCGACAGTACCCCCCTCCCCTTCCCCCTTGATGTTCCCTCAGCCTGTGGTCAACAGAGAGCAGGTGTCGACAGTACCCCCCTCCCCTTCCCCCTTGATGTTCCCTCAGCCTGTGGTCAACAGAGAGAGCAGGTGTCGACAGTATCCCCCTCCCCTTGATGTTCCCTCAGCCTGTGGTCAACAGAGAGCAGGTGTCGACAGTAGCCCCCTCCCCTTCCCCCTTGATGTTCCCTCAGCCTGTGGTCAGCAGAGAGAGCAGGTGTCGACAGTATCCCCCCTCCCCCTCCCGCTGGATGTTCCCTCAGCCTGTGATTTTTTTCCCTCCCACAATGCACAGGGCTGTAGGATTCCATGGACACTATCGGGATGCCTTGGGATCTGTTACATGCGCTGACAGCATGGGCTCTCGGAAAACTCGGTTTGTCACCTGAGGAGAAAGACCAGAACTCAGACCACCACCCATGGTGTAGCGCAGAGGTCGGGAACACCAAACCCCGTCCGTTGTCCAGATTTGAACCGCGGACCATGGATGTTGCCGCTGTCATGGCTGAGGTAGCAGACTTGGGACCACCGCTGCAGCCTCTGTGTCACCCCTGCCACTACTGCCTGCCCTAGGTCTTGATCCAGTGTAATCCATGAGTTAATCCTGGGCCAGGAAGCCGTGGATTATCGCCCCTGTCGTGAGCAGGGGGCGGGTGGACGCCATGCCGGACTGGCAGGTCAGAACACACGCCGTGCTGGTTGTGGTAGTGCACGTGGCTGGGTACAACAACAACAACAACAACAACAACAACAACGGCAACACTAACAACTGGGTTAACACCCTCCTGGTGTGCCTGACACCCCGGGGCTGTAGGGGTGAGAGAGCAGAGGGGCACAATCGGATTAGTGGCTGACACTAAGGCGAAGGGTCGGTGCTAATGAGGGATTGGGACCTGGGAAACCTGCAGGTTCTGGCAGGAACAATACTTCGCTTCTTTCTTTCTTTCCGTTGTGTTTTGTTTGTTGCTCAGACCTTGCCCTAGGGCGGTAGGGGAGGGGGGGGGGGCGTGAGGATAGCGTCTGAGTAGCTTAGAGAATAATGGGCAACAGTGTACTACTACTACTACGACGACTGCTACAATTACTGCTGCTGCTACTACTGGGCAACAGTGTACTATTACTTACTACTACTACTACTACTACTACTACTACTACTACTACTACTACTACTACTACTACTGCTGCTGCTGCTACTGCTGCTGCCAGTGTTTTTTCTTTTGCTGATGTCGTCTTGTGATTATTACAGGCGTTTTATCATCATCATCGTCATCATCATCAGCAGCAGCATTATCATCATCACCATCACCATCATCATCATCATCATCATCATCATCGCCGTCGTCATCATTATCACCGTCATCACCATCATCATCATCAAAACCGTTTCATCTCTAGCAGGAAATGAGGGAGAAGCGTTATTCTGTTTGTGTTCATGGAGGCCACCTCGGTCCGTGTCATCCTAATTCCCCGCTACACATACCCCAGCTCTCTCTCTCTCTCTCTCTCTCTCTCTCTCTGCTCACGTGAGCGCGTGCCAAGCTATTACTTTGCGCTGGTGAATAATTCAGTGAGTTTAGTTCCGGCCCGGCCTACCCAGGGACTCTGCCAATGTACTTAGCCTCTCCTCCCCGTCACGGCGTCGGGGAGAGGGGGACGAGTGGAGGTGGGGGGGGGGGGGAGGGTCGGTCCATCATGGGTTATGGAAACTAGGGCTTTATGCAGCTGATGTGTTGCTGGAGTTGCTGCTGCTGCTGAAATGACTGGTTCCAGACTTGTTGTTCATTTCATGGGCATGCATCCTGCTCATTGCTATATTCTTTTTTGTATCCCATTGTCTTTTTTCTCTCTGTCTTTCAGGTTTTTTTTTCCATTCTATTTCTTTTCTCACCCCCCCCCCTCCCCTTTTTTTTCGAATGAGTCGTTCCTACCGTTTAGTCCCATTCTTATTTTCTCATGTCATCTGTTTTCAACTTTTTGTTCATAAAATCTTCTCTTTCTGCCTACCCCCCACCTCCAATCTGTCTGTCTGTCTGTGTTTCAGTCTCTCTCTGTTTCTGTCTGTCTGTCTCTGTCTGTCTGTCTGCCTACCCCCCCCCCCCCCTCCCTTTCGTCAGTTTGCCTTTCACATGGTCTTTCTCTTCTTTGCTTCTGTTTGATATCTGGGTAGAACACGATGTATTGTTTTGTCTGTCTGTTTGATATCTGGGTAGAACATAATGTATTGTTTTGTCTCGCTGTTCCAGGTATGTATGATCTGAGTGAATGGGCAAATACCACGTAACGCATTATGTAAGTACAATAGTTTCTTCGGCGCCTCCGGTTCTTCTGTGTGTCTGCCCGTTACACCGTCTCTCTCTCGCCATATTTTCACTCTACGCCACATATTTTCCTTCAGCGAGGAGATACGACTCTTTACGGTCGGCTGGGCTCTTAACAACATTAATTAAACTCTCTCTTCTCTCTCTCTCTCTCTCTCTCTCTCTCTCTCTCTCTCTCTCTCTCTCTCCACTTTTTCTCTGACCACTGTAATGTTTCCACTCCACATTCTATCTGTCCCAGTCTTTTCTCTCTTCTCCTACTGCCCCCCCCCCCTTCTCCCTCTGTGGAACTATCTGTCATGTTGTCAGTCTGCTGTGCTGTTTTAGTGTGGGATTGTGTATGTGTAGGAGTGGGGGGGGGGGGGGGGGGGGCAGGCATCGGCACTTCAGCAAAACTGGGGAATTGGGAAACAAAGGAATCTTCATTGCAACGAAGCTGAGAAATGGGAGGATGGTAGATGACCAGTTTGGGGGTAAAAAAAGATGCATCCATAAAGAACAAGATGCATCCATAAAGAACATCGACAAATAAAACAAAACAGTAAAGCAGTCATAAAGCGACATCGGAAGGGGAGATATGGGCCCCGCACGTTGCCGATTGGAGCAGCAGTGGGAGGAAATGGACCAGGGGTGTAAGAGGGTGTCTACCTGGGGGGAGGGGGGGAGGTAACTGACTGACCACAGTGGACAACATTTGCCTGACGTAGGATGAAATGGACCAGGGTAGAGGGTGTCTGCCTGGGGGTGAATGTAACTAACTGATCACAGTG
>CM065714.1:151853658-151856158 GCA_033310375.1 Conus canariensis
CCGCCAGTGTTGTTGGTAGGCTCTGGCCGCCAGTGTTGTTGGTAGGCTCTGGCCGCCAGTGTTGTTGGTAGGCTGTGGCTGCCAGTGTTGATCGTAAGCTATGGCTGCCAGTGGTGTTGGTAGGCTGTGGCCGCCAGTGTTGTTGGTAGGCTGTGGCCGCCAGTGTTGTTGGTAGGCTGTGGCCGCCAGTGTTGATGGTAGGCTGTGGCTGCCAGTGTTGTTGGTAGGCTGTGGCTGCCGGTGTTGTTGGTAGGCTGTGGCTGCCGGTGTTGTTGGTAGGTTCTGGCTGCCGGTGTTGATGGTAGGCTGTGGCTGCCAGTGTTGTTCGTAGGCTGTGGCTGCCGGTGTTGTTGGTAGGCTCTGGCTGCCGGTGTTGATGGTAGGCTGTGGCTGCCAGTGTTGATGGTAGGCTCTGGCTGTCAGTGTTGTTGGTAGGCTGTGGCTGCCAGTGTCGGTGGTAGGCTGTGGCTGCCAGTGTTGTTGGTGGCTGCCAGTGTTGTTGGTAGGCTCTGGCTGCCAGTGTTGATGGTAGGCTGTGGCTGCAGTGTTGTTGGTAGGCTCTGGCTGCCATTGTTGTTGGTGGCTACCAGTGTTGTTGGTAGGCTGTGGCCGCCAGTGTTGTTGGTAGGCTGTGGCCGCCAGTATTGTTGGTAGGCTGTGGCCACCAGTGTTGTTGGTAGGCTGTGGCCACCAGTGTTGTTGGTAGGCTGTGCCACAGTGTTGGTAGGCTGGGGCCACCAGTGTTGTTGGTAGGCTGTGGCTGCCAGTGTTGTTGGTAGGCTGTAGCTGCCATGTTGTTGGTAGCTGTGGCTGCCATGTTGTTGGTAAGCTGTGGCTGCCAGTGTGTTGGTAGGCTGTGGCTGCAGTGTTGGTAGGCTGTGGCTGCCAGTGTTGTTGGTAGGCTCTGGCGTTATCAGCACTCGTGTTCAGGACCATGTAGAACTTACACAGGCGTAGTTCGTCGCTTACAGTCTGTCTGTCTGTCCGGTTTTATCAGATGATTGGTTTGTCCGTCTGCTTAACTGGTTTATGTTGTCTGTTTGTGTGTTCTTGTTATGTTTGTCTGTTCGTTCGTTTGTTTATATTGCGGTCTGTCCTTCCACCTGCATTACCGCTGTCTGTGGGTGTGTTTGTCTGTTCGTTAGTTTCTGTTGCGGTCTGTCCTTCCACCTATTTTACCGCTGTCTGTGGATGTGTTTGTCCTCTTTCTCTCCACCCATCCATACCCATTTCCCTGGTTTTCTTTACTATACCCCCCCCCTTCCGTCGTGTGTGTGTGTGTGTGGGGGGGGGGGTGCATGCATGCGTGTGCGAGTGTATGTGTGCGTGTACGTGCGCGTGCGCGCGCGCGCGCGCGCGCGCGTGTGTGTGTATGTGTGATAACTTTTCTTCCTTGCACTTATCACCACGCAAATACTTGGTTTTAACCACCGCTGGTGAAACCCGTTCACATAGCCCTGACTCTGACCTACTGACGTCACAATGCGGGTGGTGTGGTTGTAGGAACTCTACAGGACAGGTGCCTCACATACATGACACAGTCCTGCTGCTGGTGGAACCCATTCACGTAGCCCTGACTGTGACTCACTGACGTCACAATGCGGGTGGTGTGGTTGTAGGAACTCTACAGGACAGGTGCCTCACAGACATGACAGTCCTGCTGCTGGTGGAACCCATTCACGTAGCCCTGACTGTGACTCACTGACGTCACAATGCGGATGGTGTGGTTGTATGAACTCTACAGGACAGGTGCCCCGCAGACATGACACAGTCCTGCTACTGGTGGAACCCATTCACATAGCCCTAACTGACCCAGTGACAACACAATGCAGGTGGTGTGGTTGTATGACACTCTACAGGACAGGTGCCCCACAGACATGACACAGTCCTGCTGCAGGTGGAACCCATTCACATAGCCCTGACTTTGACCCAGTGACAACACAATGCGGGTGGTGTGGTTGTAGGAACTCTACTGGACAGGTGTCCCACAGACATGACACAGTCCTGCAGCTCACTCCGAGAAGTGAGAGGGTGACGTGAGCAGTTCATGAAGATGAATGCCGAGTCCTGGCAGTGTGTGTACCATGCCTCCATGCATGGCGTTCCCTTTGGACGCCTGTCTGGCTTGCTACTAGTGTCTTTCACAAATATTATTTATGGTGGAAAGCCGGATGTACATTGTGAGATGATCAGGAGAGAGAGAGAGAGAGAGAGAGAGAGAGAGAGAGAGAGAGAGAGAGAGTTTGCTACTGCAGTTAATTTTGCATTTTGTCTGTGATATTGTTTATTGTTTTTCTCCTTCTTTTCCCTTTCAGTTGCTATAAGTGCTATTGCAACTTCGTTTCCTTTTGAGTGCTTTTCTTGCTGTTGCTGCGTGTTCCTAGCCTTCTTTCGTATGTTCGTCTACTGTTGAAAGTTGTAGTGCTGCTGCTATGGCTACTTAGTCTATGTCTTCTTCTGTTCCTATTGCTGTTGTTAACAACATGTTCTATTTCATTTC
>CM065714.1:151861158-151863658 GCA_033310375.1 Conus canariensis
TGTGTGTGTGTGTGTGTGTGTGGTCCTGCTGTCAGACACACTGCCCTCCGCCCTGATACTTCACTCTTTCTGTTGTTTTTTTTTTGGTCTGTCTCTTTAGCTTCACCCCCAGCCCCCTCGTGTCTCTCTGCCTCTGTCTGTCTGTCAGTCTCTTTCTCTGTCTATCTGTCTGTCTGTCTCTTTCTCTGTCTCGGGGCTCAATTGCTGAATGGACAAGAGTATTTGTCACTCTCCCCCTCTCTCTCTGTCCGTCTGCCTGTCTGTCAGTCTGTCTTTTTCTCTCCTTCTCTCTTTCTGTCTCTCTCTGTCTTTCTCTCTCATTCACTTCCTCTCTTTGTCTGTCTGTCTGCCTCTCTGCGTCTGACTCTGTCTCCCTCTGTCTCTCACTCTCTCTCTCTCTCTCTTACTCTCTCTCTCTTTGTCTCTCTCTCTCTCTCTCTCTCTCTCTCTCTCTCTCTCTGTCACGAACGTTCATCAGAGTGCAGGTCACGTGCGGATGTCCCTGTCATGTGGAGGGGAATTCCCGTTCTGGCCCAGCCCACGTGCACCTTGTGTGTCAGCCGGCAGATGGCGCTCCACAGGGGTGGGGTGGGGAAGGGGGGGGGGGGAGTGGTTGACTCTGACAGGACACCCATGGCTTTCACCCTATCCTTGTCTTCATGGCCAACACAACGTAACGAAGACGGGGGGAGGGGGGGGGGAGCTGGCAAGGACAGAGGAGGTTCAGTTCAGTTCAATTTGAACGTGTAACAAATTTAAAAAAAAAAAAAAACAGACAAAAAAAAAACCCCAGAAAAAGGCGGGGAGCACAAAGCAGATTGAAGGGGTGTTCTGGTAGAAAAGGTGAAGGGGACAGTGCGACACGGGTCGAGGACAAGGCGGATACAAGGCATGGGAAAGGAAAACAACTGTAATGCCGATGATCATTCTTTGTCAGTGCAGGTTGTACCTTGTGCCGCGCAGCATGGTGAGCCAGCCATTGCAGGTTGTACGTTGTGCCGTGCAGCATGGTGAGCCAGCCATTGCAGGTTGTACGTTGTGCCGTGCAGTATGGGGAGCCAGCCATTGCAGGTTGTACGTTGTGCCGTGCAGCATGGTGAGCCAGCCATTGCAGGTTGTACGTTGTGCCGTGCAGCATGGGGAGCCAGCCATTGCAGGTTGTACGTTGAGCCATGCAGCATGGGGAGGCAGCCATTGCAGGTTGTACGTTGTGCCGCGCAGCATGGTGAGCCAGCCATTGCAGGTTGTACGTTGTGCCGTGCAGCATGGTGAGCCAGCCATTGCAGGTTGTACGTTGTGCCGTGCAGCATGGTGAGCCAGCCATTGCAGGTTGTACCTTGTGCCGCGCAGCATGGTGAGCCAGCCATTGCAGGTTGTACGTTGTGCCGTGCAGCATGGTGAGCCAGCCATTGCAGGTTGTACCTTGTGCCGCGCAGCATGGTGAGCCAGCCATTGCAGGTTGTACGTTGCGCCGTGCAGCACTGGGAGCCAGCCATTGCAGGTTGTACGTTGTGCCGTGCAGCATGGTGAGCCAGCCATTGCAGGTTGTACGTTGTGCCGTGCAGCACTGGGAGCCAGCCATTGCAGGTTGTACGTTGTGCCGTGCAGCATGGTGAGCCAGCCATTGCAGGTTGTACGTTGTGCCGTGCAGCACTGGGAGCCAGCCATTGCAGGTTGTACGTTGTGCCGTGCAGCACTGGGAGCCAGCCATTGCAGGTTGTACGTTGTGCCGTGCAGCACTGGGAGGCAGCCATTGCAGGTTGTACGTTGTGCCGTGCAGCATGGGGAGCCAGCCATTGCAGCACCTGTCACTAAGGGCGGCGGCACAACGAGTCCTGTTTTCTCCTCCCGCTCTCATACTACTTTCCCTAGCTCCCCCCATCTCATCGAAACTCTCCGAAATACTATTTATGACAGTTTAATAAAATAGTGGCGACGCGCCGTGTGTAGGTGACAGTGAGGCTGTCCGTCTCCCCCACCCTCCCCCCAGCCTCTTTGACCCAGTTTTGCAGTAGCTGTCCACCACAGCTACCTATGCCTCCCCTCAACCCGGCAAGTGAGGAGTTGTTTTCTACCGACACCACAAACTGCTCAGTTTCAGAGATTTCCGCGCATCAGAGTGTCTTGCCTTGACGAGTCCATCAATGTAAAGGAAACGGCCAATCTCGTTCAGCCTGTCCCAGTTTGCTTCCAGTTATCAGGTGATCGGCTGTCACCGACTTTGGACGTGATATCACATGGCACAGGTGCGGATCTCGTACAGCCGATCAGAGTTATCTGTTCCTGTTGTTGCTTACCGTGAAGCCCAGTTATATCTGTTCCTGCTGAAGGTGAAGACACCTAGTCCTGTAAGGGAAACGGGGGCAGCAGGTCCACTCACACCCTCCGTCTCCACACACTCGGCAAACCCATCAGCTCACCCACTTTGCCAGAGGCACACATCCAACATCTAGCACGCGTATTTCACACACACACACACACACACACACACACACACACA
>CM065714.1:151868658-151871158 GCA_033310375.1 Conus canariensis
ACAGTGCTTGCCGACGTGGTCACGCATCTCACCCTCAATCAGATAAAAAGAAAAGAAAAAAAAAAGAAAAAAAAAGAAAAAGGGAAAAAAAAGAAAGAAAGAGAGAAAAGTATGTGACGTCTGTACGGAAAATGTTATCAGGATGTCCGTGTTCATGGCTTTTGTCACTCGGTTTTTACCTTGACGGCTTAGTGTCACACACACACACACACACACACACACACACACACACACACACACACACACACACACACACACAAGGGAGTGGGATGGGGGCCGTGTGAATGGAGGGAGGGTCGGGAGAAGGGAGGGAGGGTCGGGAGGAGGGGCGGTCGAGGAGAGTGGTTGGGGGGGGGGGGGGGTATTATCTGTGGAGATGTTTAGACAGTACATCGGAAATAACGTCCGCTCTCCCTCCCTTCCTGTCTTTGCTCACCTTCCCCCCGGGTGCACACTACTCTACTCACGTCTGATTCTCAGCTGTCTGTCTCTCTCTGTCTCTGTCTCTGTCTCTCTCTCTCTCTCTCTCTCTCTCTCTCTCTCTCTCTCTCTCTCTCTCTCTCCCCCTTCACTCCACCACCACCTCGCCGTTCCCAAGTGAGGGCCAAAGACAGGACCAGTCCTGTCCGTGTTGTCCCTGTGTGAAGACACTGCCGCTCCGTGCCACCGGTGCGTGACGGGCCGGTCTGTTCCGCCTCAGTGATGCCCGGGGCGCTGTGTGGCCATGGGGACTGGAGGAGGAGGCGTGACCCGTCCCCCCGCCCCTCACCTGCCCCCCCCCCCTCCCCCACCCCCTCATGCCAGCCTGCCACGCCGTGCGGAACCAGGTGCGAGTCCACCCGACAACAACGGAGTTGCTGGGTAGATACTGGGCGTTGGGTGCGGTAGCTCCGGTCATCCCGGGTCACAGCGGGTCAGAGGGCGTGGGTGCAGTGTGATGTCCGGGGGAGGGAGGGGAAGGGTAGGGAGGAGGGGGGAGGAGGCCGTGAGGACACGTCATGCATTGCTGGGCGGTGGGGTCTCTGCTGGCTTCTTCAGCTGCTAAGGCACTGGCATCGTTCCTTTCGCCACCTCTGACTTCCCTAGTTACTTGGCTCCCTTTCTGTCCTGTTTCAGCATCGTGATCATGATCAGTGTCATCGACGCCATCGTCAACGTCATTGCCATCATTGTTACTGTTATCATCATCATCATCATCATCATCATCATCATCATCATCATCATTCTCGTCGTCGTCGTCGTCGTCGTCATCGTCATCACTATCCTCGTCCTCCTTCCTCATTATCATCACCGTCGCTGCCATCACCACTGCCACCAACACCACCACACCATCATCATCATCATCATCATCATCATCATCATCTCATAACGCCTTCATCACCATGATGTATATTTCTTGCGCTTAACTTCTGATATAAACCCATAACAGCTAACATTTCATTGGAGTGGGGAATCCTGGAAGGGGGGGGGGGGCACAGTTTAGCACAAATTGCTGAAATACACACACGGAGAAAATACAACGAAGCGACGTTCCGAGGGCAAAGAGCAGAATGAACCAAATGCTCTGGCACTGCAGCAAGGCTTGTTGGCTGCACTGCTCACTGCTTTGTGGTCATGGCAGCACTGCAGACTCTTGAGTCTGTTCACCAGTTTGAGGTTCATTTAAATATAACAGGTGGGAGTCTGTCTCACCCGTTCCTCTCAATGAGCCCTGCTACCTGTCTATGTGGATTCCAGTCTACAGCCAGAGCAGCCTCCCCCCTTCCCCCTCCCTATCCCCACTGTCTCCTCCCCGTGGCCGTGTAGTTGAAGGGAAAGGGAGGGGCCGTGTCAGACATTGATAGTGCTGAACAAAGCGCCGTGACATCATTCCCTGCAAGTCTGCTATGACAGGCACAGACACTCGCCGCAGCTCTGTCTCTGTCTGTCTGGCTGGCTGGCTGGCTGGCTGGCTGTCTGTCTGTCTGTCTTTTTTTTTCTTCCCAGTCCACCAGTATTATTGTTGCAATTATTATTATCATTATTTTGTTGTATACAGGCCTTGGCCCCCCAAATACGAATAAACGACTTTGAATCTCTCCCCCCCCCCCATCTGTGTGTGTGTGTGTGTGTGTGTGTGTGTGTGTGTGTGTGTGTGTGTGTGTGTGGTATTGAATGTACTGGTAACGATACATTTCCTCTTCCTTTACTCCGACGTTTGACGTGCCCTTCGCGACGCCGTTCCTCCCCACCCACCCTTCCCCCCTCCCTCCCTCCCCCCCCCTCCACACACACACACCACAGTGGATTCCCAGAGTTGCTGAAGTTCCACTCCCTGACCTCCACCCCCCTCCCGCCCCCACACCCAGCCGCCACCCCTCCCCATCACCCGGCCACCCCTGTTTCCTGAAGGGTGCGGGGGCTGGGCGTGTAGGTGCCCTGGGTGTGGAAGGGTGCATCACGTGATCACAGATGAAGGCGGCGACGTAGTAGGCAGGGCAGCAAGGACCTCAGCCTCCCT
>CM065714.1:151876158-151878658 GCA_033310375.1 Conus canariensis
TATAAAGATGTGTGTCTTTCTCTGTCACTGCTATAAAGACCTGTGTCTTTCTGTGTCACTGCTATAAAGATGTGTGTCTTTCTCCATCTCTGTCACTGCATTAAAGATGTGTGTCTTTTTCTGTCACTGCTCTAAAAGATGTTTTTCTCCATCTCTGTCACTGCTCTAAAGATGCGTGTCTTTCTCTATCACTGCTATAAAGATGTGTGTCTTTCTCCATCTCTGTCATTGCTATAAAGATGTGTGATTTTCTCTGTCACTGCTATAAAGATGTGTGATTTTCTCTGTGACTGCTATAAATATGTGTGTCTTTCTGTGTTACTGCTAACAAGATATGTGTCTTTCTCTGTCACTGCTATAAAGGTGGTGTCTTTCTCTGTCACTGCTATGTGTCTTCCTCTGTCATTGCTATAAAGATGCGTGTCTTTCTCTATGACTGCTATAAAGATGTGTGTCTTTCACTGTGACTGCTATAAAGATGCGTGTCTTTCTCTATGACTGCTATAAAGATGTGTGTCTTTCACTGTGACTGCTATAAAGATGCGTGTCTTTCTCTATGACTGCTATAAAAATGTGCGTCTTTCTCTGTCACTGCTATAAAGATGCGTGTCTTTCTCTATGACTGCTATAAAGATGTGTGTCTTTCTCTGTCACTGCTATAAAGATGTGTGTCTTTCTCTATGACTGCTATAAAGATGTGTGTCTTTCTCTGTCACTGCTAGAAAGACCTGTCTTTCTGTGTCACTGCTATAAGATGTGTGTCTTTCTCCATCTCTGTCACTGCATTAAAGATGTGTGTCTTTCTCTGTCACAGCTCTAAAAGATGTCTTTCTCCATCTCCGTCACTGCTCTAAAGATGCGTGTCTTTCTCTATCACTGCTATAAAGATGTGTGTCTTTCTCCATCTCTGTCATTGCTATAAAGATGTGTGATTTTCTCTGTCACTGCTATAAAGATGTGTGATTTTCTCTGTCACTGTTCTAAAAGATGTCTTTCTCCATCTCTGTCACTGCTCTAAAGATGTGTGTCTTTCTCCATCTCTGTCACTGCTCTAAAGATGTGTGTCTTCCTCTGTCATTGCTATAAAGATGCGTGTCTTTCTCTATGACTGCTATAAAGATGTGTGTCTTTCACTGTGACTGCTATAAAGATGCGTGTCTTTCTCTATGACTGCTATAAAGATGTGTGTCTTCACTGTGACTGCTATAAAGATGCGTGTCTTTCTCTATGACTGCTATAAAAATGTGCGTCTTTCTCTGTCACTGCTATAAAGATGCGTGTCTTTCTCTATGACTGCTATAAAGATGTGTGTCTTTCTCTGTCACTGCTATAAAGATGTGTGTCTTTCTCTATGACTGCTATAAAGATGTGTGTCTTTCTCTGTCACTGCTAGAAAGACCTGTGTCTTTCTGTGTCACTGCTATAAAGATGTGTGTCTTTCTCCATCTCTGTCACTGCATTAAAGATGTCTTTCTCTGTCACAGCTCTAAAAGATGTCTCTCCATCTCCGTCACTGCTCTAAAGATGCGTGTCTTTCTCTATCACTGCTATAAAGATGTGTGTCTTTCTCCATCTCTGTCATTGCTATAAAGATGTGTGATTTTCTCTGTCACTGCTATAAAGATGTGTGATTTTCTCTGTCACTGTTCTAAAAGATGTCTTTCTCCATCTCTGTCACTGCTCTAAAGATGTGTGTCTTTCTCCATCTCTGTCACTGCTCTTAAGATGTGCGTCTTTCTCTATCACTGCTCTAAAAATGTGTGTCTTTCTCTATCACTGCTCTAAAGATGTGCTTCTTTCTCTATCACTGCTCTAAAGATGCGTGTCTTTCTCTATCATTGCTCTAAAGATGTGTGTCTTTCTCTATCACTGCTCTAAAGATGTGTGTCTTTCTTTATCACTGCTCTAAAGATGCGTGCCTTTCTCTATCACAGCTATAAAGATGTGTGTCTTTATCACTGCTACGAAGATGTTTGTCTTTCTCCATCTCTATCACTGCTCTAAAGATGCGTGCCTTTCTCTATCACTGCTATAAAGATGTATGTCTTTGTCACTGCTACAAAGATGTGTGTCTTTCTCCATCTCTATCACTGCTCTAAAGATGCGTGCCTTTCTCTATCACTGCTATAAAGATGTATGTCTTTGTCACTGCTATAAAGATGTGTGTCTTTCTCCATCTCTATCACTGCTCTAAAGATGCGTGCCTTTCTCTATCACTGCTATAAAGATGTATGTCTTGTCACTGCTACAAAGATGTGTGTCTTTCTCCATCTCTATCACTGCTCTAAAGATGCGTGCCTTTCTCTATCACTGCTATAAAGATGTATGTCTTTGTCACTGCTACAAAGATGTGAGTCTTTCTCCATCTCAATCACTGCTCTAAAGATGCGTGCCTTTCTCTATCACTGCTGTAAAGATGTATGTCTTTGTCACTGCTACAAAGATGTGTATCTTTCTCCATCTCTATCACTGCTCTAAAGATGCGTGCCTTTCTCTATCA